>JAMAKE010000002.1:600000-966012 GCA_023628695.1 Nectriaceae sp. PG4201
TCATCCTCGGCTTTATTCAAGCTCTCGATGCAGGCTATATCAACGGCGTGATCTGGTCTATTCCATCCCGGCCCCGTGCCAACTTCAACCTCTCGAAGACTTTCGCTCGCCTCGACGGCTCAACCATTACCACTGCTGATCTCTTATCTGACTCCCATCCTCAGTTCCGCTTGCCTGTCTTCGCACCTCAGCGTGCCATTCTCGCCCATGCAAACACCAAGATCTTTTTAAGTCACGGAGGTGGCTCTAGCGCTAACGAGACGCTCTTCCATGGCACCCCCGTCTTAACAATTGGCTACTTCTTCGATCAAATGACAAACAGTGTACGACTCAGTGAAGCTGGTGTAGGCCTTTCCCTGGACAAAGATGCTTTCACTCCCACCTCAATCGCCGAAACCATCGGCAAGATCGTCACCGACGCAGATGGAAGTTTTGCTCGCAACGTCCTCCGTATGCAACGTATCGCCACTGTGGCATCCCGTAAGAAGCAGTATGCCGCAGACCTAATCGAAGAGGTTCTCTACGATCAAGAACTGCGGTTCCAGGACGGAGTAGAGAAGCGGCCGATGCACTTGCAGACGGCTGACATGCGGATGCCATTCTGGAAGGCAAGAAACTGGGACATGTGGTTTTTCGGATTAACTGGGTTAGCGGTTGGAGGGGTGGCTGGATGGTGGGTAGTCAGGGAGGGACTGAAGCGGATGCCGCGCATTATTGGGCAGGCGAGCGTCCTCGCGAGTACAGTTGTTGGAGTGATGGCAGAGAAGAGACTGCGAGGTTGGAAGTGATGAAATGTACACAGGGACCCCTGGAGGGACACATCTCATCTCTGATATAATCCTGTACTATTAGAAGAAAGACCAACTCTCATATGCTGTGAATAAGGAGACAAAGGCATGCTCCGCGTATTATAACCGCATTTTAAATCGGATCCAAGGCGTAGCTTTGTTCAAGAGTTATATTCAGCTAGGCACCGCTGGGCAAAAAGCATTATACTACTCTACCCCTAAACAACTGCCTTTGATAGACATATTCAACCCCATATTCAACGCCATACCATACGCATTTGTACCCAGCGATGCATTTGTTCCACCATCATGAATCCATCCTCTATCTGCAGTTACCCCTGATAAAAATGCAAAAGAAAACCCTAGGAAGAGGCGGAAGTGTGTCCCGGGGCAAGAGAAATGCATCCATGGGGGGTATCAAAGGCATTCCCTTCTCTCTCAAATGGATAAATACAGAGAGCGCTGTGATGCTTGTCGGGAATGTGAAAGGGTTGACCGAAATCTGGTTCAGTAATAGTGTAATGTCGGAGAAAGAGGAATCGTTTCGAGGGAAAATTATTTATGAAAAGTCATCAGGCCTGCCCGAAGTTACCAGCCTGTCTATTCTTTGGACAAGCTCTTTAGTTTCGCGAGCGATCTCAAAGGCGATAGGAGGTAATGTCTGCGTCCACATGCGCCATTCGTGATCGGCAGTACCAACCCCGATGTTCGCCATGTCCTGGCCACGCTCGCCGGCCTCGAGCAATCGGTCGTTAGATTGTGCCAAGCTCATGGCCAAGTCGCCACGGTTGTTGACGTGTGTCTCGGCCACCATTTTGCCCACGATGGTGGAAATGGCGCTGATCTCCTTTGTGATTTGACGAATATCGGCATCACCGCGGATGGTACCGACGAGATTCTGAATTTCAGATACTAGGAGAGCATGCTGATCTTCAAGGTAGATCTAGTTATCAACTTAGTACGGCACCCTTGCGTAGTCGATAGGTCCTAGCCCACTCACTTTAAGGTCCTCGTCTTGGTTATCAGGCTGATGCATCCCGTATCCATTCACGGTACCATGGTTCGTGGCGGGATAACCCATACCGTTTGGCATACCGTTGGGTGGGGGCATCGATCCATTATGGCCGTACGGATCCGCGGATTGTCGGGGGGAGTTCACAGGGCTGTATGCTGATGAGTCTGCGCTCGCTCGAACACCGCCGAGGCCTTGGAAGGGCGGGGGCGGGGGAAGCGTACCCTGGGATCCAGAAACTTGAGTGGTGCCCCTGGGAGAGAAAAAGCCAGTAGAGTCCACGGGGGTGATGGTTCCATCATCGTCGTCGTCCAACTCTCCAGCGGGAGTGGCCCGGATCTTAACGGTCCGAAGGAGATCTACGATGGCGGCCATGAGATGTGATGCCGCAGCATCAAGGAGCGAGACGGGGGAGATACCAGCGCCAGCGGCGAAGTTCTTGGATGCTGTAATGAGGTTATTTGCAGTGGAAGAGACCTTTGACCTTAGCTTTGCCTGTTGTTGGGCCATCTCGTCATCATGGGTCGGGGTCTCGTCGACGTCCTTCGTAATGCGCCGAACACTGACAACCACCGACTTCATCGCATCAATCACCTTTTCAGGGTTGTCTCGTCTCGCCTTTGTTAGCAGCTCGTCGATAGCAATCTGGAATTTGGTGACGTGAACATCCTTGACAAAGCCATTGTCATCGGTGAAACCCTTTTCTCGCACGTATTTGGCGGCATCCTCCTCGATTGTCACTCCCGTTGAAGAAGCGCGCATATCCCGAAGTTGTGTCTTGGTTCGGGCATACCGGTTCCTCCAATCCCTGACCTCATGTTCCAACTGCTCAATAGTGTGTTCGAGCTCTGCATGCCTGTCAAAGGAGGTGCCATGTTGTTGTGAGAGCATTCTCATCTCTCGTAAAAATTCTTGAGCTTCCCGTCGAACGTCTTCGGTCACCCGCTGCTGTTCGTGTAACGCATTTCGAAGCTCCTCATTTTCCTGTTGCAGCTCCGAATCCCCGCCTGCCGAGTTCATGCTTCGTGCACTCTGCTGTTGTTGCACCTCAGCTATTTGAACCCTCAGCTGTCGGGTCTCAGCATCGTGGTCCTCGCGCATTCGTTCCAACTCCTGCTTCATCGAGTCATTTAGATTCTGGGCCTCTGTCAACTTGCCCTCGAGGTTGAGGCGCATATCGGCCCATTCCTTCTTCTCCAAGTTGCCAGCTGTGGCTTGCGATCGTTGTGCGTCCATAATACTATTCATTTCGCCCTCTTTCCTGCTCATTTCATCCTCTTTCTTCTTCATGGTATCTTCCATATTTTCAAGTTTTTCTCTTAGTTCCCGTACCTGATTTTGATAGTCTTCAATAAGCTTCTTGTCGGTCTAAAATCTGTTAGCCATCAACTCCTCGTAGAGCCATAAGACAACACATACTTCGGAAGTTACGCCGCTAGCTTGACTTCTTTTGCTTTCGCGATCATTGGTGACCCCTTCGAGGGCAAAGGCATCTCCGTCGTCGTTCGCACTACCGTCGTCATCCTCCTCTAACATTGTGCTCTTGTTAGGGACAATCGTATTATTCTGATTCAGCTGCTTCGGCATCGGGCGTCCATAATCGCCATTGATCGTTCCTGGAGAGGCTGGCATCCCGTAAGCATCTGCGGACGGTGGACCCCTTAGGGAGCTCGCTTCGGATGGTCTCCTCATGCGGCTTTGACCCCTTGGGGGAAAACCATTGCCATTGACGGGAGTACCTGAGCGATCTGCGGGACCACCGCGTATTGACATAGGGCTCCCTGTGCGAGGGATGTCACCACCCACAAATCGAGGAAATCTCCTCTCGAGTTCGTGGAATACATCTGCGGCTAGGTCTCGGAATCGCGGAGGGCCAAGGGACGAGAGCCTCTGTCGGGCTTGGTTTCGCTTCGGGTGGAAGGCCTTTTCGGGGAGCAAGAAGGAGGGAGGGCCGTTGGGGGCGTTGGGCGGTGCCCTCGCCGTGGCTTGTCTTCGTATTAATTCATCGTATACATCGGTACTAAGCTCGTAAAATTGCACCGATGACAGCCGTAGCAGCTTATCTCGAGCCTTGTTGGGTTGTTGTTTGTGGTTTGGATCGCGGGTGTTGAGAAAAGTTCTCAGCGCAACGTAGTGTTCGTTCAGGACTGCCTCGTCCAAGTCGGCGCGGACGCTGTTGCGACCGCTTTCGCTCCTGGCATAGATATTGGTTCCATTGCTGGACCGGCCGATTGAAGCTGGCGGTGATGGGCCACCAGTACTCCTAGGCCCCGTGGGGAATCCATTCATGCTCATGTTCCCGTTGGAACCGCCCGAGTTCGGGGGAGAGGCGAGGTTTCCGCGCGGTGATGGAAAGGGGCCGTCGTCGACAGACTGATACTTGGAAACTGACCACTCGCTTCCACCTAAAGAGACTGGTGATAGCGGCGCATTGCGACCGGCACTGATGCTCATGATGAAAGGAAGTCAAAAGAAGAAAGATGTCGCAAGCCGGAGGACTGGAGGGAGACAACCAAGAACCAGTCGCTGTCTCACAAAACGACGCCACGCGGGACCGGTCGAAATGCAGGTGCGTCGTCCCTGGAATCGATGTCCAGGTTCCCCCACACAGTTGGTGTAGCGCTGTTCTAGGCTAAGGGGGTGCTGGCGCCAAGTTTTCGAGGAGGCCGAAGTGACGGGAGAAGCGTCGAGAACAGCTTGCACCAACGAGAGCAGAAACTGCGGTTTCTTTGACGTCACGTTGGGATAAAACGTCCCGGTCGAGGGGGATCTTGAAAGAGAGGAGACTCGCTCTGCGGCAGATGGTGCAACAAAGACTCCGAGCCCGCGACGGAGCGACAAGGCATGAAACGCCAAATAGGAAGGCAAGGATAGACCGGGCACTGACAACTGAACTGCAACCACCCACTCCTAGCCACTCCAGCCGGGGGAGGGCGAGGGGGTGCTCGTCCAAAAGGGGGTTGGGGCTGGATTTGGGGCTGGTTCTTTTTTGGTTGAAGTTAGCGGTGATGTGGTTCTGGGCGGATCAAGATCTCGGCGGGAAATGAGCCATTGGTCGCTTGCCAACGCGTCCCCTGCTGGCTTTAATATCGACTGCAATTTCTCGGTGCCCACCAGGTTGACGACGACTTGCTCGTTACAAATCAGAGAAGGCATCAGGTTGGCAGACAAAGAAGAAGACAACGTGAATCTGTGACTGGCGGATGTGACTGGTCCAGCACCCAGTTTGCTAGTGCTGCAACGCAAGAGAGCCGAGAGAGAAAGAAGCCTTCATCAGCTGCCTCTGTATGCAAAGAGGCGCCATAGGTAGTCACCGCAACCTCCAATCTCGATTTCATCCGCCCCCCCTTCTGCATGGAAGCACTTTTAGCGGCCCTTCGCTGGAGCTTCCCCCTGAAGCCGGCGTCGCTCGCGGCCCAGCGCCCTGAGCATGATTCGCCCGTGGGTGCGCCAGCGCTAAAGACCAGCCGACGAGGCGCTGTGCCAGGTCACCCCCAGGCCCCAAGGGGCGCGAGGGGCGCTCTGTCAAAGGACGGATGGGCACTGGTGGCGTGGCCATTGGACCATGTCAATGTCAAGACTTCTTCGGTTCGGCGGTTGGCATTTTAGACATTTAACGAATGTCTGCTGCGACAGTAGTGTTTTCCAACCCCTGGGTGTTTAAAGCTGTACGCCGAGACAGTGTCAGACTGTCAGTGGCTGGGCGGCAAAGCCACTCCTCAATATTTAATCCAACCACCGCCAGGGCACGCGACTCAAGGACGGAATCTCAGATCCTACTGGGACAGCAGGGGCAACTCGAGACAAGGAGTCAAGTCAACTAACTTGGATTGGACGTAGATTCCATGGTAGGCAGGTAATTTCACAAAGTCCCTACTTGCACTCGCAAAAGGGGATATTCACCTCCCATTCCCTGTCGATATCCATCATATCATTCATTCCCCAAGCTATTGAGGCTCCATGGATTCGCCGCTATTCTATATCAGGTTAGGGCTGCTCCCGGCTCTCAACCCCTTTACTAAGGTACGTCTCGGGAACAGCCTCTTATCCGGCAGGCCGACCTCCAGGGGCTGGCCAGCGGCACATCGCCCCCCAACTCCGAACACAGGATTTATCAAGGGATTGTCCAATCGCGGATTATCGAATGCAGCTGCTAATGACCCGCTGCATGAACTGCATCACCGCCATAAGCACTCTTTCTCATCATGCATGTGGGGAGCACAATAACAAAGAGGCTGGACCGTTCCTCTATCACTTGCCGACTGCAGCGACTGAGCCTGCAATATCAACAGTCCTGGGTTGAGGCTCTCGGAAATGACGACATGTGTTTCAAATGGTGGCATTTGTCGTAGACCTCATAACCCAAACTTCCTTGCCCTTGAACAAGACAGGCCCAACCGGAGCAAGCGGAACATGACTACGCTATTTTGCGTTGCCCGAGGATCATTCATCACTTGCTTTGAGTAACGTACATCGAAGAAGTACTAGCCACTGATTGGCATCTGCCATCCACTATGAATCCTAAGAATTTGACCGATCAAGAGCGGATACGACCCCAGGCATGGCCATTGCCAAGCTCATCGAGAGTTGCATAAGAGGAAAGCTTGTCCTGAATAAGGCCCACCTATTATAACTCCACACAGGGCGTAATCACAAGCGCACAGCCGGGGAGATGTGATCGACAGAATCGTGCAGCATCATACTTCCCTGTTGGTAGAGGCACCTCTACGACATCACCAACATCCGGCTTATTACGAGGGAGTACGCAGATGGTTGTGGAAAACTACTCAAGAACTGGCTCGAGAATGACGACCTTGTCTCGTCAATTGTAATGGTCCTAGTTCTCTGACTCCTTTCAAACCTGCACTAGCTCACCGTTGATCCATCCCAAAACGCCTCGCTAATATAATCAATCTCTCGTCAGACTCATATCCGAGCAAAACAAGTCGAGCAATAGTAGTCAAACTCTCAACGCTCAGAACCAAGCTAGGGTCCAGGTCGCCGGTAGGTTGGGCCATCTTTCTTGCCATGCCGCCAGAATATCCGGCACTCGTTCATCAAAGGTAGCTCTGCTAGAGGCACTGCCGTTATCGAAAGATGTAGCACCTGCCTTCTCTCGCTCCTCTGCAGCAGCAGCATTGAGGGAATTGGCAAGGTCGAGAATACCTTGGCCGCCAATAGCTGCCTCTTCGTGGTTATCCTTGATTTCAACATTGATTACGTGCACAGGGCGGTTGAGCGGTGACCCGCGGTTATGTAGATCGTCAACGACAGCATCCCAGCATCGTTCTTCGCAGGTGATAACCACGTCAACTACACCGCCCTCTGTACCCTCACTGCCCCGATCCTTGGTGTGTTGCAAACGCGGGACGCCGACTTGCCAGTCTTGCCATCGCTCTGGCCCCCATTTAACGCCTCTGTTACGGTTTAACATGTTCAGAATCCCGTTGTTCTTGTACAGGCGTGGATCCTTTGACTCCAGTTCCTTGTACATGCTGTCGTAGGAGGTCTTATTGAAATGGTACACGTTGGGTTGAGTGATGGTAGGACCGGGTAAACGGACGAGGGAGCCAGTACCAAAAGAAATGACTGGATAGGTTGCTTGTGACAATCGAAGATGGGCCTCCATAGATCTATCCATAGTGTAAGTCTTAGGCAAGGAGACGCTTAGGCAAACACAAACCTATTATTATTACTCGCACAAACTGTGCAAAACTTGAGCTTATATCCACCGTGGTCCTCACCAGAACCGTTCTGGCCCTGGGGTGTCGAAGCCCCGTTCGCCGTCTCCATCTCGCAATCTGTCTTGAGGTCGATAGAGATGTTGATGAACAGAGACTCAAATAGCAGATCGCATTCCTCCGATGACTACCTCGTAGGCAACTAACAGCCGCTCTTGTTAGCTGTTTCCTCAATCGATAGATTAAACGAGGGAACGGTAGGCGAATAGTCTTCTTTCAGATGGTTTTGCGTATAATTTGTTTTTCAACAAGAGATTCAGACAGCTCCAATAATTGAATTCATCACAGAAGAGAAGGGGAATAGAACAGTGCGTCTTACTTACAGCGGTGTATGCGATCAAAAAGAGTCTTGATACTCGGCTTGTTTACGCGTCATCACTTGGGTGTCGCGACACTGCGTATTGGCATTTCCCGCCTTTGACGAGTTTGGTGGGTTGTTGTTGAAGCTCGCGAAAAGCTAGGGCGCGTGAGAGGTGATGTCCCACCCTGCCGGCTAAAGCTCGGTAGATAGCGCCGGATCGCATTCTGCCGATGCCGTTATGCGGGCCGCTGGAAGTTGAATGTGAGCGGTCAGCGTCGGGAAATCCTGCTGTTAAGGTAGTTTACACACAACACGTTGAACTTGAACCGATTCAAGACGAGAATACGGTTCTGTCAGTCTTTCATGTATGGCCTGTGGTTGTGAACTACGCCGCGTCACCCTATCGGAATATTGATACCAAATTGCCTGTTTCCTGTGAGAACTATGTTAAATCACCACATGTCTACGTTTACCTTCAACTCCGAAGTAATTCTGTCTTCGATAAGATATGAAGACGCAGAAATATCCAGATTCCAAAACGGCCGGATACCAAATGGTTCCACGCAAGCCTAAGGAATTTCTTGATATCCGCAGATGGGACCTCACGATCAAATGTCATTCTGGATGTAGGACCACAGTACGTACTCTGGGGGAAAATTGAGATCCACACCAGATATGCTCTATCACCTCTGATTGGCTGGTAGCCGCACGCATAACCTGAAACAAACGACGCATTGGGCAACGCCAATCAGGGTGCCATGCTGAAAACCGCCCGCTCCCGTGCGCAACACCTAAAAATAGATTCTGCATGCAGATGACCGCCGCTTCAGAAGCCCGTCTGTGGGCATTGGGACCTTCGGAAATCGTGCATGGTATTGACCTTCGAGGCGTCACATGGGATGAACTTGCCGATTCGCCAAACAAGATTCTAAACAAGTCAACTTGCTATCAACTTGACCTCAAGTCTTCGAGGAACTGAGGTGTGGGTAGCCAAGGCGACCTGGAACTATGTAGACAGGGCTGACCTGCGCCTTACCTGATGCTATCGAAATTGCAATATTGCAACTCTCCTCATCTGCCATCTCATCTGTGACAACCCTGCCCCTCAATTGCGCTACACCTTCTTGGCTTGTTCTGCAGAAATTGTCTCGTGTCTGCTGTGGGATCATGGCATGCAGAGGAGAGACACAGAGACCCAACAACCGCTGTTGTGTGCTGGGGTTGCAACTCGGCCGATGGACCCAGGTCAGATCGCCCCAGGCTCCATGACGATCGATGCAGGAGGCAAAGGGCCTCGGAAGGCACTGTAGAGTACTCGTGAATGAGTGCCCTATCAATTTCGCCCGATGATTCAATAGCCGTGGCTCACGTGGGCCGAGCTCATCCCCCTGCCACGCATCTTCACGCCGCCCTTGAGTTTCAGCATCCTCCGCGCCACGAAGATGGCAATTTCGATGTAGTCGACAGCAATTACGACGTGCACGGCGGCGATCCGCACCGGAGATTACTCGTGCCCACGAGAGCCCCGGCGATGAGCTGTAGGTTGGAAGCTCGGTTGTTGGAATCCGTACTCGGTAGCAGTAAGAGATGAAGCAGGATGCCCAACCCACGACTGAGGTTCCAGCAGGTTGGGTGGGGTTCAAGGGCGATCCCCGTTCGCATGGTGCACCGACAGTGTAGAGTCGCAACTTCTTGTCATACCTTCACTATGGGACTACTGCTCATCAGCCCATGGCTTGCGCAAGGGAGTATTCTCGCAACATCGCCAATGAACCTGGCGTGCAGCGTTGGTGTCCATGACTGCTCCAACGACGCCAGTGGGATGTGCCGTCGAGGTCTTATTAGTGCGACTTTCGTGAGGTAACTCAATGTTGAGAGGTGCGGTGTTCTTTAGCCCCCAGCATACACTAGCTACTACCCCTCCCTAGCCTAGATAGAAGCCCAGGAGACAAATCCTCGCCTGCCGGGCTACCCTGTATGTAAGCAAAAATAGTCTCGGCGCATACCTTAGGTACTCAGACTGTTCCGGTTGAAGAAGGCAGCAAGAGCAGACAGATGACTGGGTTGCTTCGCTCCGAGGACAGTACGAGGTAGAAGCCTGGACTCGTCGACTTACAGGCGCCGACTCGCTGGCCTTTTGCAGCCCAGCCAGTAGGATCAGTGCGCGACGCGCTTACTATAGTGGTGTGGTGCGCTGCAGTGCCGGGTCGCTCCAGCGCAAGAGGGCCTCTGTGGAACCGTTAGGCCCAAGTGGACTGGAACATTGATTCTGGTGGACCAGAGGTCAACCACCTCCACCTCCTCTTCCTCCCCGACAAGTTCCATACAACCTCTTTGTTGCTTCAACCTCGCAACCCCATAATCGCCTTGTCGCCTCCGAGGCTCTTCGCCCAAACGCCAGCCATTGATTCTGCTTCTCTACGCTCCTTTGCAAATCCTCTCATCGTCCCTTCTTCTCGACGTCTCCTCTGTTTGTCGCCTGACGACTGGTCGTCTCGCATTTGCATTAGGGCTTGGCTCATCCCACTCTACTGTCCGTCTCAGCATCTTAGCGCTGCGGCTGACTTGACCGTCTTCGAAGCTCCGCAGCCACTTGTCGACGTCGCAGGCTCGGCGCAACGGTTGTCTTCTCGTCGCTTTTCCATCTCGATTTCTTCATTTCATCTGCGCTGAGCCTGCCTATCTTGCGATCGCGCATCGATCTTAGTCAACTAGGTGTAGCTGCAAGGCCAGCCCTCTTGTTGTTTGGCGGCATCACGGCCGTGTGCGCAAGATCGCACGAGCCTCGCCCGACTTTTTATAGGAGGCATGACTACGACGACCGTTATGTCGACGACCTCATCACCTGCGACTTCTCCTGCTCCATCCTCTTCTCCGAATCCCAACCACCCCCCTCTTCCGCCGTTGATAACCTCCCCGCAATCGCGCCGGAGCACCATGTCGCGCCCGATGTCGCACGTCTCAAAGAATAGACTCTCCCAATACTCTACGGGGGAGATCCCCTCGAGGTCTCGCCCGACGTCCCACATATTCCCCATGTATCCTTCGAGTCTCCCATATACGCTGGTGCGGGATTTCGCCTATCCCATTACAAACCCCATGCACTATGGACCGCCACCAGAACCGTCAGGCCCACCTTCGGGGATGACCACACCTGCGAGTGAGCATAGGAGGCTCTCCGATCCGCCAGCTACATGGGAGCAGAAGATGCCTTGGGATTCATGGACGGCCGATGGGTTTAGCCGTGGACATGACATTGCCCCGATTCAGTTTGGAGATGGTCCTCCGTATAGCGAGGATGAGGACCTGCAGAGCCCCGTCGTCGCCACGAGGCATCGCAAGCACAAATCTACTTCTGCGGCAGCAGCGTTTGGCCGAGCAAGATCAGGCGAAAGTCGCAGTTCGGGTGTAATGCACCCGGCTAGCTTTGACCGCGAGAGAGGTTACTATGTTGGAACCAGCGGAGATGGCAGTGAGCGGTACTACGTTAGCCATGGAGGCGAGGCTAATGGCCCTGGCGGAGAGTACGTCACCTACCCGCCAGATCAAGCACGACACAGCCGAGCATATCATATTGCTCAACAACCTCGCCAGGCGGATGCGACTGAGCAATATCAACCGGAATCGGACGAATCGGACTCTCCGTCGTCTCCGGGCTACAATGAGGAGGACCAGTCTCGCTATTCACGAGATTATCAATTTACCATCACATCGCCGGACGAAGAGTTTCATGGCAAGGCAGTGGCTCTGTACGACTTTACGAGGGAAAATGAGAACGAGTTGCCCTTGGTTGAAGGACAAATAATATGGGTTTCGTACCGACATGGTCAGGGCTGGCTAGTAGCAGAGGACCCAAAGACGCAAGAGAGTGGTCTAGTTCCCGAGGAGTATGTTCGGCTGCTTCGAGATATTGAAGGAGGGATGAACAGCCTGACTGGCCATATTGGCGAGGGATCTGGCTCCCCAAATGATGTGGGCACGCCTACTCAAGCGGAGCATAGCGGTCAATATGGCCATACTCCAACTTCCAGCAATGCGACTAACGGGTACCACCAGCCAATCGTGTCGATGTTCTCGACGTCGAGTAGGGATCTTGATCCATATCCCACCCAACAGTTGGGTCTTCACTCGGGTCAGGCTCCCCCTCAGGTCGTTCACTACCATGGACAAAGAGGAGGGAGCCAAGCGAACACCCCAACGGTTTCTCAGCACCAAGAATCAAATTTGCTGAGAAGGGAAAGCCACGACTCTGGGAAGAAAGGAGACGCGAATGTGACCCCGGTGCAGGAGAAGGCTCCTACAGCAATTATCGATGCAAAGGGTGGTGAGGTCGTCACGGATACGACCCCCTGAGGTGGTAGTTCCACCTCATGACTACATATCACGCTTGAACATTTTCATCATGACTAAACGCATCGTTCTCATGGGACCTGTTGGTTATAGCAGCGATGCTTTACGGAATCGACTGAGGGGCGTACGGCGATCGATTTTGAAGCAAGGCCGTCGCCGGTTCGCGGATAATTAAGCTCGCAGCCGTGGTCCGGGACGTCGAATAGTCGTGAATTATATGATACTGGCACTAGGCAAGGACACTGGCGCATTTCAGAGCAAAAGAAGCGGGGTATCGGCAGAGCGAAAGCCGGTGCTATTGGGGCATAACAGGCATAAGAGAACACAGATAGATGGGTTCGAGATGGTGTGAAATGGAAGTATGAGAGTCATGAGTAGGGAGGATGATAGCGCACTGGATTTATGTCAAGGAATGAAGCATGCTGTGCGAAGATTGCTGCACAGCTCAAGCACGATGGATCTCTGGATAATTGCGTTCTTCAGTGCCGATGATACCATGTGATTGTGCAATCGGGTGCCTTTGAGGTGTGCTCTGAACTCACCATTCGCCCTCTGTAGACAGGATTTACTGAACACTCGCTCAATGTCTCAAAAAAATAGCATGATATCACACATGTCAATTTCCCTAGGAAGCAACGGATAACGATTTTGTCTTGAATACACTGACTCGAAAGTCGGCTTCGAATTACCAATCCTTCCACTCGGAGCCGTAAATCCGGAATTCCAGTGTAACATGATGAGCTCTCTCTCGGCTCGAAGGTAATTGATGTAGGATCCAGTCACGTGACTCATAACGTCATCAGTTCTGGCCGCGTTTTCGGAGTTCCGATAACTTTAAGCTTCAACTCGTTCGCACTCCCGCTCTATCCCTCGTTCGCTTTGGAAACTCCCGCTTCTTTTCAGCCAATTACCTCAATTGAGCTTCAGCCAAGTCCTAGGAACCTCAAAATGTTCGCTCGATCCGCGTTCCGTGCGGCTCAACAGCCCCTCAAGGTGAGTTTTTGCGACTTGCGACTGCTTTGAAATCCCGAGCTTCCCCCCACCAGCCCTCATACCACTATTATCAATCGCATCGCTGACTTGTTCCAGCACGCCCGCCGCTATGCTACCGAGTCTAGTCCCAAGGGTGGCTCCAACGCTTTCCTTTACCTCGCCGGTGGTGCCGCTCTTGCTGGTGCCGGCTACTGGTATCTGAGTGGAACGCCCACTGCGCAGAAGGTCGAGGCAGATATCAAGCAGGCGGTTGGTGCTGAGGCTAAGAAAGCTTTCACTGGTGGTGATCAAGGCTTCTTGTCGCTGAAGCTGGCGGAAGTCGAGAATGTGAACCACAATACCAAGCGGTTCCGCTTCGAGCTCCCTGAGAGCGACCAGGTTTCCGGCCTGACCATCGCTAGCGCCATCTTGACCAAGTACAAGGGCCCGGAGCAGGAGAAGGCTGTTCTCCGACCTTACACTCCTATCAGCGACGAGAGTATGCTACAAAAAAAACCTCACTTGACGGGAGCTTGAGACGGCTAACATGGTGTTTAGATGAGACGGGCTTCCTTGACCTTCTTATCAAGAAGTACCCTGACGGCCCTATGAGCACTCACATTCACAACTTGGTTCCCGGTCAGCGACTTGACATCAAGGGACCTCTACCCAAGTACCAGTGGGAGGCCAACAAGCACGACCACATCGCTCTCGTTGCCGGCGGCACTGGTATCACCCCCATGTACCAGCTTGCTCGCGCCATCTTCAACAACCCCAACGACAAGACTAAGGTCACCTTAGTCTTCGGTAACATCACTGAGGAGGACATCTTGTTAAAGAAGCAGTTCGACGAGCTCGAGAACACCTACCCCCAGCGATTCCGTGCCTTCTACGTGCTAGACAACCCCCCCAAGGAGTGGGCTGGTGGCAGCGGCTTCATCTCTAAGGAGCTTCTGAAGACCGTCCTCCCTGAGCCTAAGAGCGAGAACATCAAGGTGTTTGTATGCGGTCCTCCTGGCTTGATGAAGGCCATCTCCGGCAACAAGGTGAGCCCTAAGGACCAGGGCGAGCTTACCGGTGCCCTTAAGGAGCTGGGCTATTCGCAGGAGCAGGTGTACAAGTTCTAAGAGGTTGTAAATCGTTTGATGCTAGAGTATTAGAAGTCCTTGTACGATGCGCACATAGATGTGAGATAGAGACAGAGAATACTAGCATTAGAAATGTCATCCAGATTCGCACGGACAACCGATTTGGAATCAGACCTGTTTTAGGGAAGTACTGACCATTCCCTCAGACAGGGGCGCACGCCCCTTGTGGCATCGCTAAATAGTAGTAGGTCCCGTGGCACTACGAATAAGTGCTGACAGTGTTTTACATCTAACGAAGCTCGCAACGTCCAATGATCACCAATAAGCACATTCGCTACATTAAGAGAGCCCACCGTAAGCCTGGTTTCTATGATTCGAGTTTAGCGTCCATAGCCCCTACCTTGTAAGGCGTTGAAGCCTTGCTTGAGAGGCTATTAGTTGAGCGTGTTGACTGAGGGCACCAATATTGGAGTTTTTGACCCTCCGATTTATAGCGCAGATAGGCCATGTGGGGAGAAATCGATGTCACTAGACTGAAGTGAAGTTTTCGCTCAACCCAGGATTGAAGCAGTTGGTGTCAGTGTGTGTATTTGGAGGCGCAGTAATAGTACATGACCATCACAGATGGAGCCTTGCAGAGAAGACCTGAGTTTACATGTGGTAGTATCCTGAGTCCTGCTCTTACACTACCCAGCCACAGAGCCCTCGGGTACGCGCTCGGGTCATCCCCTGACCACGGATTCTGCCTTCAAAGTCTCTGCAGCATGCAGGGACAGCAAGCTTATCTATAATTAAATATTCGCCGACCTACTAAGACAAGCCCGAGAGAATTTAGGAAATTAAAGCCGGCTGACATCCCAGGCGCTAACCCCAAGTTCGTCGGCGGGCCCGCTACCTCATCTCATGGGGGAGTGAGACTGCAACGGTTGGCGTCCTGCGCCTCAAGCTCTCACTAGGCCCGGGGACCTTACTATCGCAATTGGCTGACGGGAGTTTGCTGACGGAGGATCCAATTGAGTCTTCATGGACTCTCTTAGGCGTTTGAGTGGTGCAAGTGTGCAGCGGAGGACTCTTGAATGTCGGGTGCCTTGAGACCTTCACACGTAAAACCATAAAGAGATAACCTTAAATCCATGCTTCAACGGCCTCTGCATTCTCACAGCATCAGAAGAAACACCCTCCATCAGCGGGGACCAAAGCTGACCCGCCTCAAACTCCCCTCCATGCACCTGAACGGACCCTGAACCCTAGTCCGGGCTCTCCTCAGCCGCATCCTAGCGCTGCTCAAGAGCCCGAAGCGACCCCGGCCCCAGGCACCTTTTGCTGTTTCGCGCGACTTCAAGGAGGATTCGATGCGTGCAAGCGATGGATGATTTGGGGTCTAGATCTGTTAGGGCTGGAGTAATCTGAGTCGCGCTGGTCGCCGAAGGGGTTCAAAAGTAGTGGCGTCCCCCATCCCGGTGCGATGGCTTTTGCGAATCGTCTTTCTTTCTCCCCGTTCGCGATTTTCAGTTATTATTTCCGTCATTGGGCGTTCCGAATTGGTCTGGCATCTGGGTTGAAAGCATTAGAGAAGGAGTTTGTCTTCAAGTACGAAGTTTGCTGTTAGAAAGGGAATCCAAATCACCGTCGAAACCACCACCAACAAACCGTCGCGATGTCTCGAGCTACCGGCCACATCCCCAGGTACCCGCCTGGGTTCATTGTCCTCCGAATCTTCCAATTCGTCATCAACCTCGCCATTCTCGGTCTCTGCGCCTATGCGACTTACATCGCTGTCTTCTCAGGAGACGTTCTGATGCTTAGTACCGTATGTTCACCCCGCGATCTCTTCTCCTGTCTCTCCTGACTTACACGGCTTCTGCGCCTAGTCCGCCCTCACTTTCATCGTGACAGTTTGGCTCATCTGTGCCCACTCCTGTGCGCCGCAGCTTTACAACTACTGGGCCGTTCTCGTCTTTGACATCTTGCTCCTCATCCTCTGGCTTGCCTCCTTCGGGTTGCTGGCCGCCCAGACAGCGTATTACTGGTCTGCTGGGTCGGCGTACTGTGGAGTGTATTCCTGCACTTACGGCCAGCTCGCTGGAGCGGATCTTGTCTACGGAACCATTCTCGCTGCGGCATCTGGTCTTGGGGCCATTGAGTTGTAAGTCTCATCTTTAGAGTACTTGGGCGTTTGACACACTAACTTCCTTCGTAGCCTTCTCTTCAAGATTTCGCTCATCATCCATTCCGTCGTTATATACCGTCACCGTCGTCAAGGTGGTGTTTACAGCAGGGCCAATGACAACGAGGACGGTTCCTACCAGGTCCCGCTCAAAGCCCATGGAAAGGCGGACCTGGACGTCGCTCCGCAGTACGGCGTTCCCTTCAATCAAGATACCGCCTACAATCCGCAGCAGATGTACAACCCACCTGCTCCCGAGAAGACTTTCCAGCCTCAGGTTCAGCAAACGGCTCCCCAACAAGTGCCTCCCGTCCAGATCACGGCGCCAACCCCTCAAGCTGCCAAGCCTTCTTTCTATCAGCCGCCTCCTCCGTCTCAGCAGACTCATAGCCCTCCTCCCCATGGGATGTATCAGCCTCCCCCCCAGTACTAAGGGCACAATTGACCCTGACGGATACATACGAAGTAAATATTACAGCGCATGGGAGAGTAGTGTAACATGAAGTATGCGGCCTGGTTTGTTCTATCAATTGGGGAGTTTACTTGGAGTTAAGGGGTATATATCACTGCCTGCATTGTGTGCTGTGCCAATAGACTGAAATGGACTGAAATGGAATATGATTGCTTGACAATCCAATGGACTCTCCCTACATGTCAAGTGCTCGTATTCGCTCCAAAAACCCTCTTTCGGGGTCCTCTCCATGAACACTTTATACATCTCCAGCACAGTCACAGCTAAGGTCAAATTCGTGTCCTTGACTCCTAATTGCTAAAGCTACTTCATACACAAAATACTAGGTACACCCTGTCCCGGATTGGTGTGGGCGTATCTATACTACAATGGGAATTAAACACATTGAAATGGTAGAGAAGATGTGCAATGCTTCTCGGATACACGTGATAGCACGCAGACAGTTGTCAAAAGGGCAAAATTTTGAATTATCATGCATTTATATGCCCAGAAGAACCAACAATTTTAAGTAAGTTCGAATAACAGCTCTACATCCCTTTAGTTCCCGCTAGGTCCTCCAGAAGACTCTCCGGAAGGCCCTCCAGAATTCAAGTTGGACCTCTCATTCAGAGAACGTATAGGCTTCTTCCTGAAATTGCGCCTTGCAAATTCAAGTCTTGCGATGGCATCACGTTCCGCCTTTGCCTGCCGCTCATCCTGCGCCGCCTCTCGATCAACTAGGATGCGTGCATTTTTTATAGCAACCAAATCGGCACGTTCTGTCCTCGTGGGGCATTCCGGGTCCTGGCACTCATGATCGAGCATGTCCCTGAGAACCTTTTGGGTGGGATTCTTCTTAGGGCAATTCTCCTCCTTGGGTGCAAGTTTCCCCGCGGCACAAGCCTCTTTTTGTATTTTCAGGAACTCCCTACACGTGTGCCAATGAAAGTGTTTGACATTACCGCAGTCTATACACGTGATGACCTCTTCGACACACATCTTGTTCGTTGATTATGAGTTCCTGGAAAATGCTCGTTAGAGGCATGTTCATCGTTACGATTGGCCTAGAGAGAGAACTGACTCAGTGAACTTATAAGCTTGACCGAATAACTGAGATGCTTAACTTATGAAGCTAACAGGGGAAGTTATTGGGAGTAGTTCTAATGCGTCTGGATATGTGACAAATCTGTTTAATAGAGTGCGACTGGCTTACTGCTGAGAATGACGAGGAAGCAAGAGGAGCCGACTGGCTGGGTAATATATAAGTATTTCAGCCATCTGTTCCTGTATAGATACTATCACTGTAGTAAGTGCAGCAATCTCACGTTCACATAGGAATTGACGCTCGGCCTTTATTCACAGTCAGAGCGCGGGTATGCGCGCTCTTTTTGGCTGGAAGACTGATGTATTGAATCGCAATATGGTAATCTAATATCAGTGGGAGATATGATCCATCCACCCGGATTACCTGTATTAGAAGTGAATCGCCCATATAAGTACTCTCAAACTATTGCATTGTACTTTGAGTAGGCTCTCTATCCATTGTCTTGATGTACTTGCCTTCGGAAATGTCGTGGCTTCTTCGAGGCATCTTAATCAGAGTGGCTGCTTGACTGTGAATATCTTGTTAGTGCTTCGTTAGACATTGATAATGCGCCATGATTGATGGCAAGGAAACAACTCGAATAGCTCCAAGCCAACAATTATTATAGTGACAATACTTACAGCAAAGAAAAAACTACTGGACCTGACTACCGTCCCAAACATCAGTATGGCTTATTAAAACAAATAGTCGAAGACTTTGGGGAGCATCCGCAGGGAAAGCTCAGAGTAATTTCTTTCGGTCGTCGCATAAAGAGAAATTGAATATATCATCACCTTATACTCAGAGAATCTAAAGGCAACATAGAGATCGATGAATTTCCAGTTTTAATTCTCTGCCTGCTACTTTTTCCTTTCTTGATTGGGACTTCAGGAATAACAAGCGCCATTCATGATCTCACGTTTCTCATACCCTGAACGACTATGTCGATGTCATTAGAACAGGCTGAAGCTAGAACAAATGAGCATACGTTATATCTGACTTGTGAAAAGATGCCTTTGTCGGTATAGTTGCATCAGTGTTTAGAAGGACATCCGACATACTGAACCTGATCTCTGTATACTTCCTCTGGAAGTGTGCCGAGATCCCGGCATAATTGTAGACTAGGCGATCTGAATTTCTTTAAACTTCAGATATAACACATATCCCAAGTCGGTACCTATTTTCACTACTTTTTACAAGCAAGCCTCTTCTGCAGCCATACAAATTAGACCATTTCACCGTGCAGTTTGAGTTGTTACCTTAAGGCTGCATCACCCCACCCAAAAGTTGCATTCGGCATTTAACCACCTCCTCCACATTCACCCGCATGAACGTCAACTTCATCTGTCAACTGAGCCCTTCTACCAACATATTCTTCTAAATAAACCATAATGGCAGCCGTCGCGCGCTTCAAACTGGTCTTTCATGTTCCGCCATCAGGACTTGAGGCTTGCAAAGCCGCCATCTTCGCAGCCGGCGCAGGCCGTTACCCAGGCCCTGGTAACTACACCGAGTGCTGCTGGGTGGCCATAGGCACTGGCCAATTTCGCCCTGGTGATGCTGCGAATCCGAATATTGGAAGCGTGGGGAAGTTGGAATATGTCGAAGAAGCGAGAGTCGAGACGCTTTGTGTTGGAGAGGACGTGGCTAGGAAGGCTGTTGCGGCATTGAAGACGTACGATCCCATCATGACATGAAAGTTAAATCTGCGATCTGAAGCTGATAATCTCAACTGAAGCGCTCACCCTTACGAAGAACCTTCGTACAGTGTTTTTAGACTGGAGGACTTCTGAATACTAGGTGACAATCCGAATATGGCATTTCCTCTTTTGCATTAAGGTGTTGAGTAGAAATGCCTTTGAGTCTATAATCTATATTCTATAGCAACAAACCCTTGTTGTTTTAATAGCCGCGATCTTTTTGCACCTCTGCAAACCCTACTTTCCTTGCTCTTCAGGAAGGATGAGCTCCCAAAACTGCCCCTTCGATCCAACTGCAAATCTATCTTCTCCCTCTTCCTCACTCACAAGCTGAAACCCAGCATTTTGGTAAATACGGCGAGCAGTCGTTAGAATGCTTTGTGTGTAAAGCACAACTCGCTTATAGCCAACTTCCTTGGCAAACTCCAGGGATTTTTGGACTAGTTGTTTCCCAAGACCCAACCCTCGGGCGATGGGTTCCACGAGGAGCACGCGGAGCTTGGCCGTGTTTTCTGACGTCTTGTCGTTGACGACGAAGATGCAGCCAAGGAACTGTCCGTCGCGCTCCGCAATCCAGCATCGCTCCTTAGTAGAGTCGTAGTTCTCGATGAACTCGGCGGTGATTGTAGCGACAAATGCCTCGAAGCGTTCATCCCATCCATAATCTTTGGAGTAGATGACTCCATGTCGGTGAATGATGTACCCTATATCGCCGGGTCGATGGTTGCGAAAGATCAAGGGACTTGACGTGGTGGAATTTGAGACTGTTTCCATCACGGGCAATTGTGCGTTGTTCCCGATTTGCTCTATTATATGTGTGCAACAGAAGATCATATGAGACACAGGATTACAAGTTCTCTAGAGACGTTGCTCATCGCTCACAGCAGAGATACAAAGACATCTTGCGATAATCAAGATATATAAGTCGAATAGTCCTGCAATCGGAATGTCAACGAAAGGCGCAAAACCCGGCAATCTACTCTATAGAACGCTATTTGAGAGTTAACAATTCGCTACATAGGTCCTGGATCTACTTAGTGGATGGATCGATGTCAACCGAAGGGCGTCAACCCTGTCCTCTAGTCAATTGGCAACCACAGAACTCGCCGAGGATAACCGACTTGTTCCACCAACAGCCGATTTCGTTCTATAATATAGATTAGGATAATAGTATATGTTGATCTTCATCCATGGATACGTATGTAGGTAGGTTCATATTCCTTGCTGTAGTCTCAAGTCGATATTCATGTTTGCAAATTAATGGGAAATAGTTCTGGCCTTATTTATCTAAGTTCTTTCAATCTATCAGTAATACGCTTCATGGTCTAGCTACCGATGGCCTATAACTCCTATCCCCTTTGTTTCCTTTCAAGCTCTTCTGTTCAAATCGAGCCCTCCGTGACATTGGCTTGCTTCCACGAGCGATCAAGTTTCTTATCCAAACTCCATATTGGCTGTTCAACCGTACGCACGTCAATTATCAGTTGCTTCATTTCCACGATAGTAAGCCCTGAATCGTATTGAACGTTCTGCAAACTCTCGCAACCGTCCACAAGCGTCATCAGCATCGTAAGTAGAAAGCACAGGACCACCATCAGGTACCGGAATATTGAGGTTTTTGGCTCTCATGGTCCACTTATCTTGGAGACGAGTATACTGAAAGGCTAATGTGCCTGCGTGAACGTGAGGCGCTTGCGAATGAAGGAAGTCTTCCAGTCCCAGTACCTCTAGGTTTTCAGCTTGCATAAGTTGATGTGATATAGGCCAGCGGGAGACTGGGATAGGGGCTCTCGGTCGAACGAACGCGTATTTAACTCCCATGAAGCGATTTTGTCTTTCGTTCCCCTCCGTCCAGCCTGACCTTGATTCGACCACAACTGTCCAGGTTCCGAGCGACAGATCCCTCATTGGTGCGTAACAGAATTTCGGGTGATCATGAGTCAAAGCTTTTTCTGCAATGCAATAAGCCTCTGAAGGAAGAGGTCCGACTTCAATTAGATCACTATCGAGATATAGGGATGCAGAGGCGAAACTGTAGACCATAAAGGCTAGAGGGAACCGGTGCTTAAAGCACGAGAGCCTTGAGGTAAAGAAAGAATCCTGTTACCATCCTGATAGGACTCAATAGACTGTCTCCGAGATAGAAAGACTCATAAAGCGCTTTCCCTCCTGCCTGCTGAAGAACTAGAAGTTGTAACGCTGGAAAAGCGGGCATTGTGGGCTCGAATCCTCGAATAGGATACAAGGGAGGTTTTCGAATGGCTCTTGCATAGGTGCCGGATAGGACAAGTCTCTCTACGTTCGGGGGTGTGAAGAGCGCCATATTCATCCAATCGACAATTTGTTTGGCAACTTTTTTTCGACACGGACCTTCTTGAAGGTATATAGCTCGAGCTGAGTAGCTGACGGAGATTATGTCCAGCAGGTTTTGAGCTGGGGTGTGCGTGACGATTCTGGACAAATTCAGACCAGTGATGCCGTCAAATCCCTTCGTCGTCATCACAAGATCGATTATCCTGGTAGGGAGGTGGCTAAAAAGACTCCAATCGAGGAATTCACCAGCGTAGGCAGGTTGAATCAGCTTTACTGACGCCGGAGTAGCCATGAGACGCTGTTTATTGCGTAAGAGATACTTTCGAAGCATTTGCTGGCAGTGGGTGCTGAGTAAAACATCCGAAAAAACTAGAGTATCAAAGTCCTCAAGATCAAGAAGGTGATGAACTAACACGGCAGCTGCTTGATCCCCTAACGACGTAGGAGCATTTCTCGAGCCAGACTGCTTACCGCCAGTAGACGGTAATTGAGCTTCGTCGGGGAAGGCTAAAGGAGAACGATTTCTCGCATGCCAACGCCGCGATGGCCATGATTCTGAAATGTCAAATTAACCTTTGTAGCACCGTCTGCCTTAATTGGGGGGGGGGGACTTTAAATAGTGATGTTATATAGAGGAAGAGCTTACCCACGAGCGCCTGAAGTGATATTAGTGGAAACTTCGAAATCCCGTCTATCAGTTGCCTTATCTCATCGCCGATCTCCACTTCGGGGTGTCTAACTCTAAGGTATTCTGAGACCGATAGGGGGTTTCGTATGTCAAAGGTATTTTGTATTGGCGGAGACGTTCCTCGAACCATCAACTCACGGATTTCGGAACATTGATCTGACAAATTTGGTTAGCTGAGACAAGTTCTCCAATAAAATAATCAAGTCGTACTATGGTACAACACAAAGGAATACCGCAGGGCTCCGGGATCTGTAATATCGAATACAGTGATGCCACTCGTCCTGATTCCGGGGTTCCGGGGTCATATCCGGCCGTCAAACCGAATGGCTCCTCATAGAAGGGAGATCCTATGGCGAAATTCTCATCATTGCCAGCACCAATGGCCAGGCAAGTGGTAATGAAGGGAAAAGGAACCGGCCTTCTGAGGAATTCTCTCCGACGTGATTCGTAGCGTGTCTTTCCCCTACGCGCCTTAGGCGGCTTGTCGGCATCGAACAAGGCGACCGCAAACACAAGCTCTTGGTCGATGGCACGTCGGTTTAGAGGATCGTTGAATATCTTTAGGATAGATCTGCAGGCTTCTAAAACATCCCAATGACACTCGTGGTCGATTGAGACAGACGCGAGGCAGCGGTGTTATCCGTTCACCCGAGCGATGACGAAGTGGGAGTGGAGTTTACTTTGATAGAGCTTAGGAGAATCCATTTTAAGGACTTTTGGATAGCTCTGTACAAGCTAGATGGGTTGTGTGGGTAGTGAAGTCTGGATTCTGAAGACGGATTTGAGAGTTAGATGGAGGAGAGAAGCCGATGTTGACGAAAACAAATAAGAAAGTTCGAGATGGTTATGCTACATTCAAATAAACAGCAGGGCATCTGAACGGGTTCGGGGAAGGTCCTCCTGGGCACTTGCCAATTACATTCGTTGCCTTCACTCGTCCTTACTACTACTAGTAGCGATTTTACGGGTGGCTTCGCGTGAAGTACAACTCGACAACACTGAAGTTCACAATATCAATATCCAAGGTAATATCGAAACCGAGAAATTGTATTTTGTTTAGCATAACCGAGAACTGACCTATGACCCCTCCTATATATGGTATAAATTGTTCCAAGCTGGCTAAAAGAGAACGATAACCGTTTAAAAAAGCCAAAGATCCGTACCTCCGGACAAAAAGAAAATGCCCCTAGGACGTTTTCTTAACTTGAAAACGTTTATACCTGTCTATGTAGGGTCGCTCGTTGGCACGACATGTGAGATGGGTTGTGTTCGCGCCATGTTCTGTATCCACATCCTTTGCCCATGGACCTGCTCCATCTCCCCTCGGAACATAGTCTTGGGCTTGTTGTTCTTGATTCGAAATTTCCCGAAGAAAACGTACGCCGCGTAGAAGGCGTTGTTAGTGTTGCCGCTCAGCGGGCCCCTTTGTCCGAGGAAGTATCGCAGGTTTGCGGCAGATACCTTCCGTTCATTACGGAAGGTCTTGGAAACCTCCTGAATGAAGTCCTTCTGGGTCATGCCTTTCTTGTTTAGGAAACGTCGAATCTTCCTACGAACCTCGTCGCAGGTGTCATAGATGGAAACGTCACCCGTTGCCTCGCCGGGTAACTCGACACCACTAACATCAAGCGCACCTGATGCAGCCTTCTTTTCTGCGACTGTGATAGTCCTCCTGGACTTAGATCTCCCGGATGTAAGCGGTAGACCTTGTAACTCCCGCTTCTTGAAGAAGATGAAAGATTTGTATAATGTATCACAACCGGTGCCATCCCAGGCGCCGGTGCGGTTCATGAAGGACAAATATGCCCTAGAGCTAACACCGATTTCTCTCCGGAATTCGCCAACTCGCGATACATCCGTCAAAATGCCAGCGTGCCGTCTCGGACATTGTGGGGCCGATCCGGGGCCGGGAATCCGGGGTAATGATTCCGTTTCTCATCGGAGACAGGTCAGGTCAGCTAGCTATTAGCGTCGGGAAACCCTTAACCCAGAGACTATCTCAGAGCAGAGAGACAATTCTGTCTGTTTCAAAGAGATCCTCATACCTCCTTCCCCGTCTAATTCAGGACTCATCTTCCGCATGCAAGTCTACGCAATGCGGACACGCCGAAGATGCCCCTCTAGCATTGTCCAAGCCGCCTTAGTTCATATAGGTATGGAAACGAAATGCCAGATGATTATACTTTTAAGCCACAGCAACTCGCTTTTCCTGATATTTGTAACTACTATTACATTTCGGTCCTTTAGTTTGATGAATAATGTTTTGGCCACCTTCATGTCTTCGGGTCACAACTGCTGTCCTCACCTCAAGGACTCTATGCTGTGTTCAATTCTCCCGGGCCATTTTCTCCCCCCATTCCCGCGCCGCCTGCGCAATGTGAAGGGCCGCCGTTTCAATTCGTCGAGCCCTCGTCTGAAGGCTGTGGTCCCTGGTCATTCCTGATGGCCGCTTCAGCCCGGCAATGAGATCCATCACTGCCATGTGGTCAACTACTGTATCCTCATCTCGATCCGGCTCTCGATTCGCGGTTACGCTGCAATTCGACCCCCAGCCGTCGTAGAGGCAATTGCTGCAAGGGCCTGCCTCACGCCCACTTCGTGTTTGGCTTGGTACGACACATTGGGGCGAATATCCTTCGCCCGCTCGGCATCGGGTGCATCTTCGTTCAGGCTGGCATTCAATTCCTCGCTCATATACCATTACCGCCTCGACGACTCGCATACTCGACAGATCGGGTGGACCCCGCCATCGCCAGCGACCCCATTTGCGACGGGGAGGTACATCCTTCAGCGCATCGGTAATAAGAGTTCTGGAGTACGCTGACTTGGGTATCGAAACGGGGTCGAAAATGCATAGAGCATGTATTTCCCTCTCCAATTCGCTCGGGTCATCGGCCGATCCTGGTCCCAGTCGTGCGAGTCCTTCAGTAAGACTGGGCAAGGCCAGCCCCGCCCTGTTCGCCTCGTTCTCGGTCTCCTCAACGTTGTATTCCATCTCTAGCTGGATTTGATGCATTGTTCGCGCCACGGGGCGGTGTTGGTTTGGATGAGGATGGTCTCGCACAAGCGGGGGCAACTTCAGAGACGGGTGACCGACATGACTGGGACTCCCAGACCGGTCACGACTCCCCGTGAGTCGAGTGATATCCATTCTCAAGGCCGACTGGCTATTAGACTGGGGCTGCAGCAGTCAGAGCGGTGGTTCGAGGGACATTATGCAGAAGCTGAGTGCAAGTGCAAGTGAACTCGGAAAGTGGTTTCCAGCCTTTCAGGTGCCGAAGCGACGCGGTACAATGTGCAGAGGGCATGATCGGCTCTTAAAACTCCAAGAAAACGGGCCGGAGCCTTTGATGGGCCCTTTAAGCCTGCGGCACGTCAAGGGCGTGGGGGAAGGCATTGTATGATGGAGGCTTACGGGTCGCAGCTTGGGCAGGCTGCCGTCATGTATGGTCAATGGTTATGTAACAGAAATGGAGGATTGTAAGCCAGATGAATCGGTTGGAGCTGTCAGTTGACCTTGTCTGTGACGTTCGACTTGACTTTGTTTCCCCGTTTAAGCGTCCACCTGTGAAGCTACTGTGTAACCCCAATGCGAGATCCGTAGTGCAACGTGCAACAAGCTGAACCGAAATCATCACACGACCACAGGCCTCCCACTTACAAAAGTAAAAAACGGGGTGCATGTGGCCGCAGCAACCTTCTACTCCCAAGCCATTACCAGTAATGTTCCCAATAATTCAAGCTTGATCAGGGCCCTATGCATGATGGTGGGGTCGGAATCCGGAGGAAGCTTTCGAAGTTGGGGAGCTGTGGGGAAGCATCGCATGACTCGGCTTGGAGCTAGATCGTCTGCGTGGGGGAGGCAAAGGCGCCGGCGCATCAAAATCGTGGGGGTGAGAGGTTCGACAGTAACCCATAGTTGCACTTCATTCGATAGTTCGACTTTTCGACTCGGGCGAGTCCGGCCATTGTCGCTGCCTGGGTCGTGCCATGCTGTAAAGAGCATGGCGGGGGTCACTTGTTCGGGGGAGTTTACCCCGGATGGGACGTCTTGCGTCGCTCAAGTTCTATTTCCGGCCTGAGTCCGTAGAGTGAATTCTTAGATCGACATAAAGAGCACAATTCCTTGTTACTGTCGCTTGTGAACACGGACCTCCTCATCTTGCTAGTTGTTAACCCCTTATTTACACCATGACGGCTTCAGCGAACGGTCTTATAAGTCGTACTCCTGCGACTCCGACTCCCCCCTTGAATGAAGGTATCTACGTGCCGACTGTGGCTTTCTTCACGGCTGAAGATACCGTCGACATCGAGACAACCAAAGCTCATGCAACTCGACTTGCACATTCAGGGGTCGCGGGCCTGGTCACTCACGGATCCAATGGTGAAGCCGTCCATCTCGATCATGAAGAACGGCAGCTCATCAACCGAGCAACTCGATCTGCCTTAGATGCTTCAGGAAAGACTCAGCTACCTCTTATTGCTGGTTGCGGTGCTCAATCAACACGGGAAACGATTCAACTATGTATTGAAGCCGCCAAATCAGGCGCTAGCTATGCTCTTGTATTGCCGCCAGCATACTATGGGGGCCTCCTTTCAATAGAACTTATTCTCGAGCACTTCCGAAACGTCGCTAATGCGAGCCCGATCCCGATCCTTATATATAACTATCCGGCTGCCTGTAGCGGGCTCGACTTGACTTCGGATAGCATTCTCGCTCTGGCACAACACCCCAACATAGTCGGTGTCAAATTAACATGCGGAAACACAGGCAAGTTAGCTCGAATCGTTGCTGGCACGAAGGGAACATCTTTTCGAACCTTCGGTGGAAGCGTGGACTTTACCCTCCAAACACTGGCTGTTGGTGGTCACGGAATTATCGGTGGCTCGGCAAACATCGCACCGAAAACATGTGTCCAGGTCATGCAACTATGGAACAACGGTAAGCAGAAGGAGGCTGTCGGGTTACAAGAGGTAGTCGCTCGTGGGGATTGGGTAGCAATTCAAGGGGGCTTCATCTCTGTCAAATCGGCGCTGCAAAGATACTTTGGCTATGGGGGACTTCCAAGGAAGCCATGTGTTTTCCCTGAAGGGAAGGCTCTCGAAGCACAAGTGGCTGGCTTTTCGGAGCTGGTTGAGACCGAGAAGAAGTTAAGTGCATTAATGTAGGATCTTAGGGAGAAAAAGCCAATAAGGAAATGATGACGCTGGAGTTAGTGATCTAGCCATCAGCGATATGATAGCGCAGTTATCCACGACAAAGTTCCTAATACATTGGGTTTGACGCTTCCCAGGTGTTTTCGTGGTAACTACCTAGCTTCAGGTGTCGATATGGACTTACCAATAGACCCATTATGAAGGTCAGGCTTAACAAGGAGCGGGCATTTCTCTCTCTGTACCGCTCGAGACCGCTCATCTACTCGACAACTGCCCCCATCCCAAGTCACGCAAAGCTTGAGAGTCCTGCATTCTGGGTCTCACAATCCTTTACCGCTTTCGGCTACCCTATCCCTTGGTTTGCGACGTGTTGCTTCCTGGCAGGGAACCCCTGTCTGGTGATCATCCGGTTTACCACCGGCGTTTATGTAGGGCTAGTGCACAGAGGCACTCATTATATGGAGAAACTATAACAGCGGCAGTTGTAATACGAGGGGTTTTAAAAAATAAGACTCGTTGACGACGCCCTGGGTCTGACTGTACTTCACCAATCGTGTAAGTGCCTGCAACGAGCTAATGTTATGATCCTCAGCCTCGTCTCCAATCTTAAATGCTATGACATGACAACTCGGGTAGAGCGGTACTTCGGAGAGAAGGACTCTCTGCTCTGGCGGTAGAGAGTCCACCTATCATGATCATTACCAAGCTTTCTCCTTCACCTCCCCCATAAAAGGGCAAGGTTGCCCCTGACCCCCAATCTGACCCCCAAGATTCCCTGTCAAAGTGGTCCATTCACAAGCCAACATCTCAGCCCCATCCCTGTCACGTCCCCACGACTTCTGCCAAAAGCTGTGGAGAATGCGGGGCGAAGAATCGAAAACTTCAACCTCCTGACAGGACGACGAACCATATAGCTTGCAGTTCGATCACCGTCCGGTCTGAGGATGCCCCTAACCCCCTCCCTACAAGATTTTAGCCGGCATGGAGCTTCAGCATGACATAGCACTAGTGTCTCTTCGGCATCTCGGCCAATTACCCCCACGGGCTTGCTCCTGATGAACATACCACCGTTACACGGCGCTGTAGACGCCTCCGCTGTTCGGTCTTCAAGTCCGACAATAATGGGACCCAGCAGCGGTAAATTTCTATATGTAATGCCTTTGGATTCATTGGCTCGTCTATTATTTCATTAGGTCATGCTCCGACAGCCGAGCCGTGGCGTTGGACGTTGTATGAAGTATTCTCGATGGATGGCTGACGGCGTGGGGGTTTGTACATCCTCGTAGCACTGTATTAACATTTGCTGTGGCAGGCCTCCGTCTTTTGAGACTCGTTGCCTCATTAGTTTATATGTTGGCCCCTCCGCCCGCTACTAAATGTAACGCTGGCCTTACTTTGGTCCCCGTCGTGACACTGGCCTAAGTTGCCAAGAGGGAGCTGGAACTTACTGGGCGTAGCTTTATTTGCGTTACGGCTGTGTAAGGAAAATTGTTTGCATAACAGTCTGTTATGTACTGCATTTGGCAGATTTCGGGGGGCGACTTGAGCACATATGTCACATATCCGAACCCCCCCCCCCCCCCAAAAAAATGCCCTGGAGACCAGAGTGAGACTAGGATGGAGATCTGATCTCTGTTCATAGAGGATATCAAAGTCTGTATTTTAAGTTTTTAAAGAAGTGTTAATATAAACCACAAAAGAAAATATTTCCTGGCCCGTACCCCTAATATCCTGAGCTCCAGGATATGCTAATACTTGAACACCTGAATACGTGTCCCTACTTCACCCCGAAAGATAATCCCTAGCTCAATAACTGCAATCCTTTTTCCCCACCAGACAAGCAAATATCATCCCTGGTGGGTCCTTATCGAATTCCATGTTTAAAGAAGGCGCCCAGTGTACTTACCAACATGGCTTCTACGCGAACGCTTTACAAGAAGAAACCAATGGTGTCCAAAATTGCGATCGCGGGAACTTCGAAACTGGCTTCCCCGGCACATACGCAATTGAACATATCAGATTCACTTAGACAAGCTATAAGCTTGTTTTCTCCTGGTTCGTGATGCTCTGACCTGATATATCCTGATGCTTCACGGAACACATTATTTGTTCGGCAAGACTTTTCATCACAGTATGGGGTGAGCCCTCATCACTAAAGTACTATTAGCAAGGAGACAGACAATCTTTGCGGGGAAATGGCTCAATCAGGTTTCTTATAATCTGATCCCATAGACACCACAGGGGGGTGATTGCGACTGACATGAACTTTCTCAATGGCTAAGAAAGGCAAAGGCTTGGCGGGCGGTGCTATCCAGTTCTCACGAAGTCCATCACCGACAAGTTGACTCTCTGCAGGATCACTATCCGAAGTCTAGCTCCGATTCGTCACAGGACTGAGCGTCGACCAAAAACGCGAAAACAGACGTCGTGCTACTGACTTGGGAGCCTTTGGAGGCATTGTCGGCTCGGACTCCTCCCTAGGTCTAGGTAGGAAGTCACCTGGAATAGCGTTGTCGCCATCGTCCTCGCGCGGTTGACTCATTGTACGCTGTTCGTCTGCCTCATCAGCGAACGGGGCCACTCTCCTTGCTCTGGGCCTAGCTACTTGCGTTTGCTTGGAAACCACCCCAGTAGCCAGAGCCGAGGTCTCACCAGGCTGGCGATGGCTAGTGAGTTGTGTGCCAGGTGAAGAAGCTATAGCCGAGGAGGACGACTCACCGTGAGCATTCGGCCGCCCTCGTCTATACCTCGCGACAAAGGCCTCTGCTCGGGCATTCCTCTCTCGAACTTCCCTCGAAGCCCTTTCTAGCCTCTCCGTAACATCGCGCGTAGCCAGCTCCATGAAGTTTTGAGCAGCGGGGCGGGCAGCAATACTGCGACGAGGAAATGGGTTTGATCTGTTCCACCGCTCCCACCACTCTCTCTCGAGTCGCTCTCGTTCCTTTTCCTCATCTTCCTCTCTCAGGCTGACCATGCGCCTCTGAAGCGCCCAGATCCACGAAGGGCATTGAGTATCGGCGTCATCAAGTATAGACCGACACAAACCTACCCCCATGATCTTATAACCCACCTGATCCATGATACACTCTTCTGCGTTAGGCATTGCGGCAGGTTTACCAGCGATGGTGGCATTATAATGCTGCTTCCAATATACTGGGCAATGTTGCCAGTATGTACGAGTACTCTTGCACTCTTGGCAGATGAGGACGGTCTTATAACACATCTTAGGGATGAAATGCGTTTTATAGCCGAGAAGAGTCTTACCTGGTAATTGGTGCTTTTTGACGCAGCCTACCGCGCAACACTGTTTATACAAGTTAGTAGTTTGCGTAAGAACAGTTTGCTTGCTTGCAAGCTCTTGCGCTCGTTGTCAGTTTGGTTGTCAGAGCACGCGCATAATGAGTAGTCTTGGAAGGGCTAATGTTTGTTCCCTCGTTGTCTAAAGGCTTGCCGATCTTCTGGTAGCTGCTCAGTGTCGTTAGGCAGAACTAGTCAGTATGTTCCTTGAGGCGATGCGATGAGGAAGCGAGTGCCCCGGTATGAAGTCTCGATAAACAGCAATTTTGGAGATGAATAGTTGAAAAGGATGTCGTTTCTCGAAGGGAAGGAGGTAGATCAGTGGGATAAGGACAACACTTTGCAATCAAGTAACGGGTGGAAGTTCCTAAGTTAGCTTGATGTGCGTGGTAAAGCGCAAACTTGCACTGGAGAAGGGAAAAGGCTTGCGGCTTGTAAAGCAAACCCAAACCAGCCCAGGCCCAATTTTGGGTCGCGTATGTTGACGCGATGAGCTAGGAGATGCCACAGAGACCTTATCCTGCCTCGTTGGTAATGATCCAACGAGAAAGATGGAGTTTCGTGACAAGGTCGATGAATGAGGATAGGTGTACGAGAAAGGTAAAGGAGGAAATAGTTGGCAAGTATACGGAAGCTGAGAAATTTATTAGCATTTGGATTTGTCTGTTCAACTATATGATAGGCACTGGTGAATGCGAAAAATGAAGGCAAAAGTAATGAACGGTGTTCAAATATTGTCACCGTGTAGCATTGAACAGAACGCCAGACCATGTACACCTAGATACCAGTAATCTAAGATCCCAGCCTCAAGCTGCCTTTTTTGCCTTCTTCTCCTTCTTCGCCTTTTTTCGCCTGTCCCCAAATACCTCTTCGTAAACCTCACCTGCTGTTTGCTGGCCTGCCTTCCTCTTCTGCTTGCTGGATTTCACGCTGACGACAGGATTTGACTTGCCCTGTTTCGCGGCGCTAAGGACTTGCTTCTCTGCGTCCTGCCAGGCCGGTGCGTCGCCCTCAATTTCGTACCTGTAAAGTTCATATTAGCGTTCAGTCAAGACAAACATGTTCATTGAACTTACTGGTCCAAGGGCAAAGAGTCGATGAGCTCTCTTTGCTTCTGTTTCAGTGTTCTGAGGGCTTCATCACCACCTTCTTCCAGTTCATCGTCAAGATTCGCGGCAAGAGGGGCAAAACGATCATCGACAATTTCGTCGTCGTGGGCGCCACTTGCATTCTCTCGAGTTACGCCCAGACGCTCAGCCTTCGGCAGTTCAGCATCAACCGCAGCTGTGACTAACGATCCGAAGTGAGATGTCACCTTGCGGAGGATCTTGATGAACATAGCGAGCAGCTGGGATGTAGGTAGAGTAAGCTCTTGTGACGCTACATCAATATCCTTATGCTGCAAGCCGATGGCTAGGAGAATACATTGTTGCACTCCAGTCAACTTAACGTTAGACTTCAACCGGCCAGTGAAGTATAGGTTTGCGATGGTGGGAATCAGGTCGAGGACAACGTGATAGTCCAGCATGTTATTCGCATACGACTCCAAGCGCTTCAAGTCGAATGGCGTCAAGACCCTATCAAGCTCTTCCTTTGTTAAGGGCGATATTTCAGTCGCATCCAGCTGCGCTCCAGCATTGGCCGACTCATCAATGCTAAGTGCGTTGATCGCGGTGAATGTCTTGAACTGATAGGACAAGAGCGACAGGAATCTCTTTTGAAAATCGCGAGAGAAAGCACCCAGCCAACTTCGATCGTCACTGTTCTCGAGCGGCCTTAGCATGACGCAGGTATGCTCGCCAGTTAAATCGTTCGCTGTCTGCCGTAGATAGACGGGAGAGAAGGAGGCGCGTTTCCAGAATTTGTGGAGGGCTTGGGTCAAGCCGTAGCTCACACCGATGTAATCGAGCTTTTCTGGCTTCTTCTCTGATAGCTTAGCAAATAGAGGAGGCATCTTGTTGATGTCTCGAACTTTGATGTTATCATCCAGCAAAGAAGCATTTGCCAACTCAGCATCAGTGACCCGGGTCATTGGCTCATCCATCACTTGATCATCATCCTCGGATAGACTAGCGAATCGTCCCTCATAGTAGTCGGTGAGGAGCTCCAAAGCCTTAGTGCCATAGCCCATAGACACATACTCAGGGTTTGTGGCTATTCGAACGACTCGCGCACCAGACAAAGACGCAAAGTCCTCGTCTTGAAACTGCTGGCTCACGAGCCAGGGGATCAGATCACCAGATGGCCGTTGTCCTCTACTTAAGCTGTTCAACACGCTTTGTCTGCTAATCTTTCCTTCCAGAGACACCTGAATGACACAAAGTGGCTCTGGTAGCCTTGTACTGTCTTCAGCCACAGGCGGTACCAAGACAAACAACTCGTGCGCCGGTGCATCGCTCATGAGCTGTAGATCATCAGGAGAATTCTTGTAGTGGCTAGCAACGTACAACGCCACCATTTGCTGCAAGAACTTCTCAGAAACTGGGTGGAAAGAAAAGAGAGTATCGCGGTTAACGTTCAAAAGCTGGCATTGTGAAGGGTCCGGGCATCCGTTGATGTTCGATTTCGACCTGGGCAGAGTTGCGTCAAGACAGAGCAGTGTGTTTAGCCACTTCTCGACAGAATCTCCTTGCGCATATCGAATTGGTTCCGAGAGAGTAATCTCACGCAATTTCCGGCCCGTTTGGAACTCTTCTGACTTTGAGGCTCGTCCAGTGGATCGATCGGCGATTTCAGTGTCGCCCCCGGTGGAAGAAGCAATTCGCGACTGCTCTCGCAACTGTTTTATCAGCTTCAGCGACAGGGAGCGGCCTGTGCCCTCATATCCGTTAATGGTGGAGGCCATAAAAACCAAGTATGGTCCCATCAACTTCCGCACGAGGGGCAAGGGGATGGCCGCAGCTTCATCAATGACAACTAATTCAGCCTGTCCTAATACATGAGCATCCTGTGGTCGAATATATTGAATGGTTTGTCGGTGTTGTCGATGGATGTTCACTCGGACGATAGCCTTGTTAAAGTCGGGGTTTGTGCTTTGAATAATCGAATAATCGGCGTGGTCGGCATAACCGAGGGCATCGAAGCCTTTGAAGATAAATTCGAACAAGGTCTTCAAGTTTTCAGGGGAAGGAGAGGTAATGAAGATGTTGCTATATCCGTATGCCACAGCAGCAGCCACTGCAACACCCATAGCAGCGGATTTTCCTCGTCCTCTGGCAGCTGTCAAGGCTACCGTACTTCGCAACGTCTTCTCGGCGATTGCGTCGGTGAAAGTTAGAAGTGCTTTGGCTTGATCGAGAGTTTTGGCGAGTGATATTAAGGACCCAACTGGCTGTCGGTCTTGATTTTGCTCCTTAACTGAGTCGAGCTCGATCTGCGCTTCAGTCTTGGGTTGATCCATATCCGCAGGCGGTAGAGCCTTGACTCCCTTGCCGCCTGAAATTGGAAGAACGTTCATTTCATCGTCGATGACCAAAGCAGAGTCACAACTTCCCAAGGAAAGGATGAACCGTTCGTTGAATCGTGCCACCACATCATCGTGAGCCTCTGTTCTGTATCTCGAGTGAACATCCATTGACAAGGAGTAGAGCTGCTTCAAGCTGTTCATGCCCTTGAGCAGGAGCACCACTAGACCACCGCCTTCTACAGTTTCGATCGTTCGGGCAAGAATATTCGGGGTAATGGCTTCAAAATCTTGGAGAATGCACATGCCGAACGTCTGACCCAAGATCTTGTCCGTCTCCTTGTAATAGGTATATCGGATATTGTGTAATGACACAAAAAGCTCGAAGGGATCCTCGGAGTTCGCTTCTCGGGTTCCTCGTTTGATCTCCTTCTTGATCTTTTGTTCGCGCTTCTTTCGATGACTGCGTCTTGCTGTCAGCGGCGTCGCAGTGCGAATGTCTGAGGGTTAGCTTACCTGGTAAAGCCCAACAGTTTGTTCTTGTATGCCCACAACACAGACTTGTTTTGCTTGATATCGAAACTCGCCATGATATGGTGCAAGTACACAATCACGTCCTTCTGCCGGTCGCCCACCACCACGAAGAAGCTTCTCTTCTTCTCTTGCAAACCATTTTTGATAAGCGCAGGGATGCGCTGATCCCTATGAAAAGCATATTAGCATCTTTCTCGCTCACAGCCTTGATACTGAGACTCACATTTGTTTGCGCGACATCTTGAGGATCTTGCACAAGCCAATTGCTGTGGAAATGGGCTGCGTCTATGCGATTTCGTCCTCGGTAGTGGGACCCGTCTCAAAAATTCCAAAAATTTGGCGGTCGGCGCTTTTCTGCCGGGCGGTGTGATCTCGGTGAACGCTGGAAGGTGGGGGTAGCTCTCCGGCCCTTGCTGAGATGTTCACCGAAAACTTCACCGACTCACCTTTAACCTCTTGTGTATTGATCATATCTACCATTGAAAGTTAAGATCCTTGTACAACAAGATGCTGGTACAATTGGGCCAACCTTAGGGATAGCAGGGTCCGAAGTCGGACTTTTACTCGAGTTGTTGGTACTCAACGATGATGACTCATGTTAACCCAAACCCTCGATCATGTTTCGGCATGGCTAGGTGTATAATATGATCGCAGTTTTGATATAAACCTTTGAGATACCCGCTTAACTTATATATGCCTATTGGTATTTCTGAAACGCTTACGGCCTGACCGTCTTGATTATTGTTAGCAAGTCCCCTCCAACCCTCCTCTCATGATGTTCCAGTCCATCAGATGTATCCATAGATGTCGAGACGTCGAATTGCGTTGGTACTTTGTGCAAACCTGATCAGTTCAAGAAAAAGTCTGTACACTAATATAGGAGACAAGATAAGGTTGAAAAATCTAATAATACAGAACAAGTCTATGGGCATGGTGTCACTTGAGGCTTGCCAATCGCAGATCTCAGATGCAATGATAATTGTTACCTGCGCGAGTCTATAGTAAGGAAAGCCTCCAAGCGCAATGCTACAACTCAGATTGACAAATCATCACCTGCCATGCCAGACACCGCGAATGATCAACCCATCGAATGCCCAGAAAAAGCAAAATTGCAGTCGGATGGGGAATTATGTACACGAGAAATAACCTCTTAGTTCCTATCCAGCTTACGTCGGAGATTTCGTGTCCGCTTCATAAGCTTCTTATACTTCTTCTTCTTCATCTTGAGCTTTCGTTGTCTCTTAACGCTGATGGCGTGCATATCGCGACGGCCCTGGGCCTCGTCAAACTTGAGTTGACGGAGGGCAAGTCGTTCCAAAAAGCTGCGAGGTTGCTCATCCTGCATGATCTGAGGACTGTGTGCCATAATTCGGATCTGGCCGTCAGGGTCGGTGGATTCCTCGATGGTGAAAAGAGCTTTGTAGACACGATGTTGGGGGACCTCTTCCGCAGCCTCAGCCTCGGCAACTGCAGCCTGCGCCTCACCCGCTGCTTGGGGTTGAGGCAGCGGCGGGGGTCGAAAAGGGAGGAATTCGCCAGACATAGTATCGATCTGGAGGTAAATGCTTGACTCGCTGCCATCAGCGTTCTTGATGTCGACCTTCTGCATTGAATCGCCCATTTGGTTATCCTGTTGTCCGCCTATTGTCATCTGCGCCATCGGTCCTTCCAGTTGGTCGATGGTATCAGAGAGAGTCGACATGGTGTCAGCCACCTTGTTGGACCTCGTTCGGGGGGTGAAGATGGACGCAAAGTGCTCATCGGTCACTGTCCTCGGCATCGTCTGGGTAATCGAGATAGGTCGATGTAGGGAGAAGAAACTTGACAGGCCGAGGGCTGTTTCGTTGTTAGTAACTTCCCAAGTCCCAGCCCTTAGAGAACGTACCTTCTTGCGACATATGGTGGGTGCTGGGGACACTAGGCAACTTCTTCACAGAAGCCGCCCTTTCAGACGCATCCTTGTTTTTGCGTTTTCGCTTCTCACTACCCGTCTTGCCATCCGCTCGCGCACTCGTAGCCGGAACAGACTGGCCGGCGGAGATCTCGCTCGACCCGTTATCGGATCTCGAGGGTTTCGAGGAGGAGCATCGTCGCTGGTGGCCGCGGACGATGACTGGAGAGGTCTTTGGCGCCGAAGAGGCGAGGGCGGCGACAATGCCAGTGTGAGGGGTGGAGGAGACGGCAGAGGCAACGACTCGTCGCACCGATGAGGGCAACATCGTGTTGCCAGGTACGCGCAGTCGGCGGAGCCTGGAGAGGGTGGGAAGGAGTGATTCGAGGTCAGGATAAATCCTGATGATGTCGGTTGTATCTCTTTCAAACCCGGATTTGGCCGTGCTCGGGAAAAGGCTGCGACGTCCGGGGCAGTGGCACTAACTCCTAGTGGCCTAAGGCAACGATAACCGGCCACTAAGGTGGCTGAGGTGGTTCTAAGGTCAACCACCTGTAGATTGATCACGGGGGTCACTCCGCAGGAATTAAAAGACTCAAAAGTGAGGAACACAATCCAATTGTAGTCTGAAGCGATCTCTGCGGGGGTTTTATGTGTTCATGGATTCGTTGTTGCTCATATCGTATGAGATCTCATCTCATCTCATATATGGACTTAGGCGGGCGGCCCTTCTTGGCGAATCCATAGCCGCCGTCGTAAGATAAGTCGGACGAGGCGATGAAGCGAAGTGGTCTTGAATAGTCCAATCAATTATGTCTTGTCTATATAAACACTTTCGATCTATATGGATGTTTATATCTCTATGCATCCTAACAACCGAAAGCCCGCTGCTACCACACTAAAAGACAAATGCAATGTGAATGTTGAGCAGAGTTCTCTATCTCTGCCCCAGTACCACAACGTATACACCTCTACTTCTTTGACTGGCTCTGGCTGTTGACCCAGCTCAGGTACGAGTTCCAGCCAATGGAAACGATGTTGGCAAAGAGAACCCGATGTTGCAAAGGCAAGAAGGTGAAGTTTATCATCTGGACAAAAGGCCAAACCATCCAGTTAGCCTTTAGAGCCGGCCACCAGGCCTTATCCAGTCGCTCATTAGCACTGGCTCCCTCCATAGTAGCCATGCTACCGAGGAAAACGCCTATCATGACGGGCGCGAAGAGAAGCTGGTCGCAGGCGACACGGGCGACTGTCTCAAGTCGCTTGTGCCTCACATTGACGTTGCGTGCGAGGAATCCGAACCAGGTGGTTGCCACGGGACCAAAGACGCCTATAACTGGTCAATAGCTGATTATCAGGTTGATAATTAGACTTTGGAATACTTACATCCGCCATAGAGGGCCATGCGCCCAGTGCGAGCTAGATCATGCTTCGCAACGCCCTTCTTCTCGACAAGTTGCTGGGCCGTGATGTCGCCAGTAGCAAAAAGAACCGCAGTTGTCACACTCTGGGTGAGCAACGGGCGAGCGGCAAGCTTGTTGCTGTACCTGTACCGGGGGGGTCAGAAAACGCAGGGTTCAGCATCGTGAAGCCATTCTTACCAACGAAGGAAGAAGCTCATGGCGGCGGTATATGAGTGATCTGGGACGGAAACAATCGATGCTTAGACGAAGCTTAATTCACTCAAGCACTCTGTCTCCGGAACGCCTCCAACTCAAAAAATTTGCGACGTTTCTTAAATCTCAAGCCACCCGACAAACGTTGGTCAGTTGACGCGACTATGCTGCAGGAGGCGGCGAAGCTGCAGCAACGGAAAAACCAATGGGCGAGATTGTGGAGGATGAAGGGAAGAATTAAATCTGCGCTTCTGGGGTAATTATTAAGCGGACATGCGTTCCGAATGCAAAGGGACTCAAGTGTTGACGCGGCAAAGAAAAAAAGTGAACATGACGATCAGAACCTGATAGCCGTTGAGTGCCATTTCCCAAGGGGCTCCAGGCCTTTGAGCTCTGCTACCAGCGGAGTTCCCACTCTGGGATGGGTGTTTCCGATTCTAGGATTTGCTCACCTTGGTGCACACCGACGTCTGTATTCTGACATAAATCCGGGGATCTTCAGGCTTAAACCGGAGACGCAGATGGTTTTAATGCATAAATCCTCCAATGGAATGCGCAGCCCCCCACGGCATCTGCATGCTGGCGTCTATTTTCCCACCATTTCTAGGCAACCAGGATTGGACTGGGCTAGCGATTTAATTGAGGAAAAGTCCTCTTGTTCTCGTGGACATCTAAGATTACAAGTTGCTTTTTGTTGCTTTCCTTTTAATAACTCATACCCCATTTCTTATTATACAACCAACTGTCGCGGAGAAGAGAAGTCGTCCGCGTGACGGTCGCACTCAGCAACGAAAGGGGGCAATTCTACAGCAAACCTACGGATTTAATAGTCCTCTAGCTCCAGGTGTTTCATTAGGACGCAATTCATGCATTATACTATTATTCGTTCAGACCCTCGCCATCACTAATATCGGTTATTTCAAATGGGTGCCACCACTAAACTACCTTATCTCACAATGAAGTTTCCACAAGGCAACTGCGTTGAGCGTTACTAATCGCGGCTTCCTTCTCGAGACCTATGATGGATCTCCAGATGGTAGCTAGTAGGGCCAGGTATCTACCTTGATGTGTAAGGTAGTAGCTTCGCAGTGTGAGATGTCTTTGTGAATCCCCTCAGCAGTTGCCCCTGTCTCTGCCCATATTGTCCAGAAGGTTTATTAGTGTCGCTTGCCTCAAAGAAATACATTGCAAGTATGGCAAGTCCAACTTCACGGCACCTTATTTCAACGCAAAAACGGCCCATTACCTGGTATCTGCCATCTATGGAAAGCCAGCCTCCATTTCCCATCTCAATATCACCCCAGTCTGTCTGCATCTTTGCTGATACCGAAAACAGAGGCAAGCTGATACCTAATCTGAAGCACCTTCACAATGAGCCAGCCACCCTATCGCGACCGCGGGACTCGACAGGGGTACAATCACGACGCCATAAGTACTCATCACCACCAACCTCCATCTTTCCAGCACTTCATGCCTCGATCTTCATCTGTCTCAACAATGGCCGACGAGACCATCTCCTCAGACATGGATTCAACCTCCTCGTCCCGCCCGCACTCCTCGGCACGGATCTTCATCGCGCTCTCTTTTATACCCGCATTCCCGCTGTGCCTCACCCACGGCGTCCTCTCACACCACCCAGTCCCCGCTGCCGGGCTCGTGCCTCTTGCCGCTTCGGCTGCTGGATCCATCTTCCTGCTCCGCCGATCCACCGACGATGCCGGAGCCGATACTAGGCACTTCGCGCACCCGATATTGGTCTTCGTCTACGATGTTGTGCTTGCGGCGGCCTTGATGGTGGTTTTGGTCTTTACATGGATTGCGAAGGGCGGGACACCAGGGCTGAGCATGTTGGCGGCATATGCTACGATCCCATTGCTTTTCAACTTGTACGTCCACCGCGAGGATAGGGATTTGATGAACACCCCGAATTGCTGACATCTGGTTTAGCCTCGTCCACTTATTTCTCGCCCTTGAAGCCATCTATGTCGGTCTCGCTATTGGCGGCTTGACCCATTGGCTTATCTGGCGCACCCTTCCCCCAGAATGTCCGCACTGCAACCACCGTCTTAGCCCAGACCTTCCCGAATTGCCCTGGCTATCGCGCTTCCGGCGCCGCAGCTCAGAATATGCGGCCTTGTTCGTCTCCGAGGAGGATCGATACCATGACGAAGAGGATGTTCATCCAGAGCAGACTGAGACAACACATACTCCGCAGCCCGAAGCGGTCGAGGTGAGGAGGAAGGATAAGAAGAGAAAGGGTTCATCATCGAACACTCCCCCAGAGGAGCCTTCTTCTCCCTGGAATCCATGAGAGATGAGAGACAGGAACTGGGAGTGCGGATTATGGTTGAGCGTGAGTATGGGTTATGATTGAGCGTGTGCGGGATGCCGTAGTCCTTTTTCTTTCTTACGATATGATACCTGGTGAGATGCCTTTGGTGCTTGAGTTTTGTCACTTGTTTCGCGCTGTCTTTTCCGTTAGATCAAGATATGTATGTGCTACGTCCCCCGGGTGAGCGCTGAGCGTCCCCGTTGAACAAGAATGTTAGCAAATAAGTTGAAGTGGATATATACACTTAACCAGCGTTAAGAAGTTCCATAATTTTCGTGCTCTGTCCCCTCGTGCCAAAGCAGTTAAACTTTGCAAATCTCTCGGAACACTCACTTACGTTAGTACTTCGCGGGCTACTGACAAATCGGGAGCGACATGATGCATACTAAATTTTACCCAGCCTGCGAAATATCGACCCAAAACACCACACGTTTTATGCTCAAACCGGCGAACAGCACCGGCACTAGCAATAGTCTCAGGCCAAACCTACAGTAGGGTTCATGACTTACAACGTCGGGGAGTGTCTGCTCGGACTTCAGTAAACATAATCACCACGAGTACGGGCCGGAGGGTAGGTGAAAGTAGGTACATCGCACTGTGATAGAAACATCGTGCTAATGAAACATTCATCGTATTCAAAAAGGGTTGCAGTGCTTGCTTAAAATCCTAACCCTCGTCATATCGTGGCTATATCTCTAATAGATCGCTACCTGATACAGTAACAAGCCGCTCAGGGGACGATCCCTGACTATATATACAGAACCTTAGCGCCAAATATTATAAGCACCCCCTAAGGGATTCATTCATCGGATATCTTTGTTTTCTGCATGACTAAGAATGAAAGAATATTTCCCCAAATAACGGCTGGTATCAGCGCTCATATCGAAAAAGCCTAGAAATGTTCCTTCCAGAAGCGGAAGTTTACTTCTCTCGTAGATGCACCCTTGCAAGCAGATTTGATATCGCGGGCTGAGAGAGAGTTAGTATAGGCGTAGAATGTGGCATTATGGGGTACAAACCTGCTACTGAGGGACCACAGAAGTAGACACCGACCGTGGTTTGCATGTTGGCCTCCAGGCCGTTGAGGTAAGTTTGGTCCATGATACCATTACGCATGGTTGTAAATAGGCGGCGGAAGTCAGGACGGCCAAAGTTGGTGCGTGAGCGAAGCTCAGTTAAGGGATCCATCTCGGAGCCAACACTGTTGAGAACAATATTCTGCGCGGTGTCGATGTCGAGCTTCTGAGTGAGGTAGGTGTGAATCTTGAGGAATTCGACGCCTGAGCTGCCGGGGATGCGAGCCGCCTCATTGGATTGCTCCTCGAGGGAGGCGAGAAGAGTTTGGAACCACTCGAATGAGCCAGTGTCTTTGCATACCCAGATGAACTCAACACGGCGGAGTCGGCGGGGAGGGTTGGGGGAGTTGCGCAAGTGCCAGATATTCTTGAGGATGGATGCCCAAGGAGTAACGCCAATACCAGTTCCGATAAGGACAGCAATTTCGTTCTCGAAGACATCCTCTGCGGGAGCACCATAAGGGCCATCGATGCGCAAGGCTGGCATCATGTCGCCGTTCTGTAAAGCAACTTCGTACATGCCCATAGGATCAACCTCGTCGTAAAGCTTGGCTTGAGCTGCTCCAGCACCGAGAGCATCACCAAGCTCGCGGGTAAAGTCACCAACCTGGCGGACGTGGACCGAGACGTAAGGATCGTAAGGGCACGAGGTGATGGTGAAAGGGTGCCATTGGTACTTTGAGATGGATGGAACCTGCAGGAAGAGCCACTGACCGGCCTTGTACTTGAAGGAGGGCTTGTTGAACTGGATTTCAACTACATCATAGGGATGTCGGACGACTCGGGTAATCTTGGTCTCGCGGCGAGCTTTGACCTCACGGTAGAGACGCTCGAGAAGGTAAATACCTCCAGTCCAGAGCTCCCATCGCCATCCTAGATAGCCAAGACAATGCTCCCAGAACTGCTCTCCAGCAAAGGGTGAGATGGCGTCCGGGGTATCACGAACGAAACACCCGACCGTGTGAGTGTAAAGACCGAGGAAGAAAGGGATGAAAAGATGGTGCGTATACCAGAATGTCTCAAAAGACTGCTGTCGGATGCGCGCGTGAGCTGTTGTGTACATGAGCAACATGCAGAAAAGCATGACATGCCCAGTGATGCCACCCGGCTGTGTGTAGTGGATCTGAACGGCGGTGACGGGTCTGATCTGCGTTTGTTCTACATTATAGAAGTTGACGTAGTGTCCAGCCGTGTGGATAATGGTGAAGAGGAGGATGGAGTAGGCAAGCTGCCGGTGCATCCATAGGTTCTCGTCAAGGGGGAGAAAGCGGATCTTGGGTCTTATCCAGCGCATGATAGTTCGAGATACGGGAAGCAAGATGAGCATACAGTCGACGCTTAGAATCAAACCGGCACCTCGTGAAATCCAGACTGAGTACTTCAGGGTATTTAGACCTGCAAGTCGCTCGTCTGCATACTGCTTATACCTAAAGGAAGTTTCATTAGTAACCATGAAGAGGCCAAGTTCGATGTGATCCCTTACCATCCATAGGCGAAGATGCCCCAGTGGAATCCCCAGAAGAGGAAATGAAATCCAAGCTTCGTCGGAGTGAGCTGCTTCTTCAGCAACTCGGCATAGCTCATTGGTGCACCCATTTTGACGGCGTTAAGATGTAAGGGGGAAGTCGACCTGCGACAGCGGTAATGAAGGTGAACGGATGGATAAGTCGTCGATTCCGACTGAAAGTATTCGTGATCGGGGATCCTCAGGCTTTTCAGAGTCTTGCGGCCTTCTCTTCGAGACTTCCGATAAGTGTCGCTCTCGCAATTAACCCAAACAATTCGCAGGCGGCAGAGATTAAAACGAGATAGACGCTTGCTGGAAACCCAAGTCAAATACAAAGAATCGGAATCCAAATAAAGAATGACTGAGCCAGCAGCTAATCGAAAAGAATGGTTAGGTGAATGAACGAAGGAATTATTCTTCTACCTCGCCAAGACCGCAGAACAAGAGAAGAAGGGTGAGAATGCTAGACTATGTGGCGCGGGCGGAGGCAAAGTCATAAAAGAGACCAGCCGTCTGGATTAGTCTCAGTCGCTTGAGATCGGCGACGGCCGAGAGTAGACGGGAAGGAGTACGATCCGGTTTTGGTGGAACCACCAAATTTCTCTAAGTCGCTTATGGGTAAGTTGAGGTTCCCATGAAACGGCGAAAAGCGGCCCCTGGTGATGAAATGCTGGGGGCAAGGCGGGTGAAAGCAGGCGCAAATTGACGACTGTACAGTCGAGTGAAGCAGATCAGACGTAGCAGGTTGCAAATGGTGCCGTATCAGGTTTTCGAAAAGCGGTGGACTAGTCACGGCTGCGGAAAGTTGAGACAATAGGTGTTGGAGACGCTTTGACGATGGTGTTTCGGCGAGGGGCGAGCGACGGTTAGCGGTGATGAGGGCGACTACTCGACGTCGCAGATGGCATTCAATCGTCGCAAAAGTATGTATAATTTTGCAAAGTCGTAAATTCTCGGGAGACCGAGGATAATTGAAGTACAAAGAGGTTGGGGACCCTCTCATGACTTTACGTCGTCCACGTTTAGACATCGTGTGTTGCCCGTTGGTGCAGCACATTGAGGGCGCTTATTCTTGACTCTCTGCGGCCTGTGACTGGCTGAGTAAATTTGGAACAACGGCCGGCCGCTATTCTGGTGTTGCCCAGTGGCCTGGGCATTGTCCCGGGCGCTTAGAGGCCTGAAGTCGGGCCAACGACAGTGCCGTCAGCCCCTGGAGACCAGTTTTGGTGGGCCTTGATTGATGCACTGTGACGGCGCTAGTTGGTGCTAGCATCGTGATATGCAGGAGCCATCAATTGGATTTGGTCACCACCAGAGTGAAGTTGAATTTCAACCCCTGACAACTGTGCCATTTTGAGTTATCATCAGGATGCTTCGAGGATTTCAAGACCACGCCACTGGATTTTACCACACCACTGGGTTCTTGCTGCAAATTGCTCCTTAGCGAGGGCCCACGAGCTTAATCATCCAACCAGACTCACATTAAAGAGGCACGACTTGTGCCAAGGTGGGTCACGGGAAGGGTGCGTTGCGTCCGTGCTCCGCAATAGCACCTCATCGTTAACTTAGTAATCAGTTCCGATAAGACAAGGAGCCTATTGAAGGTGAAAGTCCTTAGATGGTGATCGAACGACAGTCATTCGGTGATGTTTCTCCTTACCTTGACCGATTCTGATGGCTCACGGCACCTTAAAGTTAATCAGTGTTCCAGATTATTGGGCAGAACAACAGGGTTCTTGACATTCTCAGGAGGCCATCGTCTCAACCCTTGTCATCCCGTTTCGCACCAGGCCGTGCGTTCCGTCATCCGTCATCCGGTCCAGATATCAATGTCCGGTTCCAACTTCACCTGATTCCAATCTTCATCTCTGCTTTATCATCATTGTCAATGCAGGCAACTGAAACTCCAAACAACAGATCTGATCCCCTTAACTCCGCATGGAGCTGACCACTCCTGGGCGGTCTCGGTATTTGCTCCGCAGGCTTTTCGTTTAAACGCCTCGATCGTGGAGCAAGACCAGTTAAAGTTGACGATGAAGTCGGCTTTAAACCTTGTGCCAGGGTCTGCAGGCAACCTTGTTCTTGCAAGATTGTCGTTCAGGGCTCCTCGGACTCCTCGGCCTCCTCGGCTTCAACAGACTAGGAGAAGGCATTGATGAGCCACTATTTCTCTCTTTGTCTCCTGTTTCTCACCGTCTCCCCCGAGATCAGAGACCAGCGACCAAGGGCAGCCCAAGGTCTTATCAACAAACCTTCCAGTATTTTACGTCAAGCTAATAGCAGAATATCGAAATCGGACATTCATGTCCGAAGCTTCATTGACCGCATGAGGCGGCTGGACATTGAAGTTCCGGTCGCTTCCCCCTCCCTCAGATCTCGGGTCCAGGACATGGGGCCCTATCCTCGCAGGAAGCTTCCACACCCACGCAGTGATGTGCGTGGGGGATCGTACGACGCTTAAGACCCTGATCTTCGAATCGTAAGAGAGCTTGATTCTTAAGATCCCGCCATCACCTCTGAACGCTCTGCAGCCACGAAGCCCTCCGTTTCGTCGGTACTGCATCGTCCCATACAACCTTGCGCGAGCGCCTATAGAAACCCGGCGATGGACGAGGGTGCGAGATGGCTGATGCTGCAGACGAGGGTCTGTGTGGCACTCCCTCACGTGCTTCTCCCCCCTCTTCAATGCACCGTCCAAGATGTTGCTCATCACGGGTGCTAGATCCCAGGATACCAGACGGACATCAACAAGCCGCATCAAGGGTTCGTGCATATGACAACTAGCAGGCCGCCCGATAATGACGACAAGGCTGACATGCCGGTCCCGGACTTGCGATTCCTCCCGGCTTCGTGCCGGTCCTCGAATCTTTCTTAAGAAGAGGATGGTAGTCCTTTGTTCGATATCAACAAAGTCGAAACCTCTCATGCTCGATATCATTCCTTATCGTTTGTCCTATCTCGTCCGCCATCATGACTTCGGCAGCTGAAGCAGTCAATGCCACTGGAGAGCTCCTGGAGCAAATCATTCTCTCGATGGACACACAGACACTCCTGGGAACAGCGTCGAGAGTATGCCGTCGATGGCAGCATATTATCAACACGACCCTATCCATTCAGAAAGCGCTTTTCTTCGATCCTGAAAGGGCAAGAGATGGCGCAACTGACGATGTTCCAAAGCAGACGTTGAATCCGCTTCTGCTAAATCCGGACCCGGCATGCTTTGAGAACCCCAAAGCATTTTCTCCACCTCCCAAGCCGGGTATCTTCGACGTTAACTTCTGGCCTGCCATGGGTAGGCTAGGCTTCATGGGTCTTTACGAGCTGGCTCTCAACAGGGCGAACCTTGAGGCTGCCGACCATCCAATGGTGCGGGAGGGCGCTTCATGGCGCAACATGTACACGTCTCAGCCCCCATGTCGGACAGTGGCCGTTATCTCCCACCGAGGACAAAACCAGGCGCCTGCAGCGCCTTGCACGCGGCCTGCATCTTTATCACCACTGAGTGGCGTTGTTGAGTACGAAAAGGGTATGCGGATGGGCGATCTCTATGACTTGACAGTAGCCCACTGCACGCAGCACCCGGTCGATGGATTCTTGATAGTTTCACTGGGAGGGATCAAGAAGTGAGATGCGGGTAAGATGGATCTGGTATGCCGAGAGATTCGCGAAGATCTTACTAGTTGTGCCCGAGATCAGACCAAGGGTGCCCGCGTTAGCAAGGAGGGCAGAAGTTGGGGTCGAGAGGCTGCGGGCGAAGGGAAGCACAGTAATCGTCAGCGGGGTGCATATTACAAGGTTCTAATCCAAATAGGTTGTGGCAGGCTCTGGGGTTGGTATTGATTTCACGCATTGTATGGGTAGGGATGGAATGGATGGGATGGATGGGCTTTGGCATCTCTGACGTTGTAATCGTCTGATCTGGATATTTGGCGAGGCAGTTACTTGATCTTATGCAGTCATTGTTTGGGCGTTCCGGGGTTGTCTCTTTCACTCAGGTAGCGTTAGGTGGCTTGGTTGACTTAGCTGGATTGATCGGCGTTCGAGGCCGGTCCATATCCAACCTCCCAGTTCAGTTTATCACTTTATGATCATCAACGGCCTGGTTGATCCCCCTGGCAGGAGCTGACATGACAGCTGATTGATAATTCCCCGAATGGTCCGAACCTTCTGAAATCCGGGGCCCCGCCTTTGGAGCTTGGAGCTCGGAGCTTGCCAAGGATCCTTGGTCCTTAAGCTTGATTTCGGGAGTGGACAGCTCATACCCACTGTTGAACGTGAGGTCTTACTTTACTTCTTGAGAGTCTCTTTCTCTCCTTCATACACTAGCTTCCCGTGACTTTCCCTCCATGCTATTGCTAGCCGGGTGAGTAGTTTAGATATTGCGTAGCCGATGGATCTCATGATCGTGGGAATCGCCCGCCCACACTCTTCAGTGGCTCGGCCCTAAAAATAGCCCTGTCTCAATGTCCGATGCGCCTCTAAGCCTCATGCACCCTGCTGGCATATGTATTTATCGACGTGCCCGACAACTTGTCTATTGCAAGAAATGTTCGTTCATGATTCAGTCCCATTAATGTTCCCGTCCTCTTTTCAGGATTTCCCCCCAAGAAACTGGATATGCCAAGTTGGAACGGCAGGCACGTGCCGTGCCCAGAAGGAATGACGTAGGGCCACCTCATTCCCCGTTTATCACAACACATCATGACACCAGTTGCTTGGCTGACGGCATGTTTTTCCCTCCTACTCAACGTTATGAAGAATTGAATATTTCTCGATAACCTAAGATACCTATACCGCACTCATCATCTTGTGTTCTGTCATTACCGGTGAAGTTGAAGCTGCCACCATGTCGGGAAAAGATGATGTGGATGAGGTTCGCCGCTATAAAAAACCATATAGCGCGCGCAACCCCATTCCAACTATCTCCAAGTACCGTGAAGAGAGAGACGCCCGTCAGCAGCAGGCCCTGAAAGAAGGCACTGACACCCAGAACACGGCGGACAATGTCAGTCACCCCCAGAAACCGGGATCTATCAACGAGGGCGACCAAAGATCGTCTGAGACGGCCCAGAAAAACGGGAATGGCAAAGATGAGGATGAATCAGGCGATGACTCGGAATCCATGCAGGATACCTCTCAAACAGATCCTGCAATGCATGATCCCAAGACGAGGAGGAAGGACATGAAGAAAAAAAAGAAAGAGCGAGCCGAGCGCGAAGTCACAGATCCCGTCACTCATCTCCCAGTCACCATACAAGACTTTACAGATGAAGCACTCAAGGAAGTGGACATGAATGACGCACCACCTGGAAGCTCCAAAAGAACTGCGACGGGCCTGAGTGGCAAGATGAAGTCGGAGGAGCACCTCGGCGAAGAGAAGAAGGACATCCAGGACAGCCACGATGCCATGATTGACCTATTCCCGCCTCCGGACTTCGATGCCTTGCGACTCGAACTTGCCGCAATTAGCAAGCGGGGTGTCACCTTTGGACTTGTTGGAGTGGCTGCCATCGTTGTAGGTAGTTTCACCATCAACAAGGCGATCCGCGGTGGGAAAGAAAGTGCCTTTTTTCTCGATGGCACCCTTTGGGTGGTGTTAATTGCTTCAAGTGCTGCCGCCCTCTGGCTTTTTATCTTCTCTGTTCGGGAGTGGATGTCGAAGAAAATTGAAGACATCTTCCAAGACGAGGTCTGGGATGCCCAGCGTCGACAGACCATCAAGGCATCAAAGAACCACCATACGGAGACCACGGTGTGGCTCAACTCCCTGCTTAGTTCAGTCTGGCCTCTTGTCAATCCAGACCTCTTCGCTAGTCTTGCCGACACTCTTGAAGATGTTATGCAGGCTTCACTCCCCAAACTTATTCGCATGGTCAGTGTCGAGGACATTGGTCAAGGTAGTGAATCCTTACGCATTCTTGGTGTTCGATGGCTTCCTACCGGAGCAGCTACCAGAGCAGTGGGCGGGGATGGGAAACTCAAGCCTGCTAACACTGCGTCCTCGAGTGATATGGATCTCGTTGGTCGCACGAAGGGTGACGATCAAGAAAAACAGGACGAGGACAAGGGAGATAAGGTAGGAAACACGGATACAGATGGAATGGAAGCTGAAGAGGGCGACTTCATCAACCTCGAAATCGCTTTCGCGTACCGAACTCGATCAAGCTCCAAATCTCTGAGAGAGCGAACCAAGGATATGCACCTCTACCTGGCCTTCTATCTTCCAGGGAACGTGAAGGTCCCTGTTTGGGTTGACCTCCAAGGCATGATTGGAACCATGAGAATGCGACTTCAGTTAACCCCTGACCCTCCATTCTTTGCCCTTTGCACCATAACCTTTCTCGGTCAGCCCAAGGTTAACTTGAGTTGCGTACCTCTGAGCAAACATGCGCTCAATCTCATGGATGTTCCGTTCATCAGCAAATTCGTCCAGTCTGCTGTTGACGCCGCGATGGCGCAATACGTTGCACCCAAGAGCCTTACTCTTGATCTCAAGGACATGCTTGCAGGCGATGACTTCAAGAAAGACACCGCAGCCGTGGGCGTGCTAATGATCAATATCAAGCGCGGCTATGATTTCAAGATGGGAGACTCTGGGGTTCCGCTGCTTAAAGATGGCAGTGCGGATCCTTATGTCTCTGTTGGATGGGCGAAGTTTGGCAAAGTGCTCTGGTCGACGCGGATCTTGGAGAATGAAATGGAACCGGTTTGGGATGAGACATACTTCATGCTAGTTACGCCGGAAGAACTTAACATCGATGAACGCCTTCGCATTCAACTTTGGGACTCAGATCGATTTACCGCAGATGACGACCTCGGACGCATCGAGGTCGGTCTGAAGGATTTGATGAGAAACCGTGAGTCTAATGGACGGATGTTTCAGCGACAGGATGGCTTCAAGGCACTTAAGTCAGGCGACGGCATGCCAGGCAAGTTGGAGTGGAGCGTCGGCTACTTTTCCAAGACGAGAATTCAGCAATGTCAATATGACCAGCAAACCCATGACCCCGAGATCCGCTCGATGGAACAGCTCAAGAAAAAGGTTGACGAGTCATGTGAGCGGAAGCTGCGTGAGACTATGTTCAGGGAGGGCAAGGGCAGTAAGGAGCGCGACCACTCGGAACTAGAGCAGCAGAAGGCGCAGGAACTCAAGGCCGAACAAGACGCCATGATTATTTCAGCTCCTCCACCAGATGGCTACCCTAGTGGGCTATTCAGCCTACAGATTCACAACATCACCGGTCTTGAGCTAGAGAAATTAAACAAGACCCAGTCTAACAAGGAAACAGAGGCAAGCGATGAGGAAGAGACTGGAGAGGGTATGCCAAGTGCCTATTGTACTGTCATCATCAACCACCATAAGACGTTCAAGACGAGGACTAAACCACAGAATTCAAAGCCTTTCTACAACGCCGGCTGCGAGCGCTTCATCCGCGATTGGAGAGAGTGCGAGGTTTACGTCTCTATCAGAGACTCCAGGATTCACGAGGAAGACCCCCTCCTCGGCATTGTCCATCTGCCTCTTGGCGACCTTCTCAAGGAACGTTCTCAAGTCATGGGTTTCTGGCCCTTGACCGGCGGAATCGGCCACGGACGCATCCGCCTCTCCATGGTCTGGCGAAGCGTTCAAATCCAAGCACCGCGCAATCTCCTAGGCTGGCAATACGGCACGGTAGAAGTACAACCTATCGCTACCATCCTCAACTGTCCCCAGAACCTCAAATCGGCAAAGCTCAAGCTCCGTACAAATATCGGCTCGGGCAAGATGTATGCCAAGCAAGATGATAATACATGGGAGACTAAACGAGGGAAGAGTCTTACTCTAGCGGTGCAATCGAGGTACAATAGTTGCCTGTCGATCGCTCTCAGGCAGAAGGGCCTTCTCGGCACAGACACGGCGGCTTTCGCTGTGATTTGGCTAAAGGATCTGGTGGATGAAGAGGAGATGGACTTAGAGCTTCCAGTTTGGAAGGGAGATATCAACAGGGCAACAAAATGCTGCCTGGAGGATTGTGGAGAGAAGATTGCTACACTTAAGCTGAAGGTGACGTTTTGGTCTGGTTTGGTAAGTTGCCCCTTCGTTCAAGGTTAGGAACGTGGAATACTTACGATATCGCAGGGAAGCGCTCACTCCCGCTGGGCCGCAAACGACCTCAACCTCCGCAACGTCGTTGAAGTAATCGACACGGCACGCGACAACCTTGAGGATGAGCATATGGAAAAACAAGCTGGCATAGTCGACGAATCTGCTTCCAGCTCTAGTGACAGCGACAGCGACAGCGACAACTCCGAGGACGACATCCCCGACGGCAGCTCAGGTAATCAGCAGGGCCCCATCGATCGGATCCGCGATTACAAGAAGCGCGATAAGGGATTGCATCGAAGACATCGTGGCATCATGCAGTGGAAGATTCCCAGGACGGCGAAGTGGGTCAAGGGCAAGTTTAATAAGATGGAGGATAATATCTCGCAGGTATTTGAGCACTCGTCGAAGCAGCCTGGCATTGAGACGGAGGTCTAAAAAGGAATAAGAACCTGGAGAACACAAACAGACTCCTAAAATTCGCAGTGTACCCATACATCAGTACCTGTAGCACAGCATCATAAGCGATGAAAAGTGGTAATAGCATCATTGGGATTCTAATAGTCTTAAAAGGGGCACAGAAGGTATCATTCATCATGCCAAGCGCGTTTTTGCCCTGATTACAGGTGCATCCATCCACAGCCATGACCAAGTACTAGCAAAGCAAGTGCCAGCCATGAACCACCGTCTATTGTTTCTCCAATGTGGAATAGTAAATGAAGCCCGCCGTCTGTAGTTCTTCCGACCTGTATGTGTGTGTGTGGGGGTTTTGTTTTCGACCTCCTCCAACCCCGTGTTACGCCTGTCCATCCGAAATACATGCATTTGCTGTCCGCTCTTTCTGCATAAGAACAGGCTCCGTCATAAAAATGAATCAAAACCCGTGTAGCTGAAGTGAAAACCGATAAAATGAAATAATGGGGGCCTGATATACACAGGTGCCAGCCCCTCGTCCTACGTGGATTCTGTGTCAGTAATTTATGACCCACTATCGCCGAGGCTCCTGGTTTTCGCGCTTCAGCTTTCTGACGTTCTCCTCCGTCAAGGACTGTCCAGTCGCTCGTCGTTCTTGATATGAGTTGTTCCTGTAGGTGTTTGATGCGCTAGTGGACCCCCCAGCCGCGTCGATCAGTTTAGTCTCCTGGAGCATATTCGACCATTCTTGTTCACCTTCTGGCCGTCGTACCTGGGGTGCCAAATCTGGTGCAGGTACGTCAAATGGTGAAGGCTCATGCTGCCCGTTCGTCGTCAAGGGCCGAGGGGTAATAGGACTATTGTAGTCTTCCGGCTCGCGGCCGGTTTGTGGCATATCGTTTTCATCAATGCCGATTTGAGGTATATCAGCGTTTTTGCAGTGTTCACTCATCTCTGAGCAGTCTGATGTTGATACATCCGGCAAGGATGTGTCCTTGCGCCGTGAGTGGCACCATCTAATCAGCATTTTCTCGAGTATGCCGCTTCTCACGGGCTTGGCCAAATAGTCATCCATGCCTGCTCTGGTACATTTCTCGCGATCTCCCTGGATTGCCGATGCCGTCATTGCCACAATGGGCACATCCTGGACGAACGCCTTGTACGGTACGTGATGCCTCAAGAGGTGTGTGCATTTATACCCATCGATGATGGGCATCTGAACATCCATCAGGATAATGTCCGGTTTCGGGTTGGTTCCCTTCGTCGCCCCTAATAAGTAATCCAACGCTTCCTTGCCATTCCAGGCTGCTGTGACCTGAAAGCCTAGTCTGCTAATAGTCTTGGTAGCGATCTTCTGGTTAATGGGACTATTTATGTCAACAATAGTACGTCTTATTCGATTTGATGCACTTACTTATCCTCAACAACCAAGACATGTATCTTGGCTCTTTCGGTGAGGGGTAAATCTGAGTCAGAACTCGGGGGCGTCCAGGCCAATCGAGGGCGACGAGTCGAGGGACCTTGGCCAACATCAGATGTTGGAGGAGTGCCGATAATATGCTCGAACTCTGAGCTGTTACAAGACATGCTCAGCTCAGATTGTAGTCGATCAGGAATGGCACCTGCCAGTGCCAAGCCATCAGTACGCCCATGAGGCTTGTTAAAAGGGATCCAGAAGGTTGCAGTCGTCCCACTGCCAATATTCGAATTTAAAGTTATGCGACCATGCATCAAATCTAACAGATTCTTGCAAATGGTGAGACCCAAACCTGTCCCGCCGAACCGTCGAGCTGTCGATGCGTCTCCTTGGCTGAAGGGTTGGAAGAGCTTCTTTCGCACATCATCTTGGATGCCGATACCTGTATCCTCAACTGTGAACCTTATCTCGACGGTATCAGGTGTCTCTTTCTCCTTGACAACGGAGAACTTTACATATCCCTGATTCGTGAACTTGATACTATTGGTAAGAAGATTTGTTAGGATTTGCCGTACTCGTCCCGGGTCTCCAATAACAACCAGGTCAGTCTCAATATCGCCCCCAATATCCGCTTGAAAATCGAGGTTCTTTCGTTCAACAGCAAATTGCAACATCCGCTTAACTTCTTTGACGATGAGCGACAATGAGAATTGCACCTCCTCGATGTCCAGCCGTCCAGACTCCACTTTTGAGAAGTCGAGGATATCGTTGATGACCGTGAGCAATGAGGTTGCAGAACTTTGGATGTTCTCAACATATTCCTGTTGCTCTGCATCTAATTCCATACCAGCCAGTAACTCAGCCATTCCGAGAACGCCCGTTATGGGGGTTCGAATTTCATGCGACATATTCGCGAGGAACTGACTCTTGAGTCTATTCGCCTCTTTGGCGGCAGCCTCGTTGGCCATAGCCTTTCGCTTCTCTTTGGACTGCTCCTTCAATGCCTGCTCCCTATTCCTTAGTTCTGTAATATCCATGATGACACCAATGACACCCTCTATGCAAGATTCGCTCGTTACTTTGCCTTCCTGAGACTTCTTGCCATGGATGGGAAGGAAACGAGTGCGATACCATCGATCACCTAATAGAGATCAGCTTCAGCATTCATAAAAATCAGATTAAGGTTCTTCTCACCAATGCCATGTTCTTTGACGTCCTCGCGAATACTTCCTTCCAGAATGAGCTCAATAGGCTGGAGAAAGTCGGGCCGGTCGCCATCCGTCAATTGCGCTGCAAGACGACTGAAGACTGTGTACATGTTCTGCCCAACGAACCATTTAGTGCCGTCATGATTCTCCTCATGAGTACGATCCCATATCAAGGCGCCCTCGAGCATGGTAACTCGGCGTTGAGGGTCGACTGTGAACAATGTAACGTGGGAGTGAGCAATGACACTCAAAAGCTGTTCACGTGTGCGCTTAGCATTCATCTTCGTTTGAATACCCTCGTGAACATCGGTACAGGTTCCTGCGATTCTAATGTCAGCAAATGGGTTTAGCCTTGCTAACAGAGATCCAATTACCAAACCACTTTTCAATCTTGCCAGTTTCCTTATTGCGTAGTGGTAATGCCCGACCGAGAAACCAACGCCACTCTCCATCCTTACTACGGCATCGATATTCGGTCATGTATGGGTCACCGGTCGCTAGTGAGTGCTGCCATCGTCGGTTGGCATCTTCCATGTCTTCAGGATGGAAGGGACTTCTCCAGCCGGTGCCAAGGCTTTCCTCGGGAGTGAGCCCCGTGTAAGTGAACCACCTTGTGTTGAAGAAATCATGTAAGCCGTCGGGTTTTGCAGTCCACACTAACTGTGGCATGGTGTCGCAAATGAGCCTAAACCTCTCTTCGTCCCGCTCTTTGATCAATGAGATCTCTTCAGTCATGACCGTAACATCGCGACCAGTGACAACACCTGCGAGAAATTCGCCTGTTGAGTCGTCTCGAATCGCCTCTCCTAATATGTCATAGACAACCTTCTTCCCATTCTCATCGTACATGCCAATTCGATTACCAGAAAAGGGCTGGCCCGTCCTCAGCAAGATTGAGATAGGATATTCGCTAACATCTAATCGCCGGCTAAAGTCCTCGGTATACAGATGCCAAAACTGCAATAGGTCGAAGCCATCGAGAGACGAGTCAAAGACGGCATCTTTCTCAAATAGGTTTCGGCAAGCTCGATTAGGGAACGTGAGGCTTCCATCCCTCCACATGGCAAGAATGGGCATTTGCGTGTTGTCTAGCAATGCATCCTTCATTAAGAGCATCTTCTGTAGCAATGAGGGCGTGCTTGAGTGGGAGGCGACGGAGGGCGGGCCCATTGGAGGAAATGGGCTAGAAGACATGGTGACAATGCCGGGGCTATGGAATGAAGGGGAATTGGATGCAACGGAGGAAGGATTGGAGTTAGTAATTGACTTGCGCTCGGCAGCTTCCAGAATACTCGATCTTGCAATGGATTTCTTAGTGTTCGCAATTGAAGACGGTGTCGATTGGGAGTTAGTAAAGGTCAGGGTGAAGAACGTCTGACAGTCCTCCACTTCCCAGATAGTAATGATCATCTTAGCAAAGACCTGATACTCGGACTCTTTGGACTTGTATCGACTGTCGAACGTTGTTAATCCGATATCTTTCTGAGAAACAACCACTTCAACAACAGCATCTTGAGTTCGTCGCGGTGCCGAGCTCTGGCGTCGCTCAGGACTAGGGATGGTGCTTGGTGTGGGAGTAGCATCGCCAGAAAATTGAGTATGTTGCCTTGAGTCCTTCGCCGGCGCTCGACAGCCCATCTCCTCAACCAGAGTATCTAGGAATGACTCCCATGTAACCCACACTGGGCGTCCATCTTGTAGCATATCAATACCGACTTGAGACAGGGTTTGCCCACGCAATCGTTCAAACGTCGCCGACCCATCCTCGTCATCCGACTCCTCAGTCACTATACCCAGCATCCGACCCATGGCTTCGTTGGCGAGCACTACAGTCTTGAGGTTGTTGAGTACCATTGTCGGCACGGGAAGATACTGCATGGCTGAGAAAGCAAGCTGACCAGGGGATATACTAGGCATATTAAGGCGGAACGGGCTCTGAGACGGGGATCGTGTGCTTGATCCTTGAGGGTCTCTAAGAAAACGATTTACTCCAAGCAGCCGCGGACTGCCGTCCAGATGCCTCAAATCGTCGGTCATTCTCGATCGTGTAGAATCTCCCATGCCCACCGCCGGGAGCTGACTCGGGCTGGGGTGAGCCATCTTGTCGTCTCGGCTCGTCGGGGAACCATCGTGAATGCCAGGAGCGGGCCTAAAAGCTCGGGTCTGGCTGTCTGGATGAGATACTTCAGGGGGAACCATATCGTGCTTTCCCTTTCACATGGAGAAATATCGCAATAGCTTCGAGCCACTGAAGACCCAGCCAGTGCTGATGTATCTTCGGCGAATATGGTAGAAGCTCGTGGCGGCGATGAGGGCTCAGGGACCGGGTACGGTTTGCGAAGCTTGGTGACCACTGCGATGGGAAGATTTAGCGAGGCCGAGATCTAAACATGGCTTGGGTGAGGTTATTGGGAGGGAGATGTCGATTCGTACGCTCAGCGCTCGACAGTTCCCGATGCGTCGTCGACGAGCGTTGGACCAAAACCGACCTGTCCAAGCAAGCTGACGAAGCTGTTTAGGTGAAGGAACAATGGCACCGGGGTAAGGGAGCAGGCCAAAGGTCTTGGAAGCAGTTTCTGAGGTTGTGGAGTGTCGATCGTTTTGGTTGTGTCCTTGCCAACCCTCAAATATTGCTGCTTGCTGGTGGCGACGGATGGGGGATGGGGGGGGGGATGGGGATGGGACCCTGAACTGACCGGGTTGTTTTACTGGAAGCTGAGACGCTGTATCGCAGACGATCAGCGCCCATGAGCATCCACAAGCGGGGTGTTTCTCGCAGGGTCTGACCGGGGCCTTAACGGAGCTCCAGGAGCCAAGCAGCGGGCGTGCTTGTGTGGATCTTTAGCTCAGCCCACTGAACAGGGGCCCGGGGAACTAGTCGACTAGTGCTAGCGGTAGACGCTAGGGACTGCACGAGTGCCGATCGAGGGTGCAACCACAGGGGGGAACACAAAAATCTGCGGTGAGTGAGAACTGACAGTGCAGACTCAGTGGGAATTCAAGCGAAGACTCGGGGATTTTTATTTTTTTTGTCTTGTAGACCGAACTGATAGTGAAGACAGAGAGAAAGTGGAATGGATGGAGTGTGTGTAGAAAGGAGAACAGGAGCGAACCTAGGTGAGAGTTGGTGAGGTACCTTACCTGACCCAAGGCCGGATTCGGGCTGTAAGTCTGGAAGTAATGGCCCGTCTACTGTAAAACTAGTAGCGAGCTCGGAACGAGAACTGTGCACTTTCAACCAACAAAACCGTCGCTTTCGTTCAATTGGGTGCCAGTGACGGGCGTTGGTCAGCGTCAGGTTAGAACGAGACGGACGACCACAGGACTCATCAGACAACAAATCGCAGTTATGATTGCTGCACTGACAGTTAAAGTAAGGTAAGGGACTCCGTACAGTAGGTGGCAAACCCATTTCTCCCTCCACCACCACTACTACCAACCCCAACCAAGGCTAGCCCCCAATGATCCCAGTCATCATCATAATGATCCCATTCCTCTAAAAAGTAACCGATGATAGTTGGAAGGGCGTCCGGGGGCAAAAGAAAACCACAAACCGACCGTCATCGCTTCTGTCGACGACATCTCATATTCAAGCTTTTAGGGATACCATCATCGCCATCGTGAGTGGGCACGAACACAGAACCCTGATTGGCACGCAACAACCGAGATGCACGACACAGGAGGGCCCCAGATGGAGCAGCGAATGGGAACATACTCTATCAGGCATAAGCACCAAAGCGGAGGATGCAACGGAGAGAGAAACGGGCACAGTACCGAGATATGAATGGCCCAGTTCCCGACTCCTCCTCGAGGGACCGGGATACCAGGGGTTGAAGGTGGCGATGCCGATGGACCCAATCACTCGACACGACCCAGAGGGAGGTTGACACCCGCCATCTGTCGAGCTGGTTGAGCCCTTTGTGCTCCAAACCTAAGCAATTGCAGACTTGTGTTTCAACACCGGTAGACATCAAAGACACTTCAAAGACATGCCAAAACAAACGCGAAGTTGCGCCAGCATTTCATCGCTTCCGTTGGCATGCCGCTGGCTGAGGGTCGAGATGCATCTAGACCGTCCGTCCCCTTCGACCTGAATCCACCGAAATCCCAGCTCAGCACACCCACGCCCAACAGAGCCAGACTTCAAAACAAGGTCCCTTCATAGGCCATTGGGCTAGGGCGAACTGCAACCACGAACGATTTCCTGCCCCTGGGCGCATCACACACCTTACCAAAAGGCAGAGCGGCCTCAACAAACCGCTACTAATTATATATCCTGAGCTCGCCTACAAAGGTATGTAGCTATCCAAAGAATTCGCATACCTCGATTTATTACTCTAGCAGTAAAATATTGCGGAGCCTGCTCAGTCGCTCCCAAACAGGTTCCCAACCAGCCACTTTGAGCGTCTGTCGCCGTCATTATCAGCAGACCCTTAGCATCCGTTTTTGACGATGATGTTTGCTGACCCAAACCACCGGCTCCTTCTTCCAGTGCAGCCGATTCAGACTTTGGGGGTTATCCAATTACCATTCCTTCGATGGTGCCCGAACCTCACCTTGCAGATCATATCCCGACACGATCGACGCCTTTCCCAAATCTGCAAGGCACGTGACGTCATGCCCTCGGGTTCACGATCTCCATGTGCCCGCCCCCTGGTTACCGGAGACTTGGCCGTAACGACGATGACGATTGACGATGCCCTAGCCAGCCTTGCCATCGTGACCGCGTGGCCGGCGCGGCACGGTGAAGTCATAAGTCACTAATAAGCATTTTCTTAGGCAGTAACCGCGCAGTAAGGGTCCAACGAGAATCAGCCATCGTCATCAATTCGGATTACCAGCCTATGGAAACGAATCTGGGGTATTGAACCCATCCACCATTAACACATCGTTACCCGCTGGCCTTTATTAGTCTAGACTACCTCCTAAACCAATGGGTATTCCCGCAGACGACTTCAAAGTGTTGACTGTCGAAATCCAAGTTCCTTCAGATGCGTGATGGCGACGAAGTAATTCATCTTGAACCAGCAGTTCGCTTCCGCCCATGCCCGTCGGCTTCGGATGAGTTGAAATGGGTTGTCCTTCTGCCATATCGAGACTGCGCCACCTTAACGCCGCTCCAACGCCTCAGAGGATAAATAATTGTAGCTCATGACCTCGAGGTCTTAATAATGCCACTCTTCATACGTAGTTTGACTGAAGGACCACATCCTAACAGAGCCGCGGCGTGGTTCTCTAGCAGTCAGTTCCCGAGCCTCCGGCTCATAGTTCGCGCGACCGCAGTATGAACAGTGCTCGGGCATGTTCTCGCGCCATCTGTCGATGGTTCCTGCGAATCGATCGTCTTCTGGGATTGTCTCCAGGGTGCCGATTCCAGACTGAGATGCTCGCATCCCTCTACGCCGGGAACCGTGAGAGGAGGAGCTTGCTGCCGTAGACCTTGGGCGCAGCACCATTGTTCCTCCGTCATGACTACCATGAGAAAACGCTCCCGAAATCGTAGTTCCTCCATGTCGACTACCGCGAGTTGAAGTACCAGAAACAACACTCCTGGGTCGGCTTGTATGGGACGAAGAGTTAGATCTCATGGTGCTTCCATTCCGAGAACCGTGGGATGAGGTGGCGCTCCCTCCGTGTCGACTAGTGTGGGATGATGTACCGGAAACGGGACTCCCCCTATGTCGGCTTGTATAGGACGGAGTTCCTGATCTTACCGTTCCTCCGTTTCGAGTGCCCTGTGATGAAGCACCGGATACGATAGACCCTCCATATCGAGAATCCTGGCGAAGACGTTGTTCATATTCATTTCTAAGCTCCTCCAAGAGACATTGAAACCCCGTGCCGTGACTGCAGTGCTCAATATGAGCTAGTTCATGCCACATCGTGTCCATAATCTCTCCAAAAGGCAGGAATCGACTCGTATCTAGATCAGACCGCAGTCGAATTCGTATCTTAGCTCCATGATCTATGTTTTCTCTAAACACTTAAGTTAGTAACTGAATTTTAGGATCACCTAGTCGGTAAAATACCCATATGAACGGTCAGCCGGATAGTACTCGGACAGTTTCCCAACTCCCCAGTCTCGTGCTCGCATAATAGGCTTGGCCAGGGACGCTGCCTTCTTCAAAAGCCGACGGGCTTCCTTTTCCTGTGGATAGCCCTTCAGGTGAACGATTGCTCCGAACTCTCCAGGAGCGTACTCAGGGCCAGAAGTCCAACACATCTTGACGATCGTAAAGTTGAATAGTTAAGATAGTACCAAGGGTAGAGTTGATATTATTGTGCGTTTACTTGGGAAGAATCCGATTTCTGAGCCCAAGGAAGGGGGTATTTATAGGGCTCCTGGTAAAGGTATCTATATCACGGATGTCTTGAGTCTACAGATACTCACTTGATGGTAAGCTAAATGACTCCTCTCGGATGGTCTGCAGGAGGCTCTTCACAAGAGTTGAGGGTTCAGTCATATTGCGAATGTCCAGAAGATTTCTGAGCAAACAAGCAGATGACTTGGCAGCACTTCCTAGGTAGCATGGCTTTCATCCAGACACATCACCGCTTAGGCTGTGATTCTCGGCCGAGAGCCGTAGAGGTTCTTATCGTCTCCCTGAGGCACTTTCAGGTGCGATTCAGATACAGGCCAATAGTGTATTTGCTTATGTGCGCAGATTCAACGAGCTATGTAGACTTTTTGTTATATAGAGAATTCAAAATCACCTCCAGTCTCTCATCCTTTGGCGTCCCCGTATATCCGCCTCTCAAGCTTCCCCGTTAGCCATAGGCAGATATAACGGCACCTGCAGCTAACATGATCCGATTCTTTCCAAAAGATTTTGATGCGGGTCTAAGTTCATCAGCATATCGTCCGTACCAGCGCCAGCATAACCACAACAAGTAGCTGCTTAATCGGAGACTGGCAAAGTAGTTATGAGTATTTGCACGCCTAGGCACGCATTTTAAGTTCCTCGCTGATTCTATGTTAGTACGTTCTATTATCTCCTCGATACTCTTTTCAGTGCTGCAATATTTAGTGTTATAAGTTCTCGTGTCTCAAATACGGGATGGCACGCAAGCGAAAGCACAAAGGGGGGGGGGGGGGATCCCACAAGGCAGGGCCCCCTTCGTGACTCCTACGAATATGACAAAACGCCGAGATGAGTGACAACCTATCCAGCTGTGTCCATTACCTCATCTGCGCCATTGTGATGATCATTTGCAGACACGCTCCGTGTATAAGGATGATCAAATTGTTACGGATTCACGGCCACCAGTCTAACATCGCGACGGAATTGAACTTAGCCTATACCGATAAAGCTAATAGGGTGTGATAACACCCATCTGCCAAGGTGATATCTAAATATCCTTCACTTCCCTCCGAACTTCTTATAGCAGAGAGAGGTATGGGGATCTATTGCTGCTTCTCTCGTTTGACGGTAGCAAAGTCTATGCAGCTTAGGTATCAAGCTCGTCGCCAGCCTCGTCCTCTTCATCCTCCATCCTGAATCCATTCTGTGTCTCTCTTTCAGCTAGATTCCGGAAACTTGGTCTCGTCGTAGATATCACTTCCGCAGTGCTTAATTTTTTTCTGCTCCAGCTATGATAATCATCCTGTGCTTCTGATCCAACACCTCTCGATTATTTCCCAGTTGTTGAAGTGTCTATGTCTTTCGTATAACCCTCACGCTCAAGTTTTTGATACTCACTCTCGATCTTCTTTAGGCGCTTGTCGAATTTCTCATCGTGAACGCCCTCAATATGGGCGAGCTCGTGGAGCATGATGTCCATAATCTTGTGGAATTTCTTGAAGTTATTCTTATCGCGAGCGCTTCGAAGACGGAGACATATCTTCGTTCCAAGGGCAAAAGAATGCTTGCACAGCCCTTGAGTTTTAGGTTTATCTGTAGGGTAGAACTCAGCCAAGACTAAAACGTGCCACCCATGGGATCGAAGGATTGGCTTGACGTTGTGAGCCACCTGCTTCAGAATCTCCAGGGCCTTTTCTTCATCGGGAAGCCCCTTCAGGTGGGTGAGAGTACCAAAAGTGCGTCTGGACTGGTGTGAACCCATATCGATAACTTTACAGCTTGAGCGCTAAGATATGTTTGGCAGGTTTCTGATGTTGGGAATTTAGGAGAGAGATCCAACGCCGTGAGATGAAAGAAAGACGATTTAAACCACATCCAAAGCAAGTGACCATACTCATACCACGGGTTCTAGCCTACCTTCACTGTCTAGACACTCACAATTATCAGATCCAGTCAAGCAAAACATTGCAACAAAGCTTCACCATCAGCTTCTCCGGCAGTTTTCCACAAGCAACGAGATTCCTCTCGAACGCAAATATCCATCAAACTTTGGAAAGAATGATTGGCAAACTATGCAGCTATGTTCCTACCTTGACTTCTTTTAACCAACCATGTAAATGCGGCAGGCCTATGATGGCCCCGAGCGCTGCATCATCTTGGTATACCCTTTTAGCTTCAATCTGTGTTATACATGTTCTAGCACCCCTAGCACTCTGATCAAAGAAGAACAGATTTTAGGTGGGAAGTGGCAGATTCTTTTAGGGCTGCAAAAGGATAGTTCTTATGATCTCCATTACTCCTCTGTGATAGTTGAGTCGTCCAACGACGTGTCTTATTCAATACTTTTCTCCAGTTCCCTAAAATCCCAGTCATAAAACTAAGGGTCATTACACCTTCTAGAGTCAGAGCCGCCCTTAACGGAAGTTCAATCACTCAGGCTTTCTTGCCAGCCCCCTTAACCTCACATATGAAATCATCTCTCCACCCCCTGGGTTTCTACAGACCTCTCTCAGCGTCTCCACACATTCCATCACAGCCTCCTCCCTAGCATCCGCATCAACAGCATCCAGCAGCTGGCTACCCATCAATCTCACCCATCCTTCAACGCCAGCCTTGTCTGCCGGCGTGGGTCGCCACTCCCTCTCAGCCTTCTCAACCACGAAGCCCACCTCCTCGAGCTGTGCAGTAATCCATTTCTCATCCGGGAAGAACCACGGATCTGCGGCCACAGCGGCAGGCATGCCTGCACGGCGAGCCACAGCCATTAGGAGCGCTGCGCGCATCTCTGAGACATTACCCAGGCCGCCCATCTCAAATGCGAAGGTGCCGCCAGGCGCGAGGGCACCGTATACGCCTTTGAAGAATGCGGGTCGGGTAGATTCTGGACGGAGAATCCAGTGCATGGCTGCGTTAGAGAAGACTTTGGTAAACTTCCCATTCTGGAGCTCAGGCTTGTAGACAAGTTGGTTGGCATCGAAGGCTACAGTTGTATAAGTCACCGTCGCAGATCCTTGATTGAGGGTTTTGGATGTAGCAGACCTTCAAAGGTAGAGTTCGTGGCACCTTTGCACAACTCTTGAGCAGCCTTGATCATCGCGGCAGAGCTGTCAACGCCATGCTGTGATCCGCTCCCTTGGGCAAGACATTTGGCGAATTCTGCGTTAAGGATGCCATCTAAAAGAGGTCAGCTCAGCTGTGCATCATCCAAACAAGTGATTAATCGCACCGCCGCAGCCAATGTCGAGAAGAATATCATCCTTCTGCAAATCCAGCCATTGGACAATTTTCGTCGCCAACTTCGGTACGAACGACGCAGCGCTCTGATACGCCTATTTACTGTGTAAGTGAAAGAACTGGATCCAGGTTGAAGCGGGGACATACACTTGAGGACCAGGAATCTTTTTGCTCGGCCATGATGAAATTCTAATATGCAAATGTGCTGAAGTGGCGTATTGATTGACTTTATGGAGAGAGTGGAAGTAGAGACTTCTCCTCTTTTATACTTGAAGGAAACCTTTACCTCTGATGTTGGGGAGATTCTTGGATATGAGAGGAGGCTGAGGAGGCCGAGATCGGAGTCGGAGCTACCCTGCATCTGAACATCAAGACGACTACTTGGCAATCTTATTTATTGCAGCAAGCTGATTTGCTGAAAAGTGGGATCGGTAGAATCGGCATGGTGGATCTAGGTCAGATGAAAAGCGGAGGTGTCTGGTAAAGAATACAGCTGTGCTGAATTGGTGGTGATGGCATGGACTATCATGATTGAAGTCCGATATTCGCATTATCTGATATGTATGTGGCTAGCATAGGATCATTATTTATTTTACCTTCCTCAAAGCCTCTAGAGCATTGCTCCTAATCAATTTCTAGCAGCGGAAATCGATCATCGCCCAACGCATCCTCAACCCTCTTCATTATAGTTAGCACCTTCTCTTCTTCCAACCGTCGCCCCACAACCTGCACACCAACTGGCAAGCCATGCATGGCCTCGGCATCATATAGCTTATAAGCTCCCTGGGCAACTCCGTTCAACTTCTTCAAACTAAAGTTATTGGGTAGCCGATCCTTGGCCTTGTCTACGTGTGTCACCGGTAGAACACCAGCGGTGTAGTCGAGCTATTGGAGCACATATTAGCAATCCGCACATAAGAAATAGACATAAAGACTTACTAGGTTGAACATGAAGGTGTACCCGCAGCTGCTGACGGCATCGTGCATTCCATTATGAGGAACAGCAGGAGTTGCATTAGGTGGAGTAATCAAGCAGTCGATGTCAACCTCATCCCAGTACTCGAACCACTTCCTCTTGTAAGCCTCCCGCTTGGCATTCAGTTGCCAGATTTCGTAAGCACTCTGAGGTCGCCAGTTTCGTAAAAGCCCTGCCCAGATGGGATCCCGGCGGACATACCTCACCCAGAGGTAATGTAGATACTTGACAGGCCGAGGAAGATTCATGTACCACCTCATTTGATTCGAGCCTCGGTCGTTCCACTCACCCCATCGGAAAAATGACATGACTGTTTCAAGGCCATCAGTGTTAAGGAGGATTGATGCCAAGCATAATGCCTCATATGGCGAAGGGGGATCGAGTTCAACAATCTCGTGTCCTGCCTTTCGCAGAGCGGCCTCGGTGATTTCCAGAGCTCTCTTGCAAGCAGGGCTTGGGTCCACAACGTTGTCTGTTCGCAGGATTCCAACTCGCAGCTTCTTCTCAGAATACTCTTGTTCCACCTCGTCTCGCCACGGGAGGGGATGACATGTAAAGTCATACTTCCAAGGCTTCATTTGGATGAATGCTCGAGTGAAGTAGGTCAGATCATTCAAAGTTCGTGCCATGGGACTGTAAACTGCGGGCACACCATCCTGTCCAGGCATACTGGTGCACATTCCCGACTTAAGCCATCGTCCTGTGGAGCACTTCAGAGCGTATATACCAGAAAAGTGTGCCGGGCATCGAACACTACCGGCAACATCGCTGCCAATACCGATACGACCACCTAGTGCTAGGATAGCACCCTCACCTCCTGTAGAGCCACCTGGTGTATACTTGCTGTTGTAAGGGTTGGTGCTTTGTCCCCATACATCATTAGACGACTCAAAGCTGAGGAGGGTGATTGGGACATTGGTCTTGACATATGGTACAGCTCCGGCATCCTTGAGTAACCGTGTAGTCGCCCCATCTACTGGCTTAGCGTTGCCAACGTTGATGCTCATACCGACAGTACTGTCATAATCAGCAACTTCGATGGTGTCCTTCAAGCTCACCGGGATACCAGCTAAGGGACCCTTGAAATTGATGGAGCCATCTGTAATCCACTTTTCCGCCGATGAAAGCATGACCTCTGTGACGCAGTTGGTCTTCTCATGAGCCTTGACGGCAACCTTGCCATAGGTATGGAGATAGTCGGCAGCCTTGGTGGAGTCTTTGTGGACATCTTGGACTAGTTCTTCAATGGGCTTGTTAATGATTTCTCTGTCTAAGACGCTGAAGGGACCATGATAGGCTGTGAGCCCTTTGATCCGAGCTGCCCGTTGTTCTTGCTTGAACCGACTAACACAACGTTAGTTCACTGGAGACTATGCAAGGATGGAAGTATGTAAGTGGGGCAGTACCAGTCACGACGGTGTTGAAGATAGTCCAACAAGAACATAGCTGTGCTAGATCCCTGTCAACAAGGAGAAAGTATAATGATAAATGTAAGTGAAAGAATCAAGTTGAAAAAGAAGAAAGAAAGATTTGAGTATAAGAGGGTTAGATGGAAGGAGACCAAGTCACGGGGTTAGAGATAAGAGGCCGGACCCGGACGACCTAGCCGGTGGAACCGTTGATAACCGCCGTAACCTTCCGCGTGCTCCTTCCCCCGCAGCGGCCGGCCTGAGGACTGTGGGGATGATCTGGTGGGTCTCGGCGCCCCTCATTGCTCTCAAGCTCCAACTTGGCTGGACAGTTTCGAGGAATTTGGAATTATGCTTGAGCTCTGAGTTCATCTTAGCTAATAGGCAGGTGATCTGGGGAGTCTGTGTGAGCAACAACGTACGTCTAGCCTCGGAACTCGCCTCCGACTTTACAAGACAATGCCTGCTATATTATATATGGTAAGGAGCTTGCAGTTGGTGTGGCTCAGGACTCCATTGTGATCGAGTACCTATCTTGTATGGAAATGAATATGCGTAGTGCAGCATCCTATGCTTGTTAAAGGATGACCTATATACTATTAAAAAGTAGAGGGCTCAAGTACTTGTAAAACGTTTGCTGCTCTTAACTAAGTGTAGTACAGGGCAACTTTGTTGTAGGTCAACATGCAAGTGACTGCACAGAAATAAGTACTGTAGACCTCGCACTATACTCCAATTGTACGCTAACTTAGTCTTTGGTAGACACAACAGCAGTTGTTAACAATTCAGCTCTGAGCATCTTGACTGTGGCTATCTCGGCAAGAAACAGATCGAGCGGTTAGAGCTTTATCTTGCAACCAGTGATGAGAAAATATAGAACTGCTTGACAAAATTCTATAATATTCAGCTCCTGCGCTCAGGTGTATATGGTGGATAGCTTCAGCAAAGGCTGCAAGGCCAGATACACCGATCAACTTGACTCCCGATATATCCTTCTTGGGAGACGAGGCCCGATAGGCTAACATCAGCCGTCCTCTCTGGCTAATATCTAGCTTGTAAACCCATATGTTATGAGTACATCTAGCGACCTGCAAATCCCCTCTGGTATTATGGGAACAAGAAGTTTGGAGAGGAGACTTGCAACTCCTTGAGGCAACCTGCAGGATGGTAGATAACTACATAGTAGAAGAGTAATGATAAGATCCTCGCTACGAAAATATGCATGAGAAAGAGACAGCTCGTCTGTGGAGCTGGTTTCTGGCATCGTGCAAGGTTAAGTCGCGAACTCTTGGTATGTGCCAATGTGACCAAGTTCATCAACGCCTGCTCAAGACTCGCTTCAAAAGACACTCAGGAGTATGAGAAACAAAATAAACCGCTCAAGCTTGATTTTAAAACAATGAGAGAGTCTGAAGAACCTGGCCCATAGAGACTTGTAAAGAGGTAGCTTCTGTTAAGTAGCTGGGCGTCAAGCACCAGGCGTGTTGCGCGCTGACCAATCAAGAGCACCAACAATGCTTCCGGTGCTCCACGCTGCGCGAACCCTGCAAAATCGGGGTTGGATGGTTTCTCCACTAGCATGAAAGTCCAATATCGTCATATCAACTGAGCCCAACTCTTCTTCTCCATGCCATCCACAACCCATCATGTCGGCAGATGACCAGCAATTTCTTGACGTGGTAAGCTTTGCTAACACTATTTTTTCGATCAAGAGCTAATTTTAGCCAGCTTTCGAGCATTCCGGTCCACCTGCGTCGCTATTCCGACGATGTTGCCGACTTCATAGATCATAACGTCGACCGAGCTGCCGATGTCGTGCGCGAAACTCTTGCTTCATCCCGATGGATACCTGAGCAGATAAGGCCGAAGCCTCCGGCTAGGCCACCTGCCTCGGTCATCGCGTTATCGCGGCTGGAGAAGGTTCAGGACTGGGTCATGAAGCACAAAATTTTGACGGGCGTTATCGTCGTAGCCTGCGGAACGGTCGTGTACAAGGGGTATCGAGCTAGTCGCCTGTGCAAAAAGACACGAAGAGCAAAGAGAGCTAGGAATGGCGGCCGGACAGAGGTCGTTGTTATTGCCGGGTCGCCAACTCTGCCCTTGACTAAATCTCTGGCTCTGGACATGGAGAGAAGAGGCTTCATTGTCTATATCGTCTGCAACGCGGCTGAGGATGAGTCTCTGGTGCAAGCTTTATCGCGATCGGATATTCGGCCACTCGGCATCGACACTACGGATGTGAGTTCAATTAGTCTACAACTGCCTGGATCATGCTAATACCCCCACAGCCTCCTAATGCCGGCGCTGCCATAGAGCGGTTTGCTCTCTACCTTCAGTCTCCACAGGCTCCTGGCCCCAAGATGAAGCCAAATCAACTGACCTTGAAGGCTGTTATCCTCATCCCTAGCCTTCACTATCAGACGTCTCCCATCGCTACTATTCCGCCTTCGAGTTTCGCCGACCTCTTCAATACACATCTTCTCCAGCCTATTCTCACCATCCAGGCATTCTTGCCTCTCCTCACATCTCGGCTAAACCCCATCGGTGAGAAATGGGTTCCTCCCAAGGTTCTTGTCTTCACTCCATCAATTATTTCATCCATCAACCCACCCTTCCACGCTCCCGAAGCGACCGTTTGCTCGGCACTCTCGGCCTTCACTGAGGTTCTGACCGCTGAGCTTCGTCCTCTTGATATCCCTGTTACACATATGCAGCTTGGCACTTTCGACTTCTCCAGCTTTGTGCCGACTAGGGGACCGCTGCCCCATCAAGGGCTTGTCACCTCTGGCAACCCCGAAGATACCCTTGTCTGGCCTGACGGTGCGAGGCACGTCTATGGCCGCAACTTTGTTGCGCAAACTAGCTCTGCTATTTCTGGAGGCCGGATCCGTGGGCTCAAGGGCAGCTCATTGCGACGCCTCCATAACTCCGTCTTCGACGTCATTGACGGCTCAATTACGGCTGACACGGTCCGAGTTGGTCTAGGAGCAAGTGTCTATGGATTTGTGGGACGATGGGCACCAAGAGGCTTGGTCTCCTGGATGATGGGCATTCGAAGGGTAGATGAGCTTTCTTCCTGGAAGACGAGCTCTTACGAAGGCTCAGAACGGGAGGATAGTGAGAATGGGGAGACATCCGGATCCCACGAGTTCATCGCCGTGCCATCAGACACGAACATCTGGAACTCAGAGACAGATGGTACCTTGTGGACTCCTCAACTATCTGACACTGCTTGATCTAATAACGATTTAATCAGATGAACGTATGTTAACATTTACGAAGTATCTACAATACGTAATGCTTGGATTAGGGGTGGGATATGTATGAGAAAGGTTCTACTCTGTCAAAAATAGACGCCGTCACGACTCTTACTTTATGTTATAGGCTGAAACTGTACAGCTCATTCATGCTATGTGCCTAATGTGAAGGACTAATAATCTCGGGAAATGATATGCTTGATGACCACTGATTGATGTCCTTGTTACAGCGCTGCCGTACTTCCCAACCCGTCCCGAATTCCATTTCAAATCCCGGGGGTATCACTAAATCTAAAGGAGCTCCTGCGCCTGTTCTGTGCCCCTTACTACGAGGTTCCTGTACCCGCCACTCATTGATACTCCTTGCTCGGGTCCTCTAGGTGCCCCATCAATCCCGTCCCTTTACTGGTGCTTTGCTGGTTCTAGTGACCTCGGCCCCTGAACCGCCCGCCTCTATGGCCTCTCCATTTCCCTCGTCCACGATGCCCTCCGTGCCTCCCATCCTCTCTATCCCTTTGCTGGTCCCTCATCCGGTCAGTCTCTTCCTCTCTCGGCATCTCTATCCGGACTTCCTCCTCCTTCTCCTCAGACTTCAACGTCGGCTTCTCCAGGTCCTTCGACCACTTGGGATGTGCGCCTTCCTTACAATCGGGGCCATCAGGGCAAAATCCTGCCAAATAGAAGACGCAGAGCTTGCGACGCGCGTGCTTCTTGGAGCAGTTTGGCCCTAGCGGACAGAAGCCCATGTCATAATGAGGACATGGTGATAGCCGGCTCTGTGGGTCGATATGTAGATACAAGCACTCGTCGCCGTTAGAGCAAAATCCGTTTCGCATGAAGAAGTTGCATTCAGGCATCTTTCGGAGATTGTACTCGTGCAAGAACTCGCAATGTTCGCCCTTTTTGCACAGCCCTCTTAGCCAATGCTTGCAGACAAGAGAGTTGAGGCCACCTGATGGCTGTGACAACTTCTTGTCCGAAACGTGTCGTTCTGAGCATCGGGTGCCGTTCGGACAGTGGCCCGACTGGAAGGCTTTGCAGATGGGTCGATCGGGGGGGAGGCCGACTTGGTGGGTGTGTCGTAGGAAGGGTGAGAAGCGGAAGCTATAGGGTGTCGCGGAGTGGTTGAGGATCGCGGTCGCGGCGGCTTGGGTCGAGGTAGCCATGATGGATGCAGTGATTGCCCCCGAGGGCTGCTCAGAGAAATATATTCGGTGATCGAGAGCTTCTAGCGAAGAGAGTTTGATGTCGTGGGATCGCTGTTGTGGAGGGAGAAGGTTGACACTGAGGAGTTGTTCTGGAGCTGTCCGATTTTGGATCAAAGAAAGCTCTAGTTGACTTGACATTGGATAGTGGAGGTTTGTCAGCCCGATCGCCGCTAAGAGCGCCACCAAGTCTCGCTAGGCTTGGGTGCTCGGCAGGGTACTAATTCCTGCGGGGGAACCGTTGAATAGCTTCAACTACCGATCACGATACAAGGTCCGGCAACGGGAGGTGAAGGGATGAAGTTTCCTTGAAACTTGCCCTTGTTGATATCAAAAAGCAATTATTTAACTCACTTTCAAGCCTATAATTAACATGGGCTCATGCCTCTCATCTGGTTTAACATCATGATGGGTTGACGTGTCTCGGTAGCCACCAAAGTGCAGGAGCTGTCAATGCTTCCTGCCTACCTTACCTATAGATCATCTATTGCATACCTAAGGGGTTGTAACCAAATATTCCAGAAACCCACCCCGTTGTGAACAAAAGCTCTCTCATCCCCTATCACCAAACGAATCACTCTACAGCATCTATATTGATCAGCAACATCAAAGGTAAGAATCCGCATCTGACTCGTGATCATTCTATTGACGGCAGTAGAAATAGCACCTAATTTATTGAAGAGATTGGTTATCTTCAGCACTCATCTGGACTTGCTCTACCAGTTTCTTTCGGCCCTCTGGATATCCTCTTAGAGCGACCAAGGGCATCGCTGCACATTCCTCAAGGGATTCTAGAATGCTCTCCTTCATCAAGATTCCAATCGCTCGTATTTTCTGATCCTGGGCCCAGGATCAGATGGGTGGCCTCTTGACCACCTATTGGACCCTCCGAAAGCCAGTCCGTTTGAAGGGTCTATTAAGATTCTACTTACCGAAACCAAGACACCCATACATGCGAATCCCTTCTGTGCAAATCTTGCTGAATATTTGAACAGGGTCGTCTTCTTTCATGGTACCGTCACCACAAAATATTGAGGGATTGAACTCTTGAAGCTCTATCCAGCCGCGATCCCTCATATGCCTGACTTAGGATCTGCTACTTCTCTAGCTCGCAACACAATATGGCAATACATACGATTTGGCTGTGGCTATCACACCATCAATATCTCGAAGAAAGTCGGCAACCCCCAAACCTAGAGCCGTGGCCCCATTCCCGCTGTTCGCAATCCTCAACCAACATGAGTACGCTTACTGGCAAGCGTTTTGCTTCGGTGGGCGAGAGTACGGTACCAGAAAACGCTCGCACATAAATGTAAGCCGAAGACTGCGAAGGGTCAGCCAAAAGAGGGATGCAAGACAACAGCCTAGACATTATTAGTTCTGTGCATCGATGGCGTTAAGTCGACAGGAATTAGTGCAATAGATGGTAGGTTCAATCGCCTATCGCAGCTTACGAGCTCTAGTTCTAGTGGCAATGATTTTCCGAAGAGTCCCCAATGCCAGAGAGAAAGAGCTTGCTATTCTTAGGAAATGGTTCACATCAAGGTTGACCTGCGTCACAGCGGAGCATTCGATTGTATGATTTACAATCAACTCTGACATCAAGATAGGCTTGATATCCTCTCGATGATGCTCTCCATCATCATGAGCAAGTGGGTAGTGTGCCCTCATATAGTTGTGATATTGACGGCCAGGCGCTTGCCCATGGTCAAAAAACATGCTGGATGTTACGGACATTGAATCGCTTGAGCTGACTCCCCTACAGGAACCACGGACTCCCCGTCATGATCTATCTGCTCAAGTTCGTCAGGTTTCCCCTCCATTGGCGCGTTTAAGCTCTCCATACCAGTTGGAAACACTGTGAGAAGGAGACTTTGTCGTCGACTTACATCGTGGCCATGGGACTCTAGGTTGGGATAGGCAAGGAAGCCATGGGAGCAAGCAGTTCCTGAGGCACACCAGCCTCTATGGAATGAGAAGCAAGGCTTATTGGCCCTCGAAAGCACCACGACCCTAAGCCTTATGGAACATAAAGGCGCGATAGCCGGAACCAAAAGTCGACATCTGAAGGTAACAGATTTGGCGGACCTTAGGGGACGAACACTAGCAAGTCTAGTCAATCACAGCCTTTATCCACCCAGCTGGGACATATTCTTTCAGCTTAAGGTATAAGCTAACTGGGCTCGCGCTTGGTATGTGCTCTCGCTATAGTATAGCGATGTGCGTAGCTGCCGATTGAACCAGCGCATGCATGTCTACCCGCTTGCGATCCAATGATTGGAGATTCTAAGACACATATCTCCTCACTAGGCGTGTCTGATTTTTATCCCCACATTAGAAAGGCAAGTTCTGATACAGTACATGAGGATGGCTGAGAGGCTGCATGACAAGAAAAGAATGACTAACATCACGGCAGAACAGTTATACATCTGGTGTGAGTGTGGGTAGATCCTTGTCTTCCCGGTGCCTTTCTCATATGCTAGACCTCGATGTTTAACATCTTATCAAACGGATCAGATTCACAGGCACCCAGAATGTTTAAAAAACAACTATAGGAAGAGCTGAGCATCAGCGAGCAAGAACAGTTACCTCACACTCCGTATCTTGGATGTAGTGTTGGTTCAGATTCATGCACAAATAGAGCACGTGCAGGTTCTTACTACCCACCCTCTTACCGAGCAGCCTCGGCGCTCACCGTGCCGTCGACATATAAACCACCCATCCCAATGCTATGGGCACGGATGCTGGCCTGTCCGTCGGATGAGTTCAATCGGCTCTCTTCCGCCGGGCTCAATGGTACGTTCCGCGGACTCTCGCATGAAAGATGTCATTGACAGCATTCGCACAGATGGAAACCTCGTACAGGTCGAGCCACCGGGGCGTGCAGGAGAGGGGTGCTAAGACGAAGCTGTCTCGTGCTTGAAATTTTATCGCCGATGCGTCTGACTGGTAATTTACCAATGTTCGGAGTTCGTCTGTGCTGAGGGAAGCGAATATATGGTCTCGTAAGGGTCTAGACGTGCTCTCGGGCTCCAGCGCGACAAAGCCGGCCTTGGGGTCTCAGCCTCAATGGGGAAATGCGTCTCGTCAGAGTGTCGCCATCTTCGATGGATACGGGAGGCTGGCGGCCGAAGCCTCGCCCAGTCAGCCTCGACAACGGCTCAGACGCGATGAATTTACACCAGAAATCGCCGTGATAGGGAGTTTCCGAATCCTGATTACCTTATTTGACCAAATCAGCAGCTTGGAGCTAAAAAGAGGCATGCCAGCGTGGCATGCAGCTCCGCGATTGTTGGTACCCGCTCTGCGCACACTACCGGTACTTGGTCAGGCCCTGGACTCCATTTGTTTGCTATGACATCCAAGATCCCGTCGGAACTTGACAGCTAGCATCACTCTACCCGTGCAGTGTTATTTGCCATGTGGAGGAGTCGTCGAGTCACGCCAGTATGAGCTGGAGACTGGAGTTGCCAGCACCGACCTATTCACACACCGCCGCTAGCTCCAGTGGCTGGTCTCAAGTTTACATTCAGGATGGGCGCACGTCACAGCTTGCTAGGCTGGTGGGTCAAGCACTGGCTTCTAGTTTCGAAGGAATAACTTTCCGATTATTAGGATGATTCATGAGGAGATTTGGAGCATGGTCCTGACTCTCTGCGACACACACTTTGTGGTCATTGCTTGCCGTTAGGACCAACCATCTGCAGGGAAGCGGTGCTGAGGAAGAGGGCTTTTGTCGTCTCACCTCATCCTGGGCTAGTCGCCGGCTATTATCGAGCCAGCATCCCTGGCCTTTCATGATGGACCTGGAACAAATGTCACCATTTAGCGCGTTCCGTGTCTTCGTCGAGCTTCCAGAACTCCGTAGCCTCCATCACAGGGCGAGTCCGTGGAGCCGCAACCCAACGACTCTCTACACCCTTATCGCAACCCGGTCTGCCGCGAGCCCCCCGTCCTGGACGGCGTTGCGACATCGAGGCGCAACCCGCACGACGTGATATGCAAGTATCTTCTCGGCTGAGGCTGTTTCATCCCTGGGATCACGCCGAATCTCGAGGATTCCTGGCTCTGATCCTGCGGCTCCTGGTCCGAATCCGCGACCTACAGGCTGACATAGGCGTTTCTTTCCTACTACGTAGTAGAGACTTACACTGGCACGGACAGGTATCCGCACGCAGCCGCACACGCAGGCGCGTACCGCTCATCTCCCAGGGACCCGAACCGCGTCTACTCCTCTTTTCGCCCTTTGTGTTTTGATGTGTTGGCCTGTCATCTGTTTCATCTCGAGAGGATGGGGCGTGAATAAGTAGGATTAATGCGGTTTCTTCAACCTCCATCAGCCGCGGAAGTCGGCAGATCAGCTTTCGTGAAATCCCATCCTCACGACCTTGTCCTGAATCCTAACCTCGGTCGGTGAAGGAGCGGTCTCGCCACGGATTCTCTCTGTCCGACCTCGATCGTCCACGACGTGCCCAGTGTGGGCGATTGATATTTCTCCAGACTTCAAGGCTTGAATTAGGGTGGCCCAAGCCAGGCGGGCTAACCAAACCCAGCAACACGGTCGACAGGAGAAATATCCCATGGTCTTGGGTCGCTCCCAGCACCCATATTTCGCAAGTCTCATCATCCATAATTGAGGACTCCCCGCAATTATGTCATGCATCATGGTTTCGCGGTATCCTGGACCCTCTCGTAATTTGGTTACCGGGCCCTGCTCCACCACCCGCGCAAGCCAGCCGGTCGGTCCAGCCCAGGACTGACGCCCACGTCCTTCACCGTGCTGTCGCGTTTGATGTTGCTTTATTCTATATAGTTCGTTAATCCTTCTAGCCCACAAGCCAGAAGCTGCTCTGCCACCCTTGATGCCTGACTCCGTTGTCCAGCTCACAGCTTCCCCGTTCCTTTCAGCTCACGGTCACCGGGTTGTTGGAGAATGCCGTCTACAAAACAGCACATGTCCGCTCGAAAGTCGGTTCTCTCTGCTTGCTACTGCTACATAAGCCCTCGTCCATGATACACAATTCTTCTCTGCTCTTTGATTTGAGGCCAACACCGTTGCCATCATGAGTTCGTCCTCCTCATCACGCAGGTCGCGAATGGCTTCGAGTATTGCAAATGTCATGTACACCAACGCCGTTTACTTCCCCAACCATCGGATATACCAAGGCGACACCCCAGGAATGCTCAACTACAGCTGCATCAATCATGTGTATTACGCGTATGCTAGCGTGTCACTAGATGGTGGTGTTTTCGTGAGTTGCACGCAGCCGTTTCTATACGATGTTTCCGGGGGATACTGACTCGGGTTCGCGCCCTAGCTGAGCGATGAGTGGGCGGACGCCGGAGCACCTGTGGACGGTGTGCAGGGCGGGATAGGCTCATTGATGCATCTCAAACAGAAACACCCTCATCTCCGGGTGGTGTTGTCCATAGGGGGAGGCAACTCGACCGAGGTATTTCCTGTGGTGGCAGCCAGCACACTCCTCCGGGACAATTTTGCGCGGTCGGCCTTGGGTCTAGTCGAGGCGTCGGGCCTGGATGGGATCGACAGTAAGTGTTAAATGAGACGTTTCCTCCGGCGTTGAGACTAATAACAAAAACCCCGAAGTTTCATGGGAGTACCCGAGTGACGCCAAGCAAGGTTACGACTTTCTCGCGCTCTTGGCAGCCATTCGAATCCATCTTCCGGAAGACCGATTTATTTTGACGGCAGCTTTACCTGCGAGCAAGGCCGTTTTGCAATTTCTAGACCTGAAGGTGATTGCTGACTATCTCGATTTCGTGAATCTCATGGCGTACGATTTTTTTGGCCTGTGGACGTCAAGGAGTGGACACCATGCTCAACTTTACGCCATGAACAAGGACGAGACCTCGGGGTCGTCAGGGGTGTCGTATCTCATGTCACATGGGTTTCCGGCCAAAAAGATCCTGCTCGGTATCCCGACGTACGGCCGGAGTTTTCTTCACGCCACCGGCCCCGGCCAGAAGTTCAGAGGCGGCGGCGGCGAAGATGGCACTTTTGAGTATAACCAACTACCGCGCAAGCATTGCAAAGAGGCTGTGGACAAGCGCAGCGTAGCCGCCCAATGCGTTGGAGGCGACGGAGGGTTTGTTACTTACGACAACCCTGATACTGTCAAGATCAAGGCCAATTTTTGCAAACAGAAGGGACTCGGTGTAAGTGATAAATTGTGGACACAACATCGACACACCCTCCCGACCGATATTTCCGCTGCTGTTCCTTGGTTGCTAACGACTGACGATAGGGTCTCTTTTACTGGAATGGGCCCGCTGATTCTAGAGACAAATCGAGAAGCTTGATTGCGGCTGGGTTCCGCGCACTGCACTCATCTTAAGAGCAAGGCGCTCTCTATAACGGACTGGGACCGGTGTGGAGCATTATCGACTTTCAACACCTGCAGGCCAGGTTTCGCAGCTAGCTTGGTATCGGCGGCGTCTTCCTCTTTCATCCATGGCATCCGAGGGAATTGGGGGGGTTATGTCGGAGTTTTGATTTTCTTTTTTCGTTTTTCTTTTGCTTTCTGAATGAAACATCATCATGACCCTGGGGTAGGCGGCCATACTCTGGAAAGAGAAAAAAGACATATGATATCCCTTTATTATAGACCACAATCGACAGGATTGGCGTTTTTCTGGCTCTGAAGGGGCTCCCGATTTCCGTGCTCCCCCTAGACATGGAGGCTCGCGGCCTAACTTCCTACGAGCTACGGTACCTGTGCCTGGTTTGCCTCGTTGATCCTTGTTCCTTTGGCACTTGCTCCCCTTGGTCAGCATTCCATTGCGTTACGCCACGGCTGATCTCGGACGGAGGGGCATCTAACATCTGACGTTCAGATAACGGTGGGAAGTTGCGATTGTCGATCTTCCTCTCGACTGACCGTTTCAATCCGATGCGTTGCAGCTTAAGACGAGCCAAGGATGGCTGCTAATAAGACTACAGCAGCCGGAGTAGGGATCCCTGGTGTAGACTCAAATATTCGTCGTTGCAGTCGAATGTTTGCTCATCCAGACTCCAGTGTGCGATAATGTCCGTGGGAACCGAGGAACCCCCGTTTGTCACGTCAGGTTCTCCAGATACATGGACAAACAAAACCCCATGTTTCATCGCCCATCGTCTGACGCCGGACCCCTTTCGTAAACTCTGAAGCACATACCCCCGCCATCACATGTCAAGTCACGATCCCCCCACTGAACTTGTCCCAACCCAACATCGTCCGCATCCACGTGGCGATAAGATAAGCCCCAACATCCGTCATCACCCATCAAAGGACGGACTTCACTTCAACGTAGCTCTCCATTCACGGAGCACACCGAGAGCCATCGCCGATAAAGATGCTCCCAGAGCAGCTGTCGGAGACGTCTCCAAACATCCACACTCTTCGCCAGCGACGCTACGATGCCCGGGACCGATAGGGAACCGTCCCCGCAAGCTTCGGCTGTGGAGCAGGAGCTTCAGCGTGAGGAAGGTCATGAGGAGGCTCTGCAGTCGTTCGACCCGTTGTTCACGCTCTTGACAAATACCACGACGAACACGACCGTCCATCCGCGAATACACTACCTTTTCTCCGACGACGACCCCTCCATCCTCCCCATCCCTACGACATCCGACCCATCGCACCGCGCCCTCATCGTCGACCTCACACCCGCACCGCCCGACCACCCCGGCCGCTGGTCTGTATCCTGGGCAAGCAGCCTCAGCCAGGACTTTGCAGTAACCTCCTCAAACATCAGCTTGCAGCAGAACGAGGGTGACGATGGAGGCTTGATGCTCCGCGTAGAGGGGGTTGAGCGGGAGCCCGTGGAGATGAGAGGGGACAGCCTGCCGAACTCGCAGGGGAGCGGTGCGCTGGGGAGGGAGGATGTGGAGGGGCTAGTGGAAGACTTTCGGAGGAGGATGGGGGTGTTGAAGAAGGTCGTCGGGGAGGGAGAGAGAAGAAGGGAGATTATGGGACGAGAGGAGGAGGAAGGGGAGGAAGCGGTTGTTGATGGTAGGGAGGATCCGGAAGAGAAGAGAGACGAGAAGCAGGTCGAGACGAAGCAAGAGGCGGAGATGGGTGATATTGGAGATGGATGATCTACTGCTGAACGACATCGAACACGGCCTCTTTGAATTTCGCTCACCAACAGCTAATGACTAGACCCCACTACCTACCGCCTTGGAAAGGTGAGTTGGATACGAAGCACCTCTCCTCACAGGCTCACGGATAAAGACACAACAACCGTGGACTTTCCATATGACCCGACCCCTCGGCCACAAAACCTCGTCACGTTACGATAACGATGTATTTGGATAGCAGGTGTACCAGACACCCTGTTTGGAGCACACGGTAGTTTGGGCGTATGGGCATTTGAAAACATTTCGATTCATTTTTTTCCTTCCAGATTATACGGTTTGAAGGACGCGATGGTAGAAACCACTCACCACTCACCAACTCCTCGAATTACATGCTAGATCCCTAGAGCCGCAATTGATATAAAGATGTAATTAAAGCTCATACTAAGAACGCCCCTAATGCAAGAACTCCAGAATCAGAGAGTATAACCTGGTGGGCCAAAAAAGAACAGACACAGACGAGCGATACGGATCCAGACAGAACTAAACAAGACTAGAAAACTGGTGGCAGTGTTTCCTCCAAGCACGCGCGCTATTTTTCCCTTCCACTTCCTCGACATCCAATTCGGGGATGTACGCAACCTTTGGTCCGCCTTCCGCCTCCTCTCTAGAGCCCCCCGTAACAAAGAAAAATAAAGTCGTATATGCTGGGGCCATATGTGTCGAATCCATCCCAGAAGTAGGAGTCTCATACCAGGATCGCAGAGAGTTTCGAAAACCAATGACTCAGTGAGAATATTCGATGTATACAGAGCCTAACATGCGGCACGAATTGATCGAGATATTCCTTTATTGCACCATCTGGGGAAGGTGGATTCGCTCACGAGCCAGGCGGTTGAGAACGTGAGTTGCGCCGTTGTCTCGGGCGGCCTTGTCAACGATCTGGGCTGGTTGGCGGATGCTCCTGGGGACATTGACAATGGGGAGCGAGGTGAGTCCCTCAATAAGGTCTCGCTTTTTGTTGTCGTCCTTGTTGCCTCCCTTGACGACGAAGATGTAGATGAGGACGATGATGACGATAATGATGATGATGGCAACTAAATCCGATCAGCATTTGCGTCTTGCATAGCGAGCAGTTTAGAAACTTACCGCAGATACCCAAGCAGATCCACTTCTTCTTGCGAGTCTTCCTGGCGGTGTTGACAGCAACGCCAATCTCCTCGTTACCCTTATCGAGGTTCTCGACGACTTCCTCAGCCTTCTGCTCAATCTGCGTGACAGCAACCTCCTGCTGAACGACCAAGGTATCCATGTCCTGAAACAGCTGAGCAAGCTCCACCATCTGCTGCTCAATCTTGACCAAAGCCTGGTGCCTATCCTGGACGGCGCTCAGGGCAGCGCGGGCGCGGCCTTGTCGATCACTCTGCATCAGAGCCTGGCTGAAGACCTGACCACCGGAAGTGTCCTCTACAGCCTCCCGGACCTCCTCCTCCGACGCATCGGGGCGGACAATGCGGTACTGGCGAGCCATCTGGTCCTGGGTGCGCTTGCGGAACTGCGACTCGACCTGCTGGTACTGCTGGATAGCAGCCTTTAGACGGCGATCGACGCGGCTGACTTGCGGGTTGTTCTTGGGGCTTCGCGAGTCGGGGTTGGACTTGACGGTGCGGACGCGGTCGGTGAGAGTGCGGTAAAGAGCCATGGTATCACTGGAGAGGGCATCGAGGCGGCGGTTGTTGGCGCTGGAGGCGCTGCTGTCGGCATCTTCGAGAGTTCGCTGCTGGAGCATACGGAGCTGCTCCAGGTTCTCCTCAACGGTGTTGATTCCTTGATCGATATCGCGACACTCGTTCAAGATGGCATTGGGATCATCTCTCTGCGCCATGGAGCTGGCGTTGTAGGCAAGGGGTTCCATCTCAACGTTGGAGCCTGGCTATTGTGAGTCTTCGTCGAGAACCGCAAGGATGAGCCTACCTAGCTCGAGTCGTATCTCACCTCCGAAGCCCTGGTTCTGTCCGTACGCGCCCCTACCGCCATTTCCATACCTCTCCTGTTCATAACTACCAGGAGCAGCATCCCGCTGGTCGTAGGGGTTTTGGCCGCCGTATCTATTTGTTGCATGTTAGTCAAGAGGCCGGAGACGGGTTATGGATCATGTGCGACGGTCGTGCAGGGGACTAACCCGTACTGTTGAGCCATAGTCAGTATAAATGTCACCAAAACAAAGCAGTTCGTTGATAGATGCAGGAAAGGAGGCGGAAGGGAGAGAAACGCAGCGGTTTAGACGGCGCAACATGGTGAGTATAGGGACTCAATGGGAAGCCGAAGGCAAGAATGCACTGGCCTCAGGGATTGAGAAGGTAAGAGTAGGGGTACTGACACTCATGGTGGCGGCACGTTTGAAGCTGACAATATGGTCGTGGCCTGTGGCTGCACAACGCGAGAGATTGGTTGCTTCAGGGACTCAGCCGACTCGTGAAGGAACGGGGACTCGATTCGATTTAAAGTATCAACTGGTGTCGTCTCGCGATGATCTCGTCGCACAGCAAGGAGAGAGCAAAAGCGAGAAAGGAAATCGGTCAGTCGGGATGTTGCTTCAAGATGAAGGTTAAGGTAAAGCAGATTCGATAGTGCGAAATCCAAGCGATGCAAAGGGGGGATGGGGAGAGTGACTGAGTGGTCACTAAGTTGGAGGCGCTGGCTTGGGGGCTGCTGGGCTGGGGAGGCTTAGGCCCGGGGGGGCTCTGTGGGCGAGATTTTAGTGGCTACACCCCCCTGCTCTTCCAGGGCCTGGATTCGCTCTCTGGCCAGTCAGTCTGGCACTTCTCTAACAACCTGAAATTGATCGTCGGCGTCTCAAACCTGGGTCGTGCTGGGACTTTGGAGTAATGCAATTTCTTATACTCGCCGTAACGTTAATCTCGCAACGTCTTAAAACTACGACGCTACCCTAGCTTCGAGGGTTATCAACAGAGGAGTCCCAATTACCACTGAATCCCAAATTATCTGGCCTTCAAGATGCTGATCGCTCTCCTTCCCGCCCCAGCGATTGGACCCTGAGTTCGCCTGGCCGTGACAAGGCGACACGGACGGGAATGCCCAGGCCAATGCACAGCGTGCGTTAGGGGTCGGCGACAGTGGGCTCCCCGGTGGACCAATGGGCTGGGGTGTTTCACATTCTTTATCCGATTATGGGCGGCTGGCTGCTGCTATTATTGGGAGAAGAATGGATCTTCAATGCTCACTCAGATATGCCCATGTTCCGACGGGACACATGCATCAGCAGCTGCAACACCAAAGTCCCAACCATCAAAAGGCTAAGAATTATGGCCGCAATCCCGCAATCGCATTCTCTTCTCAGCCTCCATGTCCGTCAATAAATAAAGCCATGTAGGCTGACCCCAAATGCGAAAACGCCCAAGCTGGCGCGCTAATCACTTCAGCTCCTTCGACGCCACTTCAAATTAGGTCTGTCTCGACTCAAGCTAAGCAGCAAGCGCGGCATGCGGGTGAAAGAATACACTGCGCACTGGCATTGGCATAGAGTTCGTCTCGTCTTAAACTTTCAATTAAATCTTGGGCCGTAGACGGGTATTGTCATTAAGTTAAGGGTATTCTAGTACTTTTTAACCTTTAGCTGTCGCCTCATAGTTAGGCAAAGTCGCGACCTTCAACTTCGGCAGGGCGAGCGGTGTCATTCTTCCACCAGGGCGCGCCGTCAGCAGCGAGTGGAGCCCGGATGAAGAATGACCAAGGATGGTTTGTCTGATTGAGGACAAGCTTCTTTCAGTGGAGACACAGTTTCTTAAAGGTGGGGATGGTGTCAGAATGGGAAATCAACGTCTCTAATTGAGATGACGAAGGGTACGAGAGCCGATCAGTCACGTTGACGGTATTTTCAGTCTCTTATCATGACGTTAAATCTGATAAACGCACAAGATTTATCTAGTTTTGGACCTCTACTTTGCGTCAGTCCATCTGAGGTATCGATTTCGCGCTTACCTTGACTCCCAGGTCCTCTTCCAATCTCACCTTTCACCAAGTTCGCCGCCTAAGCTGACATGTAATACGGACATTGAGCCCTGCACCGTCGGGCACGGAGCAAGACATCAAACAAACTCCGACTGAACCATATCCATATCAAATTCGGCCAGCTGAAGGAAAGCGAATACCCCTCGAGCCACGAGGCTCGTTGGTTTCGATTTGGTAATGATCATTGCGTCTATTCGTAATGGGTTATCAAATTTCCTCCTCTTCTATGACAATTACCAACTCCTCGTTTTGCATCAATGACCAGATACATCCACTTGAAAGCGTTCACACCTCCAATGATGTGTTGTTAAGAACTCATACAACAGCATGGGCTGAGACGTAACTCACGCTGCTCTGGCGCGGATTGTCAATCATCTCACTTCGCTGGTACTGGATGATGCTAAAAAGACCCTTGCCCTGATATTCAGGCTCTTCTCTGAGGAGCTCCAGGGCCGCCATGATAACCCCGATGGGATGGCGTCCACAAACCGTGTTGCCCGTCAATTCGAGATTGTCGAGAAACCCTTTATGCTTGCCGCTCTTCACAGCGTCCATCGCTAGCTCATCAATCATTCGAATCGTCTCGTGAATAGGCGGGCCATCAGGCTTTCGGCTGTTCTTTGGAAGCCTCTCGAGACTGCGTGGGTCGTTGGTTCGCGAGTATGGCATGTAACTGAAGTAATCTCCCCAATGACAGAAGTCGGAGCTCACGATGAAGGCGTTCTCCGGATCTTTGATGTACGGCAGTAGCACACGTCCAACATCCTTTTCCTCCTCTTCATCGTTATCTCCAATCAGCAGTGGCACGATCTTAGGGAAGTTTTCCGGTGAACCGAAAGTCTCGTGGCAACGTAGGTAGAGGTATGGCAGGTGCATCTCTAGAGAATGCTCTCTTATATCGTTTTGAGGACGAATGATTACCATGTTGGCATCCTTAATCACCTTATTGACCGTCTGTTGGTCCACCGTCAAGTCGCCAAACGGCGTCGCATATTTCCCGAATGATGTTCCAGCGCATCCCGCGAGGTAGTAAGTATGGGACGGTCCGAGTATGAACACCCGCTTCACCTGGCTGAGATCAAGGCACTTGTAGGCCCAAGCTGCGCAAGGCCCGGAGAACCTATATCCTGCATGACTTCGAGCCCAGTACTTTAGCTCACATGTCCATCACACTTGAGGTATTTACTCACGGTGCAATGATGATTCGAGCTCCACCGATAGGTAACGGAGACCCGTCGATGTTCTCAGGAACGTCGGCTAAGAAGCCCTGAAGCTGGGGCAACAGTTCTTCGGGTTCCTCAAGATACCATTCACCTGCCTTCTCGGCTGGACGAGTTGCCATGGTTGTGGATGATACGAGAGGTTATGATTCAGAATATTTCTAGCTTAGTGATCCGTGAGACTGGAATTTCTAGTGATGTAGTGGTTTGACTCAAAACTGGGACGTGGCTTCTTGTATATGAAGTGAGGCAGGAAGGAGCAGGTAAACGGAGCTGGCCTGATGCTGTCGTAACTGCCCCGCCCTGAGAAGACCAGGGGCGGGGTATAAGCGGCTAGCCTTCAACGACATCATCCAATGATTAGATTACCAGTACATAAACTCTTTTCTTGCTGCGTGTAAGTCGTTTGAACTGAAATTCCCAGTACCCGATTGAACGAGAAATCCTTTGGCCCAAGATATTTTGGGATCCTCTATGTGGACACCCGAGGCGGGACAAGTTCACCGCTTTATTGCTCACGCAAACGCAATTCCAAATTAAATGCAGTGATCCAAGGGGGGGTATATTACAACGTGAGCGGCCTCTGCTCAATGCATGCCTATCCAAGGAGGTGTAAAGCTTGTTTTAATCATCAATCCAAGATCCAGGCATAACAACGTTCTCCTTTTCAATCATTGCCCAAAATTGACAAGCCATATGTTCGAACTCCGGTGCCCACACAAGATGCCAGTCTGTCGGTTCAGGCCCAATCTTTATATCAATGATTCGAATTGGCACCCAGTGGTTACTGTTCCATCTCCCTTCGGAAATTTCTTGCAGCCTGATGCTAGATGTAGACCCTCCTCCTCCCATGGTCTCTCGGATCGAATTTCGGGACAGTTCAATCGCGTCAGCGTCTAATGCAGCGCCAACGCCCTCTTTTAGAAGTAACGTCTCTTGATTCCCATACTCGTGTAAGTCAACTCCCGCACCCTGAAGATCCTCGAGCCATTGCTGTAAAGTACTTTGGAATACTTTGTCCCAAAGGTAGAAGGGGATATCGGGTGAGAGGTAGCAAAGCGCTCCTCCAATGACCGAGACAAGTGGCGTTCCCCGCCAATTTGGAACTTGGTAGACGTCCCATGGGGTCACCAGCTCTCTGCTGTGTAGGTCCTCAGTCGTTGCAAGCGACGTTACTTGACGAACGAGATAACTCCAATCCTCTTGGTAAATGTGCCACTGACAAAAGGCCCTCTTTCGAATCACGATCTCATCAGCGAAACGGATGCCCAGTGCTATAGCAGATGAATGCACTAATGACAATTTCTCACAGCTGGATTGGCTCACATCAGACGCCGTGACTTCGTCTCTGTTCTTCGAAAGAAGCTTGTACAGACTTCCTAACTTCATGTGAAAAGACCCCAATCGTACAGCTTCTAGACGACTTCGGAGGGGTCTTGTGTAGTACTTTGGCATAAACCTTTCTTGAAAAATGAATACAAGGTCGTCTTCGTAAGTCCATTCAGCCATGTAGCCAAGAAATGTGCTGTTAGGCATGAAATCCGGGTCTTGCAGATAGGATTGGAAGAGCTCAATGATTCTCTTTTGTTCTTTCTTCGGCTTATTTAGGCCGGCTAGTGGCGTCAGAGGACTTCTACGGATCTTGATTAGCTTTAATTTTGTTACCCGGAAGGTTTCTAGGGGCTTGCCTATCCGTTGAGCTTACTGCATCCTCCTCCAATAGACGCTGAAGCCCCAGATTCTCCAGGAACAGTCGGCAAACCTCGTAGCTCTCGCTCGTCGCCGCATACTGCCCATATATTAGCTACAGCCCACTTCATTTTATCTTCGTTCATACATATAAGAGTGAGTTACCCTCACAGTCTCTGTCGTATGGAGAGGCCTTGCGAGTATTGAAAAGCTCCAAAACGCCACCCGCGTCCCCACTCTGAACCCTTCTAATGATTTCAGAATCCTCAGGGATGATATTATAGGCCCTATAGCTGTACGTCCAGCCACATATTGTTGGGCTGGACTGGACCTCGAAGGCCTTTTGGGACATCCAGCTGGGCCATTGCACATATGCCTGCCACGCCCCAGTGTCTTTCGTATATGCTAGCGCATATCTTCCCCATTTGGAAGGGACATAAGTAGTCTTTGTAGGCGGTGTCTTCGATCGAGGAAGAAGCTTAGTCTCCTTCTCGAACTTCGTAGTCCGGTTTTCGTTGCTCTGATACTCAACGGCACACCGTTTTGCTGACGGTGGGTGCGAAATCTGCGGGAGCAGTTCAGCGGTGATTTTTGCAACGACGAGCTCCGGGATTTGATTTAGAAGAGCACTAAAACATTAGCAACAGGTCTGGTCTCCTTAGTAGCAACCTACGTTTGGTATGAGGTTATCGCCCAGTTGAGGTGCTTCGTAGCTCTTTCAAGTCTTCTCTCACACTGTTTTAAGAGCTCTGTTTTGCGGGAGACTTTTGTGAGCGCGATCTTTCGCTTGAACCCTTTCTTGCTCCCTAATTTGTCGGTCAACTCCTTGACCAGATCTTCAAGTATATCACGGGCGTCATTCGCATCATTCAGGCTCTGAATTGCCTCCGTATCGTCCCAAAACCTTGTCGGAATGCTGTGGTTGGAGAACTGTGCTTCAATATATCGAAAGCGAGCTTCGAACCTTTTCAAGTCCTTAATTAGGAAGTTCAGCTCTTCAGGTATGTCTTTAAGCTGCTCCCAGAACTGCTGAGCTTTGACAATATACTTGACGATGCTCTCTGCTGCTTGTGCAAAAGCAACGGCTGCAGCTGCGGCCTCCATGATTGGCCAGAAAAGGAGTCATTCCGAGATCATAGCACATTAAACAATTACACGAACAAGTCGCAATTCATAAAGGAGCAGATAAATGAGGAACAGAATTAAAGAAACTCTCTACATGACGAAGAATCTTTACCGGGAAGCACTGCCTCTCTGTATCAGGCCGCGACCAACACTGTTAGTTGTCCTCCATATCCAGCGGCAATGTGCAGAAATGTTCCAAGACAAGACAAGGCATCTTCAGCAACCAACGGTGAGGATCCTAGTGTGGCATCATATGATTCGCTTCCCTTGGACTGCGGCGCGGCGCGTAACCTCGTACTGCATGAAACCGGGCGGCAAAGGAACGGGCCGTAGGACGCTGCTGCCTTAGAGGCCATGCCTTGTTGATGGTCCATGAGGGAGTAATTCTCGCCTAGTTGAAAAAAGTGATAGCGAGGCATCTTGGATCGCGGCCTGCAATGGCAGATGTACTCTCTCCCAGGCGTTGGTTTGAAAGAAAGGACAGTAGCCCATCTAGTGGGCAATTCAGCGGATACTAGTAGGTACCGAGTACCCTGGTACAAGTCTCACAGTACGCCTTACCTAAAGGAAACACCATACAACACCAGTGATACCATTAAGAAGCAACGGCGGCATAGTATATCTCGTACCTATTAGGGCATGTACAAAACATCAAGTCAAAGAGTTAAAAAGAATTGAGGTAGATACTCGATTATACACTCTAGTCTTAGTTGGTTGCAACACAGCACTTCTAAAGACAGAGAGGTTCTCGTTTATACTCAAATACCGAGATTTATCTAAAACGCCAATCGATTGCACACATGGCATTAAAATGCATTCGATAGCAGCATGTCCCACATCGAAGAGATGACGCACCTTCTGACCATGTGAGGCTCTGGATACAATGTCGGCACTTTCCTTTGCCTCCATTCCCCGAGGAGTAAGAAAACCGGACGGCAAACCCGTGAGTGCGGAGTGCCGAGGCTTCTCGGTCGCAGCCCCGGTTCCGGTGGCCCCCGGATTTCTCTGCGACTCTGCAATCCCCACTTTTCCAGTTTACCAAGCACAAGCGCTTTCGCTTCCCCAACCCAAAGTTCGCTCTTCCAATTCCATCCACCAACGTCTTTCCATCCCCACACTCTCCGCGACGGCGATATCGAAGGCGGCTCACCAGGCATCCCCATCCGTCTGTCCACTCTTTCGTGCGGCTTTGGATCGTTTGCGACGATTTTGAGAGCCTCAGTCTTCGGTATACGTCCCAGGCCTGGCGGCCGGCTTCCATCCGACGTCACAGTGGCGACAACTTGAACGGTCGACAGACTTGGTGACGGGCGCGACTCGGACTCTTGTGATACCCATTTCCTTCTCTAATTAACTCTCTCGATCATGGCTTCACCACCTAAGCCCTGGGAGAGGCCTGGTGCCGGCACTACAACTGGTAAGTTGTGACAAACAGCCATCCCTTCATCGCTCCTCATCTTCACATGCTAACTCTACGTAGCTGCATCACCAATCTCTGCAGCATCAACCACAACTGCAGTCCCTTCTACCACCGACTCTTCCACTGCTCCACCTCTCCCCGACCGTCCTACCTCTCTAGCTTCTGCCGTCAACCAGAATGCCGCCAACTACAGTCGCATGGGTGCAATGGGCACGATGGGCACGATGGGCAACACCATGGGTGCTTCTCCCTACAGTTCCTACGGCAGCGCATATTCGTCACCTTATTCCAGCCCCTACTCGCGATTTGGCAGCTACGGAGGAGGCTACGGTGGTGGTATGTACGGTGGCATGGGTGGTATGGGTGGCATGTACGGCGGGATGGGGGGCATGGGGGGTATGTACGGGGGAATGCCCGGCGGCCCTAATGATCCTAACAGCTTGACAAACCGCTTCAACAACAGCACTATGGCTACCTTTCAGATGCTCGAGGGCATCGTGACGGCATTTGGTGGCTTTGCTCAGATGTTAGAGAGCACCTATATGGCAACCCATTCAAGCTTCTTTGGTAAGTTGGTCAGCGGATATGCCTTCAGAGAGTTATCAAGACTGACTTAATACAGCTATGGTTTCTGTCGCTGAGCAGTTTGGAAATCTTCGAGATACACTAGGCTCAATTCTCGGCATCTTCACGCTCATGCGCTGGATTCGGACCCTTATCGCTAAGATCACCGGCCGACCACCACCAGCAGATGCTATGACCCTTACACCCGCTGCCTTTGCCCGCTTCGAAGGTCGAGCAACCGCCCCCGATGGCTCTCCTATCCCTCCCAAGGCTAGCCGCAAGCCTCTCCTCTTCTTCGTCCTCGCCGCCTTTGGACTGCCCTATCTTATGTCCAAGATGATCAAGACTCTAGCCGCATCCCACGAAGAGGAGGAGAAGCGTCTGCAGCAGCAAGCCCTTGAGCAACAGCAACCACTCGACCCCTCAAAACTCGAGTTCTGTCGCCTACTCTACGATTTCCTTCCCCAGCCCAACACCGGTGTGGAACTCGAGGCGCGAAAGGGCGATCTGGTCGCAGTACTCAGCAAGAACGATCCCGCAGGCAACCCCAGCGAATGGTGGCAATGCCGCGCCCGTAATGGTCAACAAGGCTACCTCCCTTCAACTTATCTCGAAATCCTAAAGCGCTCGACCCAGGAGGTTAAGAAGATCAAGGCCGCTGCTGAGAGCGAGACCAGCCGTGCCAATTCGCTCGTAAGCACAATCGTGTCTGAGGAGGGCAAGAAGGAATACGCTACCGCCGATGGCATGCAGAGGAGCCATTTCTACTCTTAGAAGAAGCTTAGAGTCCTAGGAGAAGCCGCGCTTTCAAAGGGGAAACCGGTCGGGTAGACAATACAAGGGGTCAAGGAGCTGTACAATGCACGGGTTGGGTTGAGGACACCCACTCAAATGGTATATGGCACATTGGGTAAAAAAGTCTTACGGAGTTTTCTAGGGGGAGTATGGCCACGCCAGATCTCAGCGTTTAGGTTTCTTGTTTCTTTACTACACATAATGGGGTGGGGGTGGTGCCCGATGTACGGCATCTACGGCATTTGTACATTCTTTAACCATTCACTCATGCAGCGTCCAAACGTACAAGGCTTTTTGAAGCATGTTTCTCGGCCATCATGACTCTATAATTATGAGCAAATTCCATGTCTACCAGGTGCTTTTATGAGCCTTGCGCAATAGCCACTCTTCACATGCCAACAGCTGAATCTCGTAGTCACCCCCTGCTATACCACCACGCGCCTCATCTCGCCGCGCGTGTTATCTGATCTCACCTGATGTCATACCACATCAACCAATCCACTGCCATGTACATCATCAGCGAGCATTTTCTCATGTTTTTCATGTCTAGCCCTCGGCCTCGTACGAATTCGACTTATGCTTCGGCTGGAACCTGAAGGTAGGGTGAACTGGACCGAGGAACATCTCGCTGAGCAAATTTATTAGCACACTCATTACTTCAAAAACACTTATCAAGTCACATACCTAATCTTGATCCAATCCTTGAAGTTGTTTGATGCCATCAATGTCTCCATCTCGTCGCGTCCCCTATATGCCGGAGGACGATCGTTCAAGTTAGGTGGTAGGTACTCCAACAGCCCGATAGGCACATATCGATGAGTGAAGCTCAGCCACTCAAGCAAGAAGCGGCGGGTGAAGCCAATGCCAAGCTCGTCAGATCCCCAAGCCTCGAGACCATAGCGAACGAACTTCTCGATATAGGTGAGGCGCTCACTAGACGATTTGTCTAGATACTGGCCCTTCTCGATCTCCTCGAAGATCCAAGGCTTGATAAGCGCTCCACGACCGATCATGACGGTATCCACACGCGCCTTTTCGATATGTTCGAAATACTCAGCGTGGGAGTAGCAATCACCGTTGCCTAGGAAGTACATGCGACCGTCCTTGGCATTGGGGAGGGTGCTAGCATCGGGCTCAGCTGCAGTATCCGTGAGAGCGTCCTTTTGCGCATTGTAAGACTTGATCAGCGCGGCACATTCGCCGATGTAGCCCCAATCCGCCTTCTTGGTGTATCGTTGCTCGCGGCTGCGGCCATGGAGGGTCAGGGCAGCGCAACCAGGGGCACCGAGACGTTCACGATGCTCTCGAGCTCCGAAGGCGAGCTTACCAATGACCTGGGTGGCGGTAGGCCGATTGTTACGAACGCCCGTTCTGATCTTGGCCGTGATGGGGACCTCGCCTGAAACTGCATTCATGCCGCGGACCATGCGCTCTAGCTTACCATGGTTGTCTAGCAGAGCCGAGCCGCCGCCAGACTTGAACACCATGTCAATGGGGCAGCCGCAGTTGAGATCGATAAGACGCAGGTGAGGGCAGTAGCGGTTGAGAATGTTAGCGGCTTTGATAGCAACCCAGGGAGCGCTTGCAGAGATCTGGGCACCAAACTTGATATCTTGCGAGTTGTCGTAGTCATCAAAGATGGGAACCCGATCCGGGTTCCTTTTTGGAGGAGTCAGTTCCGACTCGTGAACCTTCAACAGGGTCCAGTCTGCCTTGGTACCCTGAATTAGGGGCAGACCCATAGCCATCTCGGAGTAGGTAACCTCAGCACCGAGCTCAACGGCTAGACGACGGAAAGGCAGGTTGCCCTGAGTCGTTAAGGGCGCGAGCGTGGGTGTCTCCGGTCCGAAATAGAGACGTCGCTTCTCAGAGGGCTTGTATGGGGGATCCACGTATTGAGCTCGAAGATCCTCGATGTTGTCGGTAGACTGGTTCTTGCGGCGATTTTGGAAGGACTCGCTAAGCTTCGCTTCCTGGTTGAGCCACTTAATATACTCGTCCGCACGAGCAAAGTCGACGCGTTTGCGGTTGAGGTCGATTTTCTTGTCCATAGAGACAATGTTCGAGATTCCGGGACGTTGTTCTTCAACATCGAAATCCTTGATTGTATCACCCTCGTCGTTCTCTTTGTTCACGTCGTTGTAAATCAAACTTCCAAGAAGCACCAGCTCTTTCCTCCCATCTTCGTGTTCGACTTCTTTCATGTGGCTCTTAACAAATCGACACTTCCATCCCGAGGGGCACTTTCCATGTGCCAAATACACCGGACACTGCCCGTCAAAGGTCACAACGTCATCGCGGCGACCTTCGTCGAGATACTTTCGCAAATCATGGAGTAGTTTGCAGCGGTCACCGAAGCGACACTCTCGAGGTGAAAACTCTGAGGAGAATGCTCGGCTGTTGCACAAACGGAGCGCATCGTCAAACTTGCCAAAATCTCGTTCCGTATTCTGACCCTTATTCTTCTTCTTCTTGTCCTTTTTTCCTCCCCTGCTAGAATCTCTGTCATCCTTACCACGCTCTGCTTGCTCGTTAGGGCCACGGCCCTCGGCAGCATCATCGTTGTCTGCTACGTTAGAAGAGTTGTCTCTCAGGGTCGAGACATCAATGAGGTACCTTTCCCAGAAATTAGTTACATCTCCAGTCTGGTGCGGGTGAAGCAAATACTCCTTCTTGACGGGGGCGCCTCCTCTAGCACGACCATCAACATGCTCAGGCTTGGGCACTGGTTCGGCTTCCTTGATTTCATTCCCATTTTCCTTTCCATTCGTCGTGGGAGTTACGTTCTCCTTTGAATTAGGGGCATCGTGCAGGCCGTCCCCAGGCACAGTCGTCTCGACAACAGTATCTGTTTGAGTAGGTGTCGAGTCATCCATCTTAAGTCTCTTCGCAGCCCGCTCTTCGGTATTGGACGTGACAGTGATGTTGCTGGCATCGTTTGCGAGCTCGGTGTGTTTCTCTTCGAGGGGCACACTGCCCATATTGGCATCATCCAGCTCGGGCATTGCTCTGCAACAACAAGTTGATTGATAATGCGGCTGTCTGAGTTGATCAAGGACAAAATATGAATGTGTGACTTAGTCGCGGTAAGATTCAAGGTTGTGTGTAACAGAAAAGTGAGATCTGAGCAAGTGATCCCGGTGACCGCGTTTGATTCACTTTGCGAGTCGAATATTATCAGGATCTCAAGTCTTCGAGGCCTAGCAGTTCCAAATGGTTACAAGGGAAGGTTCAGCACAGTTTCCTTGAGGCTCTTAAGAGGGATGTGTGGTTATGAAAGTTGCTGGAACAAGAAAAAAAAATCCTAGCTCCAACTGGTTCTGGCAATTGAGAGGCGATAGCGCAGGTGGCAGGCAACCCTACAGCAGTGTTTCAGATCTAACAGCTGTCGGCCGGCTGTATCTCAAAAGTGGCAAGAATGAGTCGCATTATCAAGGAAAGAACCATTTCTGTAGGTGCATCCGCATAATGAAACCCGATTGGACCTCAATGGCTTCAAATTCCTTATGCATCTTGATGTCCAATCTGAGCTTCCACATCCTCTACCGCTTTAAGCAATGCGCAGATGGCCAATGCTGGAATGGCGGGGTTCCAGGTCCCTCAGTCAGTCAGCCCAGAGCTGTCACCCGCTGGAAATCTCCGCCCAATGCCAACATTCTGATCTAGCACGCTTAACGTCAGCTCTACTCCTTGTGCAGCAGACGACAACAGGAGGTTATCACCGCCACAACTTTCGTTTTCTCCCTTTTCTGCAGAATTACGTGGTATAGCTTTTAGATCTGGCCTCTTTTTTGCTCTACTTACCTTTCCCTTTTACCATTCTCTTTGTCGTATTTGCTTTTCCCCCGCAAATCCCCCCCACGCCCAAGGGTTCTGAACCTCCTCCCTCATCCAGCCGCCTCGGCGAGAGGCAATGAATAACGACCAGCGAGATCATGGCGGATTCGGCTCGGTCGTCCGATAAATCGCCCCGGTCGCCTCTTAAGACTAAAGTTGTGCGATCGCAGAAGATCCCCATCGCCGCCCCAGCTGAGAGGCCTGATATGCTCGAAGACGATTCCGACGACGACGACGACGACGACGACGACGATGATGACTCCAGCGAACCCAGACCATTACCCCGAAGCCACACGCCCGGCCACCTTGCCAGTAAGAGCATTCACGATCGCCGTCGCAAGCCTTCCGATCTTTCTATCCGCCAGCGATCCCAGTCTGCGTCCCAGGCTCAGGCGGCAGCACCACCGCGCCCCGCTATCGCAGTCGCAGTCGCAGCCGCGAAACCGACGAGACCACCTCCCTCGATATTGAACGGAGGGGGCGGTGATGCGTCGACTGAGGACGATAGAGATGCCCGGCGGCCCACCGTCTCGCGGACGACATCCGCGATATCTAGCAAGCCAACCTTAGCACCTTCAGCCACCTCCCGCCAAGCTTCTACCTCCCGTCCGCGGGGGCAACATACCGCCTTCCCCCCTCTACCCGACGCCAAAACGGCCCCTGATGTTGCCCCAGCTCCAGCATCCGGCATGTATTGGTCAAAGGCTCCCGTGTCCGGCGCACCACATACAAACCTACGAGCGCACACCACAACTCTGGTCGGCTCCAATGTCTATGTCTTTGGAGGGTGCGATTCGCGGACATGTTTCAACGATCTATATGTCCTCGATGCCGACGCCTTCTACTGGTCTGTTCCCTACGTAGTGGGTGAGGTTCCCGTTCCTTTGAGAGCTATGACCTGCACTGCGGTGGGAAAGAAACTCATCGTGTTCGGAGGTGGTGACGGTCCTGCCTATTACAACGACGTCTACGTTTTGGATACGACCAACTTTCGGTGGAGTAAACCACGCATTCTTGGGGACAAGACACCCTCCAAGCGGAGGGCACACACGGCGTGCCTTTATAAGAACGGAATCTATATATTTGGTGGGGGCGACGGTGTCCGCGCACTAAACGATGTCTGGCGTCTCGATGTAACGGACGTGAACAAGATGTCGTGGAAGCTGATATCCAGCGCTGAGAGGACACCCCCTGGGACCAAGGACTACCGACCCAAAGCCCGAGGTTATCATACTGCCAACATGGTCGGCAGCAAACTCATTATCTTTGGCGGTTCAGACGGCGGCGAATGCTTCGACGATGTCTGGGTCTACGACGTTGAAGCCCACTTCTGGAAAGCTGTCCAAATCCCGGTCACCTTTCGCCGCCTCTCGCACACTGCCACTATCGTAGGATCCTACCTGTTTGTCATTGGCGGGCACGACGGAAACGAATACTCCAACGACGTTCTGCTTCTTAACCTCGTCACCATGACCTGGGACAAGCGCCGCGTGTACGGCCGTGCCCCTTCTGGCAGGGGATACCACGGGGCTGTGCTTTATGATAGCAGGCTTATTGTCATTGGCGGGTTTGATGGGAGTGAGGTGTTTGGCGATGTGATGATACTAGAGCTGGCTGTCCATGCGTATTATTCGCAGATTAGCCACTTTACTATTGAAGTTTGATCCTGCGTTCACAACGGTTTTAGATAGTTGACTAGCTAGCCCCTTGTTTCTTTCTTTTCACTCAATGTATTTTCACAAGATCTGACGAAGGGGTTTTAAGTAGAGACGCAAGGGGTCGGCGGCTTGAGTCTTTGTGCTCATAATTTCTTTTCCGATTTAACACTTAGGGTAGTGATTTGAGGATATCCAATGTCTATCATACAGTATAGTCTCGTCCCGAGATCCCCCAATGCAGCTCATCGGGTGAGCTGTTTAAGCTCTATCTGATACAGCCCCCGCCTTCCATTCCCTATTTTCGCTTCTCCTATAACAAAGGAATTGTTGTGAATTTGTTCTTTTTCTCATCGCCAGCTTGCCAGCCCGTTCCAGATGCTTTCTGCGGCAATCAAGAACTCCTTAACACCATCCCAAATTCAAGGTCGCCGTTGTTTATGAGTGGTTGAGGCCAGTTGTAATGCCCTTTATTATGTGTGTAATTTTAGAGTATTATGCGAGATGTCTGGTGACTTATTGGGCAATCTTAGCATTTTATATGAATTCCTTAAGCCTTGTTCGCTTCGGCGACCTTACGGGCTGCCAATCGTCGCTCCTCGGCCTCAACCATGTCTACATAGCATGTTAGTCAATTGAAATAGGCAGAGCGCAAGGAATAGAAAGCTTACCCTTCCAGAGATCCTGGCCCTCATACTCCTCCTTGTGAATCTTCTTCTCAATGAGGTGCTTGTGCTCGGGATCGTTGGGGTCAAGGACCATAACCGTCTCCCAGCGGCCATTGCCCTTCTTGGCATCGTTCATCTCGAAGATAGCCGAGACAATCAAGACGGCGAGGGTCAAGCCCTGGGCGTACATACGGGCCTGGACGACCTTGTTCGCGGTGTTCATGGGAGATCGACCAACAATGGCCAGCGCAATGCCCATGGACGCCAACCATGAGGCAAAGACAATGCTATATCGGTGCTCGCGACCATACTCCATGAAGCGGTCATAAGTACTCTCGTTCTCACGGACCATCTGTTGCGCGCGCTTGGCGCTGTCCTGGTACGAGTTCATAGGATCCTGGGCCTTCTGGAAGCGGATAGACCATCGGTCGGCGTTGACGATGGCGCCGAAGGTACCGGTAGAGGTGACAAGGAAGGTCCGGAAGGGGATTGTGAGGCCACGGAAGGCCGGGTAGCGTCTCGAAGCGAACATGACGCCGCCGACACCGACACCAAGACCAAGGACACCACCGATGAGTCCGCCCTTGACGACGGCAGAGTAGTGGGCCTCCTCTTCTTCTTTGCTGAGGATCTTCATGGTTGCGGGATGTTGTGGACGGCGAAGTACCGGTGGATAGGTGGAGTGTGTCCTAGACGTGGAGGAATGGGCAGGGGAAGCAGAATCGCAGGGTCCCGAGAGGCAATTGCAGTATTTGAATAATCGCAGTAATCGACGACTTGGAGTTGAAGGTCGGCGACGTCAACCAAAAAAAGCAGGATGTCGTATGATGAAATGCGCGGGTTTGACGTAAGTGGATCCCCGACCAGGAACGTAGAAAATGGCTCCTGCGAGTTCCGAAGCTGCGTTTGGTTGGCAATTGAGCAAGTTGTTGCTATGGCGTGGTCAAGGTATCAGGGTATGCCTGTGATGTATCAGTGTAAGTGAAGATGCTGAAAGACGTTCGACGATGGTGTCTGTATTGTATATTTATCGTTCAACAGCGTCGCTATTGCGCGGTTCTTGCGTCGCAGGTTTTTTCAAGAATGATGATGTAAGATGTCGTAGGGCGGCTATCCCGAAGGCGTCCGTCCGAGTAGAAGTATGAAGGCCGAGAAATTCCCGTTCCGTCACCGTGAGAAGGCCGAGTGAGATATGTCGAATCTGATTACGCGGGAGCTATGGATACAGTGCAACAGAACACGCCAGGGCGATATTTGTAGTCGGCGATCTCAGCGCTGGGTTTCTGCAGCGTTTCGCCTTTTCGCCGACTGATAGTATCTGCTGATTATTCAGAGCAGAGACAGCTCCTACTTTACCCGCGCCATGGTTAAATGCGCTGAGGGCGTCGCCGCAGGTCGCCGCAGCCGCCGCATTCTCCGAGGAGATGTTGATAGCAGAAGGGGCGCAAATGCGGTCCTGCGTGCGGCGAGTGCGGCACGAGTTGCGGCATCCTCTGCGGCCTTGTCTGCGGCACAAGGAACAAAAAGGCAGCGGATGGCCTGACGTCGAATGCGGAGGACGGAGAACGGAGGGGCCGCTCAGAGCCGTGTTTCGTGGATTTATTTTAAGAGCTTGAGGCTTCCAGAAGCTCAAGCTATAGGCTTTACAGTATACTCGATAGGGATGAACTGTTCTTGGGCTCAACCGCATCGCCCGAATTACGTACTTGCGAACCAATGCAACGAGCCAAACGCTGCCACCGTCGACGACACCATCTTCGACTGTCCAAAGAAGCACACCAGCGCCCAAACGTGGCCGTCTTAGGGGATGCCCGTTCGACCGCTAAAAATTATTGAAGACAATTCCCTTGGCCGACGGACTAATTTGGTGCCTCGTGAAGAATAAATCGAAGAATCTCCGTTAATCTAGATTCCGAGTTAGGCCCACGGCAGGAACGGCAAACCTCCACTCAGCATGTCCGATCCAAACCGGCTGTGCAGTAGTTCTCGGGCTCCTCCGAAGCGATTTCCGTAGTGGATGCAACGCGACCGGGCCTGAGGTGGTGGTTCGACTTCGTGCGAACAGGCGGGACCCGAATCACAGGGAACGGGCTAGGGCTCCCTTCACTGCGTGTCAACAGAATCAGCGCTCCAACTGTTTGCTATATTCGGTATTGAGGGTTTCACGTCGGGGTTGTCGATAGCATAACGAGGCCTATGCGAATTGACGAGAGCTCGCCGAAAATCCCGTGGTCCGGAGATTCCTGTGCATGGCCAGCCGGATAAGACTTGCATCTACCTGTTCCTCAAATGTCTTGCGTTCCCGCTCCCGCCCCGATGCGACCGACTATCTGCTTCTTTTTTAGAACGTAGCACGTGCCGGTCCCCTCCCGTTCGTCGCAACTCATCACGACTTGAAGGTCCCAGCCATTCCGAGCCGAAGCTATTCTCACATTCTAGCTCATGCATCACGATGCGTTATCGATGCCCAGGGGAATTCCTCAGACGAGGGCGGTGTAGTCCCGGTCCGCCGGTTATCATCTCTCAATACTTTCTCATGATGTATCTTCCCGCGATGGTGATTGGGACTAAGCGTCAGGCTGCGCGTTAGCCGTGTTGGGGGCACTCGATGCTCGCTACCTGAAGCCCAATCATAGAGCTTCTACTATCGGTGAGATGGCAATTTAGTTGAGGAAGCTAGAATCGCCGATCTAACGCCGGGCTGAAAGAAAGCCAAGTCGCTATCAAACCCAGCAAGGAGACTAGTTGGTTATCATAGCAACACCATGGCCGCGAAGTGTGGCCTCGTGACCACGACCGCAAAAGCAACGTGAGAAAACGACACCAGAGACTCGCGTCGCGGCGCAGTTGGAGACGACTCCTCCTCCTATCGGTTATTAGTTCCAATCCAAATTGTCTAGGATCTAGGATTCAACTTCAACCACAATAGGTAGGTTGGCTAGGTTGGGCATTCCATCTTGGGTCAAGAGGATCGGCGGCCTGGGGCTGGACTCATCTCCAGAAGGCCACGAGGGGATACTCTGCGTCTTCAGCCGCAGAAACGAGGCGATGCGCCCAGCTCCGCATGCACAACTCTCTTATTCGCCGAATTGCATACAGACCAACAACAATGAGTGTTGTAAGACGGGACGATGGCTTAGCCGGTTGATCTTGGCAAGTCGGCGAGTCGGCGAGTGGAATCAATAACTCCAATAAGGATAGGCCTAGGATATCTATTCGACTACTATGCTACTTCTTATGAACCTAAACTCTAATGACGGGCCTTCCGTTAGGAACTGCCTTCCAACTTACTTTTGGGAGCGGATTTGGGTCCTAGCTGGAAGATACTGCTATAGGTAGAATGTCGTGTTACTCCACGCCAGAACTGTCCAACAGGACTGCATGTTATGTTTCAGAAGATCGTCTTAAGACGATTAACGTGTGTTGGGGAGTGATGCAGCGGCTAGCCATAGAACCAACATGCGCCGTCTCGCCGATAACACATGGAAGGCTGCATTATGGAGAGTCATCAAGCTGCAGCGCGGGGCAAGAGATGGTGAATCACAAAAGACGCTGGACATTGCCATAGTAGATACTAGATGTGAGCCATCACCTGCAGTAGCGGCGAGCTTACGATGCTGCGAGCGCCTAGGCGTCGACGATCGAAGACAGATTCTACGCTAAGAGATCAGATCATATTTTCCAAATAGCAGCCTCGTCTACGGTTGGGCAAGCGGGTGAAAGAAAACACCGCTCACCTCGCCTAAAGACCCAACTTCATTACAATCATAAGGTCAAGCATAAAGCCTAGCTAATCCATAAACTGAACTTAACATCATCCTAAGGTAATACTATTATCTTAGCAATGAGCATTAGGAGTTAGGCATAAATATTTGGTCAAAGATTAGAGTTCCCGAGGTAGGCGATATGCGGTGTATTCTTTCGCCTGCGTGGTTGGGTGTCATCTCAAGCTTTCAATTGGCGACTCTCGTCTCAAGCGCACGTCCAACGCGTTCTAAATCGGTACTTGACGTCGCATGCCGATCTAGCCGTGAGACGAGGTACCTTCGTACTTGAGATTCTACACCTCGTCCTTCGTCCGTACGGAAGGCGTCGTTAGATGATCTATTTGCTTTCACATTTGAAGCCTATCGCCAAGAGGCCGATAGCCTTCCACGCCAGGGTCCTGCTGCTGTGTTGCGCCAGTGAGGTTGCCCAATGTGGCACCTCGAGTCAAGACACACCTTTGTCTCGCATCCATTCAGGGTCTAGACATTTAATGTTACACTGGCGCTGACATATCGAAACCCGGTTGTGGAATGGAAGCAGAGCCGCCGAGCACATTTGTTCCATGACGCTTCTGCGTCCACTTAGAGTCTTGGGCTCCCGTCGCCGCCGGCGGACAGCCCACTTAACTTTCAGCCGGCGCCCAGCCATTCCAGCCTTGCAACCTCGGTGCGTGGTGAAATTTGAAGCCGGTTGCTGGCAAATCCCTGCTTTGGTGGCAATAGAACAAGCTACAGCTCGTGGCGCCTGTAAATTGAATATGGTGGCCTGCTTTTTCTGCCTAGAGTCTCGCATGTGGATATGCATGCATTTTGTTCCACGAAGAGAAGATCCAAGGTTCGAAAGGAAGCGTATCTCAAATGTCTCAGGCCCTCCCCGCCTTACTTTCCCCTAATCAACTGAAAAGGAGTGCTTGCGGCGGGTTACAGTTGACTGACAGCTGAACACGCATTCTTTCACGATGTCGGAAACTAGACCTAATATTAGGCTAGTAGAGCACGGTGAGGGCCGAGGTGCCGGAATGGGCGGCACCGGTATTCGGAGTGAGTGCCTTATGCAGCAGAAACGTAAACAGCATCGCCAGTGATTGAGTAGTGGAGACGGGCCTTCGTGATTGAACTCACAAAGGCACAGCAAGGCCATTCACCAAGGCTTTAGCTACCTTTACAATCCGCTACTGTAAATGTGGTATGAGTCAGGTCGGAGAGCGGGTGAGGGTCCACTAAGGGCAGCAGCAGACCCTCCATCTCCCAAGGCCCACCATGTGGTAACGAGGATTTGCCCATGAACGGAGCCGACTGCAAGTCGCTGCGACATGTAGGTACGAACGAGGTACGCCCTCTGAGCTCTCCAATTGGCCTCGCGGCGAAGAAGTACTGTAAGGAGTTGGGAATGCTACTGTCGACTGGTGGGGTTCACTGTTGGAGCAGACCTGAAGGACCAGCATCCAGCATCCAGCATCTTTAATCCATACAGGTATCGTCCAGTGACCACTAACAGTAGAGGTAATAAAGACACATTACGAGACCAAGCTCAGCACTGCCAACCGCCGACAACGCTCAAGGCGTTACCCTGCTGTGACATCGCCTAGGATTCGATGTCCACGATGACCGGCCCGGGTCCCTGGATTCGCAGTCGTACTGTAGCCCTGTCAAAAGCAGTCAGATCTGGCGGTGTCGAAGGGGCGTGCTTAGCTGGACAGGCTTGGGGAGGCGAGTTAAGGCCATGTGAAGACGTCAGAAGGTAGTGTTAACCATCGAATCGGCCAGGGCTTTCCAGGGTCCTGGAACAGCGGAGCTTGGTAAACATGGTAGAGCGCATGCTCACCTCCTAGCTGGAGCTTGTGTAATGATCGTGTGTGGTTGATGATTGATCAAGGGCGAAAAGCCACGCAGACGGACGGCGGAACAGCAACAAGCCACCCAGGTACCCAACCTCAAAACTGGCCTGAGAATTGCTGATGAGGCGTCTGGAAAGGTTAGGCGGAGCTAGCCAAGATGACTGGAGTTGTGTTGATTAGCGACACAATTTATCAGGAGCTGATTGAAATTGGCTTTGAGCTTTGTTGAGAAGCCGACTGAAGATGGCCCTGCCGCTGCATAAAAGTCGACACAAGAACGTCATTGCGATCAGACAGCTGAACCATGGAGGCTAGAGCAGCATAAACGTCATCATAGTGAGGTAGCCATGGGTCACTTTTCTCCATGTGACAGAACTAGAAGATCGAATGCCAGGGATCGGGCATTGTCTATCTCCTAGCCGAAGTAAAGGCACAAGCCAAGGCCTACCATGTTCATTACTCGGTCCCTCTTTTCGGCGAGGATCTTGAAGACCCTCTGAAGCAAACACAGGGTCAATGTATGCGCGGAAACCTAGAATGAAACTACTGCCAGGGCTACCACACGTTAGCTCTGACTTAAAGATAGTGCCCATTCCGCTATGCCGAGTACTGTGTCCTTTGAGAAGGCCGATACGTTTTGCGCCTGTGGCGTGTTTAGACACAACCACCAAGACCCAGGAAGGGGATAGACAGAGCAGGTAACGATGGGGAGTAGTCTAGCATCCATGGCACAGTAGGGCAGCGACTGGTTACTGTTGATCCTCATCATCAGAAGATCCCAACCTTCGGTCTTCAGTTAGTGCACAGGTGTTCTCTGTGTTCATGGATGTAGATGTACGAACTTAAAATCGTCGGTCCACCTTCCTTCGTTCCTTCTCTCCCACCCTCCTTCTACGGTCAGTCCCACGCCTCTAGCCTAAGCTGGAACCAAGTCGATCTAAACATATCGAGTGGGAAGGAGCGTCTTTTTCTCTTGTCTCCGTCGCGCATTATCTAGAGACAGCCAGTAGATCTCGCTGCTGCTCTTCTCTCCCATCTACAACAATTCATCTCGCTTCTCAATATTATCAGCAACTTTTGACCGCCCGCTCTGTTTCGAAAACAGGATTCTATCACAGCATCGGCATCCTTTGAGAGACCCCAGTCCGGCATCGTCGTCCCAATACTCTGGGGCGTATTACATTTACGGTAATAAGCCGCGGCCTTGGCAATCCAAAAGCATCATACGAAATACCAGCGTCTTGAAAACACCGCTCCCCGTCGCCTAAGACCTAATCCTTCGACATATATAATAAGGTAAGATTAATGCCTTGACGAATCCTAAATAACACACACAGACCAGCTTCGTTTTCAAAGCAATATCATATTGGAACTAATAATATTAAGCTTGATCAATCTTAGTGATCGAGAGGGTCTACAAGGCAGGCCTCAGTGCGGTGTATTTTGCCCTCCCCCTTGCCAGCTCTACATGCCCAGCGGCAGCTCCAGCTCCAGCATTGAAGACCTTCAGCTCCCCCGCCGCTGCGACACGAACAGGGCACTCAGCGCTCACTCACCCAGCCAAACCCAAACACAGGGGCCACCACCGCCCCAAAGTTCCAGCCCAGCCCCAACCCGCGGCCTCCACAGGCACCTACTGACCGGCTGGCCCCACCACAATCCCAGACTGGCACCATCCCTCCACCTGCAAGTCTGCTGTGACCTGGACCCTTGAACCTGAATGAACCTTGCCCTGGACCGACCTCGACTCTTTGGGGGACACGCGCCGAATAATTGAGTATTCCTCGACCAGTCTGAAGTGACTCGGAAAGAAGAAAAGCAAGAACTGGACCCCGGGGACCCTAGACCCGAGACTGGGTTGAGAACCATATCTACCTCCTCTCCCTAAGATCGGACCTCTATTCCAACTACCTGACATCTACTACTTTGAATCTGACGCTTCCGGTCTTCTCCCATCCAGCACCGACACAAATTACTCGCCAGCTCTCCTTCTTATTAATAAAAAGCAGGTAGCCGACTTACACCGACGGGTTCTCAAGTACCCCAAGCCCAAATCCCTTACAACTATATATATTCTAGCACCAGTCACCTCTAGCCGGTCCAACGGGTCCGCCAGAAATCCAGGGCACTAATTCGCTGAGAGTGCGTGGTCGTTCGGCCGCCTTCCGTCTATGCTCCGAGCACAGGCACACGCCCTCGTCTCATTCAATACTCTCTTCCCGGTCCCTCGGGCGAAGAACTCTAAGCCAGCAGCCGCCGCCAAACTTATTAACGGGTCCTGACCAATACCGCCAAGAGACACACCGTCTCTACCAAGTGCCGCACGCACGCACGTACGTGGGACGCCAGTACTAATATCCTCTTGCTCCCTGTTGCCTCCCGCACAACTTTGTCGCACACAGAGCATCCTAGCATGCGGAGCGCATTCAAGTGGTTTCAGAATACCAGCAACAGCGACGACTCCAGAGACCCAACGTCAATAGCCCCAGGCCCTCGACAGTGGCCAGCTGCATCCGCCTCCGCCCCCTCCACCGCCGCTACCGCCACCGCCAACGACTGTGACTCGACCGCTCGCACCCACTTCGCCGCCGCTGACATTGACTCTCCTGGGTCCCTCATCTCGGCCTCGCTGACGCAGTCGCCGTCGCCCCAGCCGGAGACCCCTACCGAACAGTTTATGTCCGGTACTGGCCCGACCACCTTCTCGAACTCTCCTGCTACTGGCACCACTTTCTCCAAGCCCATCACCATCTCCACGCCTCCCCGCCACGAAATCACCTCGTCCGCTCGCGGCAGCGATTACTTGGACATCGACGACTTCGACTGCGACACCACCAATATGACTACTGGTCCCGCGCTCGACCCTTCCATGGGTCGTCCTCGGGAGAACTCCTTCGTGAGCGCTGGCCCAAAGCCCATTTCAGTCAACAACTCCAACCGCGGCGACAATGTGAGTCGCAACCGAAGAGAGTCACTTGCCGGCAGCCTCATGGGCGGCATGAGCTGGGGCGGTATGTCGTTTGGCAGTTTTGTACGCGATGAGTAAGTTTGCCTTGTCCTCTTTCTTGTCCTCCTCCGATCATTGCCTTCTTTCGGTCTTGTGCATTCTACATTTATCATGTCCCATAACATTTCCATCCCCGCGCTGGGTGCGCGCTGCAAGTCGTCGTTTTACCCGTTACCCTCGAGTCGAGGCGAGACATTTTGGATCTCAGGACCCTACGACTTGTCGCCGTACTCAGTACACCCGCATCACATGCGAACACAAACAGCGCATCAGATACCAAACGCATAATCCCAAGCCAGAACTAACATGATGGGTTTGCAGTATCATGATGCAGGGCACGTCACCCTTTGGGGGCTTCGGAGCACATCAATCACCCTCATTCCATTCTTCGTCGTATCTGCCTAAACTCGAGGCCAACTTCATGCGAGATTTCACGTGCTGCGGCAAGATCCTACCGAACTTGCACGATCTATTACAACATTATGAAGAAGCGCACACTCAGCCCAGCCCCAATACTGCCCGGAATAATGCCTTCTCCCAGTTCTCTCAGATGGGGATGCCCGGCGCGCCCAAGATGATGCCCAACGCTCGAGGTATCACACCGTCCTCCGGCCACGGAAATGGGCAGCCATCAACTCAGCTTGGCCAGCAGACGCGGAGTCCTAGTGCTGCAATGCAGATGATGGGTGGACAGCAAAATGCGGTAGTGAACGATTCGCACATGAATGCAGCAATGACGTCGAACCTCAATGATGACATGGATGCGGTCGCGGACATGGAAATGGACGACGCCATTGGCACGATGGAAATCGACGATAGTCAACGGATGCACCAGACAAGACAGCTTTTTGGGCAACAACAACGGCCGCAGCTCAATATGAACACTTCCGGCCTTACCCAAGGCCTACGAACGTCTCAGCCTCCAACACCGGCTGCCGCAAGTTTCGGGTTACAACATAACCCTACTGTCTCATCCGTCAACACTCCCACGCTCACTACAAACCAGGGCCAATTACCAGGACGAGGCCAGCAAGGGGATATGGATGAGGATCTTCCGGGCATGCCCATGGGGGGCGGTACGAACGATATCGGCGACATCAACTTCAGCGGAAACCAGAATAACGACTCCAACTTCTGCATCAACGATCCAGCCAAACACCTCTTCAGCCCCAACGGGACATTCCCGACGGGCAACCGTTCGATCCAGGCCCAATTGGCGCAGCTAGGTCTTAACCAGGCCCAATTTGCCGATCCCCAAGCCAACAAGGCGCTCATGCAGCGGCTGCAGGCCATGATGATGCCCGAAGAACACAAGCCGTTCAAATGCCCCGTCATTGGCTGTGAGAAAGCATACAAGAACCAAAATGGTCTCAAGTAAGCACCCCCGGGTTCACCCTCCTGTCACCCCTCCTCGATACTAACTCAACTTGCTAGGTATCATAAGACGCATGGACATCAAACACAACAGTTGCACGAGAACGGAGATGGGACATTCTCCATTGTCAACCCGGAGACTAGTGCTCCTTATCCGGGAACCCTGGGAATGGAGAAAGAAAAGCCCTTCAGCTGCGAAACTTGTGGAAAGCGCTACAAGAACTTGAATGGTCTGAAATACGTGAGTTTCCCTTACTCGCCATCCCAGTTCCACCCCACTGACGCCCAAACCAGCACAAGGCGCACTCATTGCCATGCAATCCGGACTTCAAGCTCCAGGCTATGGCGGCAGGTATGAACCTTCCTGGCATTGGCGAGGAGATGATGCAGTAGCCGCGGGCCGACCACACCAGATGCCCCATTCACCATGTGGTCCTTAGTGGAATCGCTTACGCAAGACACCACCTATCGGCGGTGACATCGCAAGCTGGATCACAGATTGGGGACTCGGGATGGCTTCTTCGCCTCCCATGCACGAAACAACCGAATACCAAGTTTCAGCCTTGACTCGTGCCGGATCGCGAGATGGACCTGTTTACCTTGCGCCAGCGCTGACTTTTCCTGTCCATACCTTCCCTGATGTTACGATTGTCCCCTACGATATATGGCATTCCGCAACGGCGTTTATGCATCGGCTCTTTATACCGGATTACCCACGGCTACCACCAGCCCAGTTCTCGGAATGACAGTTTGAGATTGTCATTGCGCATTCGACTCGCCCAAAAGTTTGATGTTTGTTTTTCTTGGCCCACCCGCTCCCATTTCATTTCTTAATAGTTACCACGTACCGGACAGCCTCAGCGTCGACATCACCCACCCCTCCTGTGCCTTTGCCAGTTTCATCACGACTTGGCCTGCCTAGTGCGCCTGGCAGCCGGGAAGCCGCCCTTCTTTGAGTTCGCCACACCGCGCCAACCAATGGACTAGGACACTAGGCAAACCCAATTTGGAGGAGGAGGGGCGATGAGCTGGATTGGTTTTCAGGCTCCCGACCTCTTTTGCGCTTATGTCTCTCTCTCTCTTGGACAAGGCTAGAATTCTGGAAACTCGCACCACTCTTTTAGGCGTGGTAATTCGCATCAATCCCCTGGTTCTGGCATGGCTTCGCACTAGGTGGCCGAGTATCGTTGAGTGGATCAGACAGACGTGGGATAATGGGCGGTTTTTTAGAGTTGCCGGCAGCTTTGCGCTCCTAGGGAGCTTTTAGATTGTACGAGTTTGGAGAAACTGGCTCTGCATAGAATTGTTGGGTCTTTTTCTCCCTGTCAGACCGGGAAAGGGTATGCTTTCGAGTTTTCTGCTTTTCTTGCGTCCTTTCTTGGCTTTGCGGATGCTGTTTCGCTTGTTTTTACGACAGACTGCCTCTCATCGAAACGTGTTAATTCTGGCGCGAGGGTTAAAAAAACGGGGGCGGCAGGAGTCAGTTGATCTAAAGACGATGAAGTTCAGGGACATAGACTGGGAAAATGGCTACTTCGCCAAGAGTTTTTGCTTTTTGTTGATTATTGATAGACTGCGACTGGGGTCCTCTGTTCCAACCCCCAAATGTTCAGATAATGGAATTCATCGATACAAGATTGCCATGTGCCCATCCATCTATTCTTCGATCTCGATCGATTGGCATCTTCCCCTCTTCTGGTGACATCCTAGCCATGTCGCATTATGGGCTGGCATTGGGCCGTTTAGCTTGGGATCGACACATGTGAGTAGAGCTGAGGGGGTCGACGGGCCAACGGGTAGACGGGACTATGAGCCTAGAGAAACAAGCTAGGACTGACTGAGAGAAAAAGCAAGGAACCTGTCATCAGCCTCTCTGCATCCGCTAATGCGAGCTACTGCGACTTGTCTTTATCGTGGTTGAGTGAGGGCATCGCCAGGTCTAGCCCCCCGCAGCTCGCAGCTCACAGCTCAGTGGCTTATTGCTGATTGATATTGATGTGTGTTTTGGTATAAGCTATAGCTACGAATCCGACCAAGCAGGTTTATCTAAGCAAGATGTAACAGCCGACGCCGTGCGATGCTAGAAAGGAAACCAAAGGACGAAGCACTTGCCCCAAATTTACCTGGCTGACACGAGATACCCGCTTCATGTTGCTGGCCCGTACACCAAAACCAATGCGTGCCGTCTCTTCGTAGATCGAGTGAACTCATCAAGTGCAAGGTTGTCGTTTCCCCCGGCTTCATTTCGTTTCTTTCCCTATTTCATCCGCCATCTTCTTCAAGACATTTCCATCCCATCGTCATCCTCGGCTTCAGACTGGAGCATCTGGCTCTGATTGCTACTAATACTCTCCTTCCGAGCCGAGTGTCCCATGCCCTCGCCATAACGACCAGACATACTACCCCACTCGAGCTCGTCGCCGCCAACAACGCGACCCTCCATGTCGATTTCCTGCGAGAGCTCGACGAGGGCTGAGCGCGGAAGGCGGAGGAAGCCTTGGGTGCGGACGATGCGGCCCCAGTGGGTCATGCAGAAAGCAGCGGATCGTTTCCGAAGCCACTCCTCGTTGGCGAGGCCGGCACAGTACCAGATAACACAGGCGTGATCGACATCGAGCTCTTTGGCGAGGCGGTTGACGCAGAGAAGGCGAAGGTGGGGGATGTTGTAGATATTTGACATGACCAATAAGCCAGCTACGTCAGAAAGAGCCGTAGTAGCATCGCTATCAGTATCCGATGTGCCTTGAATGCTATCTGTGTAAAGGTAGTAGAGGAAGGCCTTGACGACGGTATACGGTTCAGGAATATGCATCTTCTTCGTGTGGAATTCTGCCATTTGGGCATTGTAGAGGCGTGCAAAGTGCGGCCAGCGCGCTTGAAGAATAAGCTTATGCACGTGGATGGGTTGTGAAGTCGGCGTGTCTGCAGAAAGCCAGTTCTGGTCTTGAGGGGAGGAGTTGGACGAGTCATCTGCCCGAATTAGCCCGGAGCTGAGTGTTTCGTCCTCGTCGTAGTCTCCAGCTAAGGCGGTGATCACGAAATCAGTTCCACTGCCAGTCTCGGGGGGTTGGTTGAAGAGCTTCGCAAGGTCCGCTCCGAGGCCCTTCGATGGCTGATCGATCACCCTTGTCATTGCAGAGGGTCTTGATTGCTCGCGGGGTTGGGGCGCTAAGTTGTCGCCGAGGAAGCCATATCTTCGAAGATCAATCTCCATAATGTCGCTGTGCATGATTGTCAGTCATCTATCATTAAACATCTGATCCACAAAACTTACCTCAGGTACTCCTCGTACCCGTTAGGTCCCAAGTCTGTCGCGGTAGGGTCAGTGGGACATCCCAGCAACCAAGCCTTTGTGCCATCCTCGTTCATTGTGCAGTAGTGCCACCTATAACCGGACTTGAAGATCTCTCGACCTTCAGCTAGCTTCTGCCATCGAAGTGTTCCAAGGTCCAATGCTGACAACGAGCATTCTCTAGGAGTGATCGTGGCGGCTGGGGTTACGAAATCGATCAGAGTCCCTGAAGAATAGGCGTGGTAGTGAATACCCGAACCCTGTGATGGGATGCTTGGTCCAGACATGAACTTCAACGCTCCTATAGACCCAGGTGCCATTGGAGCATATGATTTTAGCTGGAATGAAGGAGGATTGACCTGAGCGGTTCGAGAGTTCGCGGCATATCCAGAGGCTCCAACCGCAGGGGCTTGAGCCAAAGTGTAAGGTGGTCGGGGAGAGCCTCCGGCTCGGCTACCGATAGAGCTTCGATCAAAGACACCAATATGTGGTCGTGAGTCAAACTCCGGGCTTCCCTTCAAATCAAGCCACCACAGGTCGCTAATCTTGTCCATGTCCTCACTAAGGCCTCCAAACACCCAGACCCGATCGCCCCAGATGTAGGCCGAATGGTCGAATCTGCCAACGAAGCGCCATGCTTTTGACCAGGTGAAAGTTTTCAAGTCAAGGTAGCAAATATCATCCAAAACATAGTTGTTCTGACCGGTAATGCCTCCAATAACAAACAGTTTGTCTTCGTGGAGGACAGCGGCGTGTCGTGCCCTGCCTTTAGGGATCGGACCGGTGACTTGAGGTTGGGTCCAGTGGGCGGTCTTTAGATCAAAGACTATCAAGTCGGACAGGTATGTTCGATGTTCGTTCTCGCCGCCGAAAACTAGAAGTTTGCTTCCTTGATAGAGTGTCGCAGTGTGTCCTATTTCAAGGTCAGCCTCCACTTACACCGAGGATCGAGACCTAGGAACCCACCCATCCGTACACCAGGAATGTCACCATAATTGTCGACCAAGCTCCATTGGTGGCTAACAAGGTCCAGCCTCAGCACATGGTTGTAGACTTCGTCAGTATACTGATCAAACCCTCCAAAGGCAAATATCTGATTGTTTCCACAGTAAGTCACCGAGGCATTGACAAGACAGGCGGGTCGCTGTCCTAGCGTGCGGGTGACTTTGGGGCGGTATCCATCAGCCACCGTGCGACCTTTTGCGGGGGAATTTGGCATGATATAGGTATTGTTCGACGATGCCGCAGAGGCAGCCGAGGGCGGAGTTGGAGCTGGTTGCAGCGCAGGCATGCTTGAGGAGGCTTGGTTGACGAGATTCGGCGGTTGTGCTGATCCAGCGACAAGGGCCGGCCCGCCAAAGATGGACGGCTGTGCCTGTCCAGGGGTCGATGGTTGAGCCATGACGGAGCGTCTGGGGCGGTTATCCGATCATCTCTCGGTGCTGGAGAGAATCTACGTCTTCCACGTCGGCTAGGAGGGAGAGATATAGAGGCGCTTGCGGTTGTAAATACGACAGTCGGTTGGCGGGACGAGGGAGTGCTTGTTGTCGGTCAGTGGATGTTGGCGTGGTGAGGCTGCAGAACGAGACCCTGTTGCTTGCATTTATTAGGCTCGCAAAATTTGCAGCCTCACTATTGTGGGGCTGGTGTGGCGGCGTATGGCCACATCCAGATTGGGTTAACTAATCTACAAACTTTTTTATATTTTTTAGATTAACGTTAACTTAATTGATTCATATCATATGTTGTTGGTTCTCTTTTGAAAAGATTTAGAAAATGTAATTTTATAAAGTCAGAGCTTAGATATTTTCCCAAAAGTATATTTATTTATTTATCCAGTTTTAATATTGCTATGCATTATCCTATCTCTCAGTGATAGATAGCAGCAAATGATAAGAGTTCAATCAAGACTTGTACACATGAGAATCATACTTGAGTCCCAAACTCAAAGAACGAATCCAAAAGTATTGACACAAAGCTTCAGGTCAAGATGCATTTTCTCAACAGCCCAACCAACCTCATTGAAACTGGTCAATGTGTCCTAACAGAAATTTCGAATGGTTATGATGATAGGGGCCGAAAAGGCAAATGGCTCTGCTAACCTACGCACAAGATTTCACAGAGTAGGTACGGAATAATTGGGCTGCGATTGAGGCCGCCCACGTAGGAAGTTTGACATAAGTCCGAGTCAGCATTATGTGAGATTAAATATCATTTGCGCCCCCGGGAGATACGGCGGTGCAGGGGGATGACGCGCTGGAGGGGAGGGAGAGGGATAGACATTCTGATAGTCATACTTATTGGAGTTTTACTTCAAAAGTCCCTTCACTAAGAAATCTTGTTGTAGAGCATGACATGTTAGCCATCTCGAATGTTTCCAAGAAGGCTGACTGCTGCAACACACCTGCGGACAACCTTCTATAACCTGCTGACAGGTCGTGGGGCGTTCAGCCGAAGCGAGAGTGTTGAACAGTGCGAATGTTATGATCAGTCAAGATAAGAGGCATTCCGATTGAGTGAAGTTCTTCACAAATATCCTAGGTCGATATTTCAAATTACAGCCCGCAAGGGTGAGAACGTCAACTGCTGAAAATCGCATATCCATACAGCTCTACCGCTACAGGTTTAACTTTTCCAACCATTGCGGGCTGTACCTTAGTTGCATTTCCAGCAGATGGCGATAGTGGATCCGGATCGGATATTTGTGGGACCATGCCCCACCCTGTTGCCCCGCGCCTTCCGTTACTCGGTCAACTTGAAGTGGGGCTCAATGTAAATAAAAGACAGCACCTCCGTGGGTGATTTCTTTCTCACTCGTCACCTCTCACCTCTCACACCTCAGATTCAAAATGGCTACCGCATCAGTAACAACGCCCCTTAAGTCCCACAAGGGACTCTTCTCTTGTCGTACCGCTGGCGGGCGAATGGCATTGACGCCTTCCCCGCGCCAACGAACATCTAACAGCCAAGTGCCTCTTCCCCTCGGTTCATCTCCCTGTACACCCAAGAGACAGTCAAGCAGTGACTACCCGGCATCTGTCAATCCCACCTATAGCGGTAACTTACTGTCACACCTGACCCGGTCGACCACCAAGAACACCCATCGGGAATCCCCCAAGTCAAATATTGCCCGAGGCGTGCAGACCCCTCGCAAGGCTCTCGAGTTGGGCGTGTCTGACTTCAATCTCACCGGAACCGGCAACACAAAGACTCCCTCCAGTGCCAAGGCCAGGAAGGGACCTCTCCGACAGAAATCAACCAAGACCACCTTGAACTATGGTGGTGACCGCTTCATTCCCAACCGTAGTGCCAGCTCTGCCATCGCCAACGTTGGCTCCGGCAAGCTAGACCTTCCTGAGAGGCAGCGATCTAAGAGCAGCAATCTCGAGAGCTCCTCGGTCCTGTCCTCTGCTGCCGATGAGGCTATGGCTGCTCTTGAGAGCTTGAACATCAACGATGATGAAGCTGACAGCTATTCGCGACCTTCTCCCAAGACAGTCGCCTACCAGGACTCTCTAGCTAATGCCTGCGGTGTTAGCCTCAACACTCGAATTCTGGAATTCAAGCCTGCTGCTCCTGAGTCTTCTAAGCCCATCGATCTCAGACAACAGTACAACCGACCCCTCAAATCTACCAGTGCTATCTCTGCCCAGCGTCGACGACACTATGCCACTACCCCCGAGCGTGTCTTGGATGCCCCCGGTCTGATCGATGACTACTACCTTAACCTCCTTGACTGGAGCTCCGGTAACCAGGTGGCCATTGGCCTGGAACGTAACGTCTATGTCTGGTCTGCCGACGAGGGTAGCGTGAGCTGCCTCCTCGAGACAGCTCCCGACACCTATGTCAGCAGCGTTAAGTGGTCCGGCGACGGTGCCTATGTTAGCGTTGGTCTCGGGACTGGTGAGGTTCAGATCTGGGATGTAGCTGAGAGCCAGAAGATCCGAAGCATGTTCGGTCATGACAGCCGCGTTGGCGTCATGGGTTGGAACAAACACCTTCTCTCTACTGGCTCGCGCAGTGGTCTTGTCTTCAACCACGATGTTCGCATCGCCGAGCACAAGGTCGCTGAGCTCGTTTCTCACACATCTGAGGTCTGTGGCCTCGAGTGGCGATCGGACGGTGCTCAGCTCGCTACTGGCGGCAACGACAACCTCGTCTCCATCTGGGATGCCCGATCCCTGTCAGTCCCCAAGTTCACCAAGACCAACCACAAGGCTGCGGTCAAGGCCCTCGCCTGGTGCCCCTGGAATATGAACCTTCTCGCCACCGGTGGTGGTTCCTACGACCGTCACATCCACTTCTGGAACTCGACATCTGGCGCTCGCGTCAACAGCATCGACACTGGCTCCCAGGTCACTTCTCTCCGCTGGAGCCCCCACCAGCGTGAGATCGTCAGCTCGAGCGGTTTCCCCGACAACTCCCTCAGCATCTGGAGCTACCCAACCCTGGTCCGTAACGTGGAGATTCCCGCCCACGAGAGCCGGGTCTTACATAGCTGCCTGAGTCCTGATGGCCAGATGCTGGCTACTGCAGCTGCCGACGAGAGTTTGAAGTTCTGGAAGATCTTCGAGAAGAAGGCGGGTGCCACTACTGGCATTGGTGCCTCTGGTAACTCTGGCAAGGCCGAGATGACAAAGCAGATGACTATCCGATAAATATCAGTACCAAACGGACCACGGTAGGTAGACCCTTTCACTGGTATCAGCGTCTCTTGGCTTGGTGTATTTTGAGCACGGAGTTGGGGAGTTTTCTCTACCCGCTGCTCGTAGTATGAAAGCGCTTCTCTACGCAGAGACGAACGGAACAGGATGGTCACGAGCAAATGAACGGATGCTAAAGCAGTGTGGACGTACAAAGGAAGGGTTCAACTTGTGCAATGGTGTAGTCTAGGATATTAAGAATGCAATTAATAATGGGTTGAAATTAACGTGCTAGTGCACTTATAATACTAGACGATGACGGTTTCTGTGCCCTATCTATGTGAGATTCTAACAATGTTAAAAAGCCAGATGTGCCACTAATGGAGAGCATTGTCGGCTTGTTACGATGACCTTATCTCAATTTCATGATGCTTTCCTTCTTTGTATAGGGTAAGATGATCGCCTTTAGCGGCACAAACTCGGCTTTGCGTCGATTCAAAAGAGCAACCCGAGAGCTGTGTGATGTCGAAAGCAATATTGTTAAGGAGATTCAGCAGCCAAGACTTAATAGCTACTAGGTGCATGGGGTTCCCTTTTTCAATAGCAGGAACATGAGGCACCCCGATCATTAAGGTATGCATTCGAAACGGCGAGTTGGGGTGGTTAGAGGCTCAGGGCGGGCGCTGACTAAGCCAGGCTCCCAAGCGCAGTTCTAGAAGATGAAATCTACCGTAGGCTGCCAACTCTTACCACTGCACATCACCGCGCGAAACGAGCAGCCTCACGACAACGTCCTTTTTCAACCAGCCGCGGCTCAAAGGGGCAGCCTCGACTCTGACGAATTACGAATTAGAGATCTCTACATTTTGATTACGAGGGTGCCAATTCTTCTGCTCCCCACTGCGCAGGCCGTCTTTCCTTCCAATTCGCGGGTTGTCTATCACTGACAAACCCGCCTTACGCTCGCTTGGTTGGTACTGCACGTCACTCAAGTATCGCAGCGCAACGCAGCGCATCGCATCGCATCGCAACGCAACGCAACGCTACTCTTGCTTCACTTCGCACAAGGCTCGTCGTTGTCCTTCCGATTCGGGTGTTATTATCGGGAGCGTATTTACGGGCGTAACTGACGGCGACAATCGAAATCAACCGACAGCGTGAGTCGTTCTCGCTTCGTGCGCTACTGACGAATCCTGCCTCGACGACTCGACTCATCTCCCGAAACAAGTCAATATGTCGAACCAAGCCGTCGGCGGTGTCTACCAGACTATCATCGATGAGGTGATCAACAGCTCCCGAGTTGATTTCGAGGAGAGCGGCATCGAGGAGTCGGTTCTTGAGGAATTGCGGCAGGTAAGATGGCTTCGGTTTCGTTCTTCCTACCATAACGTCACTCCTCCCTTCACCTCTCTCCTGTTGGCCCCGAAGCGTCAGTGACATCACCGCCGTGCTCTTTACCTGTACTCTATCAAGATCACATCGAGTTGACGATGAAACTTGACGACGGGGTTGCTTTGTTGAATGATGATCCCATATCCGCGACAACCTGATGCCCCCTCAATTCCGGCCGGACTGGCAACAGGCTGGGGGTGGAGAGAGAGACGGCGGGTTGCGGGAGGGGGCGACACAGCACTATTTGGGTCTTTTTAAGCCTGGAAAAACCCCTGCTGCGACTTGTCCGGCCTCGTGCGACCGCCCCCGCCAGCGACCGCCAGCAGCTGTCTTTGATTGGGCGTGGCTACCTTCCCTCCCCTCCTTCAAGTGTCCACCATCTCCATGGTATCACGCACTCACTGCACACACTACACGCATCACTGCCTGCTCCGTGAGGCAACGCAATGCATCACCAACTCACTCTCTCCGGCTTATGACTCATTGATTTATTAGCCACTTGGTCTACCTTTCTTCTGTTACCCCGACTAACTGATGCGCCTTTAGGGATGGCAACGAAAGCTTACGCAACTTGACGTTGCCCGCTTTCCTTGGGATCCCAAACCTGATCCACCGCCACCAGCAGCACAGCCAGCAGCTCCGCCGGTATCAGCACCACCTCAGCACTCACAGGCCCAGTTCTCGCCACAGCTACCCCAAGGTCTCTCTCTGCCAAATGTTGCGCAACAGCAACAACAGGCTCAGAATGGTATCAAAACGGAGCCGGGCTACATCAAGACAGAGCCGAATGTGCCCATAAAACAAGAACCTGGTTTAGCGTCCAACTCCATGCCAGCTTATCCGGGTTACAAACCCTTGGATGGAAACAATGTTGCCGCTCAAAGAGCAGCTCAACAGCTCCAGGCTCAGTATGGACAGAGGGCTGCTGGTTCGATTAATGCCCTCCATCAACAGTCGCAAGCGCCACAGCAGCAACAGCAGCCGCAAGGTCAACAATCTCAACAGCAACAAGCCCAGCAGATGACTCAACAGCAGCAACAGCAGTACCGTCAGCAGATGGCCGCCGCTGCAGCTCAACAGCAGCAGCGAGCTGCTGCCGCGTCAAATGGACAGAACCACATCCGAAACGGCCAGACCGACGGTGCAGGCGATGACGATGAGTTTGAAGGTGTTCTGCTTGAGCGAGGCGCTAGTGGCGACCTTCATGAATTGGGTCGCGTCGAGATTGATCGCATGTTGCATGAGCGAATTGCTGCGAATGCGAAGAGCATGGAAGGCGGAGGCTTGATGTTGCCGTTGAAAGAGGCAACAAAGCACACCGCGGGTGCTAGATCACGCTCCGCGGGCAAAGGCAAGCAGGCTGCTGCTTACGACGGTGGGGATGATGACGAAGAGATTGATGAAGATGCAATCAACTCGGACCTTGACGACCCCGATGAGGACCGAGACGACGATGAGGTTGATGATGAAGGCCTTGGACATATCATGCTGTGCATGTATGACAAGGTGCAACGGGTCAAGAACAAGTGGCAAGTCCCTTCACCTCGACAGTCATATTGGCATGCTAACACCCCTAATAGGAAGTGCACTCTCAAGGACGGCGTCCTCACTGTTAATGGCAAGGAGTACGTCTTCCACAAGGCCACCGGCGAGTACGAGTGGTAAGGCGGGTCTGCTTTTTACGAGCTCGATCGTCATGCTTGGACGCAGAAGCGGGCCAACATAAAGGGGATGCAGGTGGACGGAGGACTGTCTTTGGTTGGGCTGCTGCTTTGTCTCAAACACGGGGGTAGTAGGCTACGGGTGCCGCATGAAATGGCCAACAGACTGAAGCAGATATCAGGGGTCGTCATGGGAACGGAGTGAAGGAAGGAACACTTGTTGGGGCGTTTACCGCCACGTCTGTATAGTTAAAAAAGAAAACCAGGAAAAAGATTCGTCGTCTGCCAACTCTTGAACCACTTGGCGTCATGTCTCGCAAACGAACTAATTGTTGGTGGTAAAGGCGGTAACGAGTAGCGTCGTGCTTTCGGTGACATGAGCGGTCCTTGGTCTCGGGGACCGGGCCGCCCGGCCAGAGGAAGCCGGGGGGATCCAATGGCACAACGTAGGCGTCTTTGTTAGTCGCTTCAACATAGGCCGCTCATCCTAGCATGATAATACGGCCACACAGGCTACTGCTACTTGAGTGTTATTGTCCCAGGATCGGTGTTTACGCTGCTTAGCGGCGAGCGGGGCATGCGGAATCGCTCCCAACTAGTGAGAGGCATTGCGGGTGTTGGGTCGTGGCTCCAAGGTCCCGTCGTGTTGGTGAAGTGGACGAGCGCCCGCGGGATGAGCCTGGGCTTGGGAAAACCTGCAGCCACCAGGTGTTGGCTCCAGGTCCTGGCAACCCGAGCAGGATCAGCATGACATCCTTGCAATGGAGGACAAGTCGTCCATCCGCAGCCTGTGGCGCCACAATGCGTCCGTCGCGTAGCGCAGTAGCCTCGTTTCGGCGGCCATTGGCGCTATGGTACGTGGAGTGCCCCTCGTTTGGGAGGAGTTGGTGGTGTTGTGATTCCTATTGAGGATGTCTCGGTACAGATAGTGTCGATACAGAGTTGGTGCTTGCATCTCTAGCCGTCTGTCAGGGGCATCGGACAAGGTGGGCGCTCACCGTGTGATCTGACGATTGCATTGTTGGAGAACGACTTCAGCACAGTACATGCAGCAAATGTCGCACCCAGTGACAGTGCCCCAACTGCCGCCGGCACCATAATTTCGCAGACCCCACAGTCCCAGACCCGACAGTCTGGGTCGGCCATTTGCATCAATGCGGCACAGTCGACAAGGGTTCGGATCTTGTCTCAGTCTCGGGGCTTTTCCCCCCCCCAGGGCCAGCGCGAAGCGATCCAGACTGGGGAGGAGGATAGAGGCCATTAGATTGCGGGATTACAGTGCATGAATGAACGCATTAATCGACCATGATAAGTGCCGTGAGACGGACCGAGTTTCATTTTCATTTTCATCTTTCATTTTGGCAATATCGTCTTCTCGGGTTGGGGTTGAAACACTGAGCTGGCACAATTGAAGCCATCACGCCACGTAGGAGTCTTCCGGCGCTGCAGGTAAGCCTCATGAGTCGAGGCGGTCTGCGTGAGAGGGTCTGAGAACCGCTAGCTCACCGGCCGGTTGACTTGAACGAGAGATAGAGAGGTACTGTAGAAGATCGCGACGCTTAGACATATGCCCTCCAGCACATCGTCGTTGTGGTGGGTCGAGTGCTCCCTGTGGGGGTGGGCATAGTTTGAACTCCCTGGTTGAAGTAGTGCCTCCATCATGCCATGGATTGGCCCGGCGGGAGGAATAACTTTTGTCTTTTATGCGCTGGAGAACTAGTCAGCCTCCCGGCTTGACCGGCTGGAGAGATTGCCAATGCGAACACCGGTCCTTGTTGGTCGCCAATACCGAGCGAGGAACGCGATGTGACGAACGAGGAGCGGTCGGAGGGGGACCACCACCTGAGTGGTCGCCTGACACACCTGAACCCGACAAGATGGTTCGGCCTGGTCGACAGTGGATTCAATGGGTCATGGCTGAACTTCGTTGCGCACTTCTCTACCAAACTAGGCTTGGTGGTCTCGTATCAAGCTCGGTTGGCTGCTAGGGTTGGATATACCAGAGCAGGGTCACCAATAACTCAACAATTTCCCTGAAAATCATAAGCGCTCTGGGACTCGGTTCAACTGTTTGGCAAGTCTAAGATCAGATGGATCAAGTGGGCTAGGGCACCAAGATTGCCAGCATCAAGACAAATTTACGTAGTCTGGACATCCTGCTACATACGGCGCAGCTTCCCCCCCAACACTTAGGGAGACCGCGACGGCGCAGCCCAGGAATCGTCAGATCATTGATAGGGCACCCGGAACATGTCGCCCTTGTTATTGGCGTCACCGATGAATGAGATGGTGTTTGGGGCTTTGGCTAGCTGTTCTGGCTTTCTAGGATGCGCTGGCGACCCAAGCACTCGGGCCTGCCATCACGGAGGGATATGAGATGAGCGGAATCGTCCGCACTGTGCAAGGATGACATCGTCAACGGCGCGACCACCGGGTGGTGACATTAGGACAAGTCGCGATATCGAAGCATGTGCCGATATTGCCCGTTCTTTGGAACGACGACTGATTCGCCCAAAGGCGTTTTGTGAGACGGCGAAGGGAGAGAGATGAGGTGGAGCATTGACAAGTGGTTGTAAGCCTAAGCCAGGATATGCGGCGAATGGTTTCGACCCAGTCCTCTGGGTAGCGCGGGAGGTGGCAGGGTTTAGGGACAGGGAGCTGCAAACTCATTTCATCCGGCGTCCTTCACCGCGCCTCAGTCTGCATGGAGTTGGAGATTGTATCTCGACAGAGTGACCTGTGAAAATCTCCAGTGCCGGGGATTATCGGTCATGGTACTAGTCAGAGTAGCCGGTGGATCGGGCTGAAAAGGCAGGCTGGTTGTGGAGGTAAGGAGAAGTATGAGTTGTTCGTTTACCACTGTCGATGGCCGCTCTCATTACTAGAGCGTGCCATGTAGAATATTTCTGGTTACAACGGTGGAAAGGTGGGAGGGAGGGAGGTTCGAACTACCACAAATAGGATGATTGGATCAGTGAATAGTGGTGGAAATGGAGTGTTCAGGTGCTACCATCATGATAGGCCCCTCAATATCGAGTGGTACGCTTATAATCAACCCATGTGCGTCAGAAATGTGTGGGGTGGCTGTGTTGCGGATGGGTGACGCGGCTGGTCTTCCAATAAAGAAAGAACATCAGCTGCCAGAATAGTGCCTGTCCGAACTTGTAAAATCTCAATTGGCCCATGAGTATCTCCTTTCCCCAGAAAGCGAGCGTTGCCCATGTTGGGTACCAGCCGACGTTGCAATTCGATCACAGCATGGGGTCCTCTGTACTCGGATGGACATGTACTACATAGTTAACACAGCTTGGAAGATGATATGAAGGAGCCGGGAGTATCATTGGCAGGCTGTTTCCACACTGGATAAGGGATTCCCGGTGAGGGTGTGTTGTTGGTTTCCACCCCAGCTCATGCATGCATGAGGTGCGTAAGGTAGGAGGATGGGGATGGCTCAGAAGGACTTATCCTCTTTTGCCCAATCCAATCGCGTGCGAGCCTGGAATAGAGAGCTTCAGAATAATACTGCATAATGAAGTGTAGCATCGCGTAGTAAATACCCAGTGGTCTAGTGCGAGCGTTTAGAACGTTATGCTGATGGCTGCTGTTAGTTTTCTGCACCTTAGTTGGTCGGGCGTCGGGGATACCTTCTTACAGAAGGACGTGCCGAGTGCGAAGCGCCTCTCCAAGGGATTCTTGCTGTAAGGGGAAGTTCGCAAAATCAAAACAAGCCATTGCTCAGGGCCCTATAAGATAGGATAGGTCTGAGCTGGGCTGCGGCAGTAAATTGTTTGTTGGTTCCAACGTTGTGTTCGTACACGGAAGCGGAGCTGTGAGACAGTCACCGGGTGGCTGTGACAGATGGGGGCTGTTGGCAGACGCACCCACATCTTAGGAACCGTCTCAGGATTTTTGAAACGGAAACATGGCGAACAAGGGCGGCGTCGCACTGCAGGGTACACACGAGAAAATTGCCGATAATCAGTAGGAACCCCAACGGGGTGCGAGGACGACGGACGATGAAGAGGTGCATCTTAGGTTGTGTTCATATGGCAGGCGGCCAGAGGTGATATGACTTCAAAGTGCTGGAATAGACATCATCGTTCTCGAGGCGCTGGGAATGTCGCAGCCAGGGGCCCCACGGCGGCTTCTTGTTACTGTGATGATTTTGCCGCGCGCATCTTGTCTGCAGCCATGGCTCGTGATTCAGATTAATCGGTTGATTGCACTCTCATTGAGGCTGTTGATCATGGCCGCATCTTGGGCCTGGGACCGGCATCAATGGCCACATGAGCTGTCCAGTCAGTCTTAGAACAAGAGGCGTTATATACAGGGTGTTGGGCCAGAAGATGTTGGTTGTTAACGTTAGGTAAAGTTTGCAATGGTCTGCGTCGGTGTGGCTGTGACGAACGTGCCCGTGCGAATTTGGTAGGTTGAGCATCTTAGCCGACCGACTTGGAGCTGGGTAAAATCCATGCTTGACTCTCATTTCTCCTTCTTGTTCAACTTCGTTACAGACTTTGGACGCATCTCAGAGTCAGTTATTGAGACTGACAGGGCAGACCCGGCCAAAATCAGTTGGAAAACCCAGAGCAGTGGACAGCTTGGCCGGAGACCAACCCGTTCCCGTGTTAGCGTGTGAAAGGGTCGTGATTTGGATCGACGAGCGGACCGATACAGTGCCAGCAGGATCGAAGCAGGATAGACTGCCGAAGTTGCCAACTAGCCAAGGAGCGATTCCATTGTCGTCGCTAGGGCGGAGAGCCTGGTAACCACCCTTTACCAGAGCTCCGGATTCAGCGCGCAGCTTTCACCACAGGCGAGGGTGTATCACGGGAGATGTAAGCGAAACAAGTAGGAGAGGGCTGGAGCAGGGGAGGGCGGAGAAGAGCAGGGGGGCGGGATGGGTATTATCTGACGCATCACGCCTCGCAGTCCGATCGCTGCCGTTTCGGTGGTGAAGGTGACGGCACGAAGGAAGAAGGCGTCAGATTCCAGCTCCAAAAGCCGGCCAGAAGAGTGCATGATGTGAGACGAGGCACCCATTGTTGAAGAGTGGGTTGTGTTGGTTCAACTCAGTTCAATTGTGGTGTGCAAGGTGTAGCTCTGCCGCACAGTGGGAATTAAGGAGACATTGGACGCGAAGGAAGGGGAAGGTGATGGCGGGAAGAAAGATGGATCGTGGACCCGGATCAGGGTGGGGCTTCACGTTAGACATTGGAAGTTGGAGAAGATGATGCTAAAAGCAAGAGCGAGGTGCTAGAGCAAAGGTGTTAGTGCGACAGTGCGTTAGTGCGCGCGAGTGCAGGCGAGAGCCAAATTCAAGAGCCAGTGGAGTGCAAGGGGTAGCCCGTCCTGGGTCCAGACGCTGCGCTGCCCTGGCCCTGTGCGACGCACCAAGCAGCGGGCAGCGGCGCGCAAGAGCAGGGCAGCGGGCACTAGGGAAAGCCGTCGCATGGGGGAATGGGATGGTCCCAGCAGAAGAAGTGTGGAAGTTAGCACGCGCGGACCGTGGACGCCAGGCGCCAGGCGGTAGTGGAGGGCGGGAGGAGGTACCTTGGGGCGTCCAGGGCGTCTGCTGGCCCGCTAGACGTTGTGCACTGAACTTGGCCTTGGCGTCTATTCGTAGAGCTGTCGCTGTGCGCCGGGGGAACCTTGAATCCTCCCGCCATGAGAGGCATCGTCGCCGGCCTTTATCGCAAGGTTCAGAAGGGCAGAGAATGCCTGTAGGGCAAGGTTGCAGCGGCCTGTGGGTGGTCAACAGACGCTGAGAGGGCATCAGTGACCAAGATGGCATGTACCCCTGTCCCGCGCTAACTGCCCACAGGTCCTCGACGCTACTACGTAGTAAAGCACGGCCGCGGTTGGCTGCGGGCACCACCTGGGCAGACTCCAGCGCCTCTAACCACCCGACGACCACTGAAAGCCCGCCTGGAAACCTAAAAAAGCGTTCGGCTTCGGCGCCCAGCTCTAGGTACCTTACCTTTACTGCGCTTGAGCTCCGGGTGTCATGAACAGTCGGGTAGTACTTTGGGACATGTACCTTGCAGCGACCTCACTCTCTCACTCTCGCTCTTTCGTCCTCACACTCTCACATTCTCGCATTTCTCACACACCCTCTTCGATCTCCATCCACACACCTCATCTCTCCATCTGGTCTGGTCTGGGCTGGGCTGGGCTGGGCTCGCTACGCTTGTCTGCTGCACAGAGCACAGGCCGCCCGAAACCTGACCTCCCAACTCCTTGTTGATGCTTCCATGCCCTTTTCTCGCAGTTCAAGCTGTCGGTGCTCATCATAACAACAATCAACTAACGACGGACGGGGGTGCGAGGGGAAAAAAAAAAAGGTCCACGTTCCCACGCTTCCTGTCGCTCTCCCATCCGGCCGGCAATAAGAATCACCATCCTTCCTCTTCTTCTGCTTCCCCTGACCTTCTTATTGTTGTTCCGCCCGATCGATTCATCTTCTCCCGCTTCTGTCCCTGTTGGGTCCTCTCTCCGTTGTGGACTCAGGATAACTGCCCTCTTCTGGCCAGGGTTGCGATTGTCCCTTCTCCGTCTACGCCCCTCTTGAGATCTAGTCGCAACTCCAATAACACCTCCAACTCTCGCTGGCTTGAGGCTCGGTCTGCCTCCACCTATGTCTGTGTGTTAAAGCTAGGTTTCGCCGTGCCCAGAATCAACAACAGCCAGAGTCAAGCTCCCCACAGCCTAGCCACACACCACACACAACTCGCGACAAAACCTCCTTCACAGAATCTGGGGGAATTCCTGTCGCTTGACAGCCAATCCTACGACGTCGACGTCGTCCTAGGCCCTGGCCCTGCCATTGCCTCCAGCTCCCTTCCGTGCCACACTGATCTCGGATCCGGCTCTGTACGACTTCATCGAGGCTCATCCCCTTTCTCTTGTAAGTGCCACCTCGCGTCCTCTTGCGAAGCCCGAGAATAGTCCCTTGTCCTCCCTTCCTGCTTGTGGCTCAGTCTCGTTTGCCATTCGTTGGAGGTGACCTCTACTTGGGGCTTTGCCTGCACCGGGCCACGGAGCTGCAGAAACGCAGATCTAGAGACGCAGACCTGCAGAGTACACTGTACAACCACCAGGCCGGTCTCTGATACAAGTCTCGCGCTGCATATCTTGCATTACATTGCCTGGACTACCTACATATTACACGGTCCGCTCCTGTGGTGACTATAAAACCTGTTGGTTTGCCCTAGACGCCTCTTTTCCACACCGGCATATTTCGCTTTAATATCCCGCGCCAGTCTGTCGCCTCTCAGTTTTCCCTTCTTTTTTCCTGGGTCCTTGGGTGGTTCATTGTGTCTCCTTGACCTGTTGTTAACCCGAACTAGCTGTCTGCCCCCATCCGGTGGTGCTTCTCTCCGCATCTCTGCGGCGTGATACCTGCAAGTCTCTGCCGCACCCAGCCGTTCCGCCTCCCGATTTTCTGGACTTCCAAGTCTCTCGTCCTTCAACTCGGCCAGGTACACCACGCACGGTTCTAGAATCTTCGTTCATGGTCGCAATGTCTCAGAATAGGTGTGCTTTGCAAAAGTCCCCACCCCTAGACTCGATTAAGGAGGCTAACCCTATGATCAATCAGTATGTCCGAGTCTGACGGGAGGTATCTCGAAGATGGTTATTGGAGGCATGGACGCTTCTACGGATCTTGGAAACCGGGAAAATACCTGTTCCCAATAGATTCAGTAAGCTACCTTCATTCCTTTTGCGCCGACGGGCATTTCTAACCAACCCCTGCAGGAGGAATTGAACCGGCTGGATATCTTTCACAAGGTTTTCCTAATAGCTCGCCGAAATAGGCCTTTCCATGTGCCAATCACGCGTCAAGTGCCCAGAATTATGGACCTAGGGACGGGAACGGGCATCTGGGCCATTAACATGGCTGAGGAGTATGTCCGCGCGTAGAACATCGCTTTGCATTGCTAGTGCTAACGGGATGCAGCTACTTCAAACAAGGCCACATTATGATCGTTGACATCAATCAAATCCAACCGGCATTGTAAGAACACTCTAGGTCTCGAGCTCAGCATCTACTCACTTAATTAGGATTCCGGTTGGCGTTGTTACTCAGCAGTTTGATATTGAGGAACCAATCTGGGGACCCTTGTGGAGGGATTGCGATTATATTCATATGCGCATGCTTCTTGGAAGTCTTCAAACCGATTTATGGCCTCAAACATATCGAAATATCTTCGAGTAGGTACTGGACCATTTTTGCGTCTTCTCTGCTGACTTTCGATAAGGCACTTGGCTCCAGGAGTTGGATACATGGAGCAGGTTGAAATTGACTGGACCCCGAGGTGGGATGACGTGGACAGACCGTCCAACTCGGCATTCAAAGAGTGGGCGGAACTATTCTACTCGGGCATGGAACAATTCAACCGGACTGCTCGAGTTAGGTCACTTGAAACTCGCCAGATGATTGAAGCTGCAGGCTTCACCGACTTCAAGGAGGAGGTAATAACAGCCTTCGTTTGCCCGTGGTCTCCCGATCGCCGGGAACGAGAACTTGCCAGGTGGTTCAACCTCGGCTTGAGCCACAGCCTGGAAGCTTTGAGCGTTATGCCTCTGATTGAAAAGCACGGCATGACGTATGAGGAAGTTCGCGAACTGTGCTCACAAGTCAAAAGGGAAATCTGCATTCTCCGTTATCATACTTACTGCAACATGTAAGTCCCCATGGTTAAATAGACGACGATGCAGAGACTGACCCAAAACCCAGCTATGTATGGAGCGCTAGAAAACCCGGCCTTCCTCAATAAGGTCGCCGTCTTTGAGCCCACTCGAATCGCAGATGACATCAATAGGTCCCCCAACAGGATGGTTGAAGTCGATGGCGCCAGGTAGCCAGGGTGGAAACGACCCCAAGGTTCTAAGGCGAAGCGACATCTGTTCAATCCCCGGCCTGGTTCGTGGACCACATATCAATATGTCATTACCGATGCTCGCGCTGGTTTCGCGCCACGATAACACACCCCTGTTGCGTTGGCTCATCCAGATGGCATGATAGATTGCCCCAGAGATGCTGCACTCATCTTCCCGTGTTTGAGAATTCTGGGGACCCCCAGAATCCTCTGGGCCGCGATTCACGGCCTCAATTTCTACGATTGATGTCTCTGCCAGCAACCAACAGCAGCAACAGCAGAGCAAGGGAAGCCTGAGAAGCCGCATCTTCGCTTCAGAGAGTGGCTCAGCAATTTTATTTCAGCGGATTCCTGACCGCCAATTCCTCGCGTTCCCTGCAACACCGTCGGCCTTCCCGCCAGACGCTTTGATACAATCTTGTGGAGGAGGGCTTTGCTCATCATGGCCAGGAAAGGAGTTGGCCGCAAAGGTCTCGTCCGGGGACTCCGTGATAGGCCCGGAGGGTCTTCTGCGTCACTTATTGAGGTCTTCAGCTCCGCCCCGGCTTCGCCCTGGCCATAGCTTGGCCGCCTGACCTCGGCGGCCCGCAAGCACGACCTGGTCTTGGTTTTATAATCCAGGGATATCGCGATCTTGCGATATAACTTAACGGATTTAGTTCCAATTGCGGATGGACTTTCGGTCTTGATCAACTCGTCTATTCGCAAAACTTCGATACTGGTTGTTACGATCTGCATGTCGTATGCGTTTGGTATCGACTGGCCCAATTTGGCCAAATTTTAGTCTTATTTCCGAAAACAGCAGGTAAAATCATGGCTCGGCGTTCTGAATGGGAAAAGTTGGAGTTGGGCGGCATAGGGGAGACAGACCTGCTCTCTTGGCTGTGGTTCATTTGTCTTGGCAGGACAACGGTTGGATGGCGTCGTGGGCCTCTCTCCTGGTTGATTTATCGGGCGGGTACAATATCTGAACCTGCGGAGCTTTACTGTCAGTTTTTTCTTCAAAGATGCTACATAGCGAATCATTTAGTTGAAGAGTGAAAAGTACGCGAGTTTCTGCCCTTGAGATTGTAGTGGCCTCGAAGAATTCATAATGACGTGACTCGCTGCACTGACATGACACGAAGTCAATGACACATATTGCAGAGCTCATTGGTTCTCAAATGGGATATGAATATAGTCTTTGTACGCCTAACCCTATTCCAAACTTCACATGTCTTCAATTGCCGAACCTTCTCCACCCCTAGTGTAGGCATGTTTTACGGTATGGCTGGCAAGAACACTGAGGGACGTGACATTCGAACACACGCCGTATGATCAACGATGAAGTTGAGTTGTTCGTTACGAGGCTCCAAAATCGCTGGTTAAGGTTCAGGATTCTTTGTAGATAATAGTATATTTATTCACCCTGTTCATGAAATAATGATTGACACTGAATTTGGAGTACCCTAGTTTAGGTTTCAAGGTGCTAAATACATAGAAGATTCCTGGCCTGTTGCTGAATCGTGACTTGCATAAACCTGGGTGGTACGCTGACCCAAGCCTCTGCACTTAGTACCCATAAGCGGAACAGGGAGGTACAAACCGTTAAAGTCAGACCTCACAGGCTTTGATTCACCTTGACTCGATGAAAAAATACGTTCGTGAAGCCAATTTGTCGCGAAGCGGTCCTGTTCCTTAGCTGAGGCGACCTATTTTCAAGAGTAGTGATTGTGGTTTAATTCTGGAAGCTTATCCTCCAGTCCCAGCGTGCTCTCTCATACATAGCCCCATAAACAATAGATGATGTGCGGCTACCGAGGTCAAGCGGTGGGCATACTCAAGTCACGTCTGGTAAGCACAATCATAGGCACGTAGAGTGATTTTTAAAACCTTTCGTTTTATCCAACAACCTCTGATACTCTATGTCAGTGTATAAGACTGAGATGGGATATAATAGAGTCTATAATAAAGATGGCTATGGAGCCGGCTGGATACCTAATGTCGTGAAGAATGTAAGCAATGAAGTTCAGACTCTAAAGCATGTGATGATATCACACCCTGGTTGAGATAGCATAGGAGTTGTGACTGAACGCGTTCTCAAGCGGTCACCTCTACGGTACCACAGTAATGCATTCTATGAAATCCTCGTTCCTTTGTCTCTTCGCCTTCTCTCTCATCAAGTGCATGTTGGCTGTTGCACGCCGTCAAGCTGTGCGTCGATATGTCAACAAGGAGACCATTGAGGAGGTAGCAATGGCAGCATTTACAAACGTCTGTCACGCATCATCATAGCCATGCCTACGGAATTGAGGCTATAGTTAGTTTATTCATCTCGCATAATAGTGCGGTCCAGAACTTGATAAATGGTTTTTGATTGTCCGCAGCGTTGGTAACCGGCCGCGGCATGCATCTGATGTACAGTTCTACAAAAGAAAGGTGCTCACAGAGGACACACACTGAGGTTCCCGAAGACCCGGCAAGTAGCCATTTTGATCTCCAAATAGCCTCACCCAAGCGTTTTGAGCCGGGGCAGGCTAAGTCTATAACTTATCCCTAACGTCTATCCACCTCCTCTGCTCTCTTCCATCATCACTCCCCCCTCCATCGTAGAAGGCGATTAGTGGTGAGTGGCAGTCTCGCCGTGGTAGCCAATCAGCTTGAATCGGCCAATCATCTCGCCAACAGTGAAGAAGCCGAGGCACTCAGCGAGGATGACACCACCAGCAGCGACCTGGGTAGTGTTGAGATTCCGGGCCTGGTTGAGGAGGTTCTGGGGGGACTGGAGGAAGGTCCTGTTCTGGAGGGACTTCAGTGCGCTCTGGTAGTAGGCCTGGAAGGTAGAGACGGAGCTGTTTGGACACTGTTAGCCAGCGGTTCCGTCGACTCGTGCGTCGTTTGGCAGGGATGCTTACGGAGGGCTCATCTTCTGGCCGTGGAAGACGATCTTGGCAACCTCGGCGGTGACCTTGGAATAGTAGACGACGAAGGGGACTTGTCCTGCTCAATTGTCAGATCCGATGCTCCCCCATCTCAATCGATGATTCTGCTCAACATACGCTCCACAAATCCGATGATTCGACCAGTTCGTCCACCAATCTTGTGAAGAGCATTGCCCAAGCCCTTCGCATAGCCGGCAATGGCGGGACCAGCAGCTGAAGAGACGCGCGACAGACCCTCCTTCGCCTTGGTCGCGGTGTCCTTGGCAGCCTCCTGAGCCTTCTGAGCGGTGTTGCTCTCGAAGCGGCGGGCGGCCAGGCGCATGGCTGGGGAGCGGAGCATGGGACGCGCGAGCGACTGCATTTTGGGCGGTCGTGTGGTAAGATCTGACGGGGAGAGGATCTCGCGGATTCGATGTCGGGGCTCCGGGCAGAGATGGGACCTGGCGCGATGGTCAATTGATGGCTGAGGGCTGCGGGATGCTGGAGTCGTAGGTCGTTCGTCTGAGGGAGAAAAAAAGCTCGGGAGAACTCGCAGGGTGGTTGGACAGCCTGGAGCCGAAGATTGGAAATGGCGCTAGGCCGGTTGGGGAGCCGGCAGACCGCCACGTACCTGGGCGAACGGCAAACCTCACCAACGAGCTTCTTGCACGCAATATCCGCCTTTCACACTGCATCAAATATTCCTCTTGAAATCTTTTCGTCTTTACTCATCCTCAAACGTCGCCAATCTCTGGAATATCTCAAGTATAAATGTGAAACTCAATTGGGTCTTTGTCATAATTCCGCATGGCCGCACAAGTCTGGAACGCTATTTCTCTATGTGTTCGTCGTCCTGCTCCCTGAGCATGACATCTCCCTCGCTCAACGTTTACGCCACGCACACCTACAACACCGTCTAAATCTTTCTATTCCAAGCTCTGGATCATGACCTTGATCGCACCACTCTTAGGGTCCGCTGACGTCTCAAATGCCTTGATGGCATCGTCAAGTTGGAATTTATGAGTAACCAACTTCTCAAGCTTAATGACACCGCTCTCCACCAGTCGGATGGCCCGCGGCCAGGTATTGCAGTATCGATACTGAAGCTGGATATCGACTTCTCGTACGCTCGCTCGCATGAAGGGGATGTTGATCTCGTTCTTGCCCACGCCAATGACGAAGACCTTCCCGCCAAATTTGCAAGCCCAGATAGCCGCAGCAATGCTGCTCTCGACTCCAGTGCACTCCATCACCACAGCAGGCTCAACGCCGCCGAAGGACTTGACAATGGCCTTGGCAGAATCCTCGGCTGACATTCTCTCGACCTTGTGAGTGATAACCCGAGGGCAGAGCTCCTTGGCAAACGCCAATCGGCTTTCGGAGATGTCAGTGATGACGAGGGGAGCAGCACCAGCAGCAGCACAGCATAGCAGTGTGATCAAACCAATTGGTCCAGCGCCGCAAATCAAGACAGGATCTCCAAGAGTGATTTTGGCCCTCTGCATTCCAGCCAAAGCAACGCTCAGAGGCTCGAGCATCGCACCGTTCTCATATGACATGTTTCCGATCTTGTGACACCAGACGGCCGGGTGGTTGACGTAGCGGCGCAACAGACCGGGGACTGGGGGAGTTGACAAGAACAGGACCTTTTCGCAACCGTTGTATCGGCCAGTCAAGCACGGCTCGCAGGAATTGCAGATGATGTTAGGCTCGACAGCAACCCGATCGCCAATCTTGAAGTCTGTCATGTCAGGATGTACTGCAATGATCTCTCCTGCCGATTCGTGGCCGAGGATGTGGTCGCCCTCAACAATCATGGGCCCGATGCAGCCTGCGTGCCAGAAGTGAATATCCGAACTATGTGATGTGAGCTTTGCGACTCCAGAACCAAGAGCTCTACCCAAATTGGCTACTTACCCGCAAATACCGGTGCTTCGAATCGCAATTGTAACCTCACCAGGCTTCAAGTCTGAACCTGCCTTGACGCTCTCAACGCTGGGCTCCGCCTCGTTTATCCACAAGTCATGGTTGGGGTTTGTGTAAACACCAATATTGGGTTTCAACGACGATTTGACCGTCACCTCGGCGGAGCTGTCTACTGCTGAGGGGCTCATGCTGGAGACAGGTTCTGGCGATGTCACAAGATGTGTAGTGTCCAACGCAGGGAGGAGGAAGACGGAAGATATCCAAGACGAGGGACGCTCAACCCCGCCAGGTCGAGGACGTCGAATCTTTTAAAATATCTAGTCTCCCAGCGGAAAATTGGGGTCATGCGCACTGCCATTGGAATTTGTTCCGTCGCAGGCGAATCTGGGTTCCCCACGTCAGTCGTCAGGCCGTAGAGACCTTCAAGAGCTTGCTTCAATAGGCGGTAATGTGGGGTATCTGGACGCGGATATGGCTTGGAGGCTGTACGACCGACGCAGCACAACTCCCGCACCAATCGCAACACTCGGAGACCGGCGTCCACCAAGACACCATTCCATAGTTCCTCCTCCTCCCGCCCACGACGGATGGCTAGTGCCTGGATAAATGCAATCTTGGATCTGTCATGTGGGAGGTGGCGTGCCAGGAGTTACATCGCCGAAGCCCGCTGTAATGCTTTGTTCGCAGAGGAGGGGGATCAACTTGATGAGGAGACCCGATCTACGTGCCCCTGTTCCCCAAAGACCCTCGTCTATGACTCCTTTCGCAGAATATCCTTGTGCATACAAGATTCCAGTGCGACGCACCGTCTTCACGCTGCGACTTGCAGGTGGCTGTTTACCCAGCGGACTAAAAGCCGGTTCGGAGGAGTCGGGGCGTCTCTTGACTGGCACGGCTAATAGGGTGGAAACTCCCTTGTGGCTGACACCGGGTCCCAAGACTCAAACATCCGACTAAACATCTACAACGGCGCTTTGATTCTACTGCAATTGGCAAGTGTGCCGAGGGTATCAGTGGAAATTTTAGTTGCGGCTATCAACCGATCCAATTGAACCAAGAACAACGGTCGCGTTTATTTCAGAGATTAATGAGATGGACCCAACATCCCAGTGGATACCGGTCTCGTGGTCCTGAATCTTGCGGGGGATAGGCGCGGTTGCAAAGCGTTGTGGGTTTCGACGCTGATGACCCAGTCGCCAAACCGTTCAACAGACTTACAACTTACGAATGAGCGATTTATACAGATCAACATCGATTGGCGCTTCGGGACGTTCTGCAGGGTCTGAGACGACAGGGCTTCATTCTTAACGTGCGTAGTCGCCCACAGAGTCTGGTGGGTATATGGAAACGTAAGCCTCATGGCCGTTACGTATTTTGGTCCTCGCATACAATTAGACTTACTCTTGACACCTCAACTCACAGCATTTGATCTTAGTATGTCGCGACCGCCTGGCGCAATATCTGGGATCTCACGGCTCTCCCATCTGCTCTCGTTCCCAATCCTTCGTTAACCTGGTCTTCATTTATTCCCTACACCTATAAGACGGATACGAACTAAGTAAAGGCTTCGAAGCCATTGCTTAGCGGAATTCTAGGGCGTGCATAATACCATTATAATCTTCATGATGCGCCAGACACCAGATGCTATCGATAGAGAGACCGAAACAACACGCAAGTTCTGAGCAGTATCAACTTTGCGATTCCAAGCTAGTCAGGGCGCATCGAATGGCACTGCGAGGCGTTGAAGGCGTTGTTGGGAGACTTACTGCAGTCAAGTTAGTCCAAGACTATATACCCAGCTCTTGACGGCTTAAGAAAGTGTTGACCTTGGCTGGGGGTGCTGCCGCTACAGCGCGACATCTATTCTCGTCCGACGACCCTCCTCGATCGAGCCAGACGATATCCGACCACGCCGACTTCCGCATCCTGGGGAGACACTAACGGAACGACCCAGTTAGCCTCCTCCTCAAGTCAGGAACGATGCATATCAGGACTTATCTATGCTGGACTTGATCAAGAGTCTTGCGTAGGTTTGTTTATTCACTGGGACTTCTGGTGCACATGACAAACTACATCATCAGTTCAATGGTAGAAACAGGACCCTTCCCGACTATGTCACATGCAGGAAAGCATCGATTGTCGAGGACTGGGGGTGGTCCAGCGGTGAACCTATGCGCACTCATATGCCTAGCGGACATATCAGAGCCCTTGAGGCCCTTGTGAACCGGGCATCATGAATCCTATGCAAGCCTTAAACAAGCCCCTCCCCGAAACGGCATACCGAAGGCTCTTAAAGCGGACCAAGCCCCAAATGATTACAACCATGACAATCATCTGAATCGTAATATGACATTAAGTCCACACCATGTAGTAATAACGGCTGCTCTTTCACTGGCGCCACGGTATCCGGTTCTTAACTGAATACTGCCATTGTCCTTAGGTGCCTTGACCCTGCAATCTAATATCATCCCTACCCTCAAGCCGCAACATCCTTTTCACCAAGGCCAGCATGAAGAGCATAATTCCACTGGTCTAAACTTAGGAAACCTCCAAATTTTATATCTCAAGCAGCAGCGTTGGGGTTTATTGAGTTGGTTGTTCCACGCAGACTTGGTTTTAGGTGAGATGATCGTCCTAGACCATCTGGCAAGATACAGTGGTAAAGTAGAGGACTATAGTCAGACTAAGTGCGGTCTTTCGTCCGAGGCGGGACTGGTCCTTCTAGTTTCGCCCTGTCAACTAGGCATTGCATTGTCTGCAAGCTCGCCATCATTGTGAATAGAGATGTCTTCTCCCTCATCACATGTAGGTGCTCGTCCAAGCGAAAATCTGTAGTAGGCATTTAATAAAAGTAACTTCCTAGACTAACGCTGTCTTACCAACTTGTTCTTACCAACCAGTGTGATGTATAAAGACGCCCGCGATGGTGGAGGATATATAAGGTACGTAGATGGATTACCATAGGCCAAATAGTTTACTGTTGTCCAGTTTTGCCATTACAGCATCTGGGTCAAAGGTCCAGACTCCTAGAAGAAGTAGTCCCCCGAACATAGAGCAAAAGATGGAATAGCGAATAAGCGCGGGACCAAGCCGGACTAGTATCGGCATGAACGAGATGGGCCATGGTCCTCGGAGGCGGATAGCCTGCATTGGAATGCCCTCCACCTCTGTCGTTTCCATCTCGCCGTAAAGCTTGAACGCATCGTTCATTACGTGCAGGCACATCTTCTTGTCCGAAAAATCCGTGCTTGCAGACGACGTCATGAAGTCCAGGAGCTTCGGGCTATTGTTTTGAAGGTCCTCCTTGCTTAAATAAAGAGCATTGATCCAGTGCTGCATGCCGGTGATGTCTGTGCTGTGCATGCCGGTTGCGTCGGCGTTGTTCCTACCCAGGAATACCAAGATCGAGCCGGACCCGTCATCAGACCGAAGCATGAGCGCAACTCGGAAGTTGTTGTACGTCTTCAGCACAATGTCCACGTGTGGAGCGCTGGAGTCAAAGCGGAAGAAGCGAAGGAGGCCCCGGGAATCGGCTATCACAACGCCGTAAAGCGTATACTGGCCAAAGATCGTCCAGGGTTTAAGGGATCTTCTTTCAAGATAGAAGGCGTGCTCGTAACGAGACCCTAGAGTCGAGGCATTTTCGAACCGATGGAGTTGCTTATCCGTCAGTTCCCGACGGATCTTGTAAGACGTAGTCCACGGCTGATCGTAATGGTGGCCACGGACTTCGCCATCATGCCGCAGCCCATAGAGTTTGAGGTGGCTGATATGCCGGCCCTCAGGCTCAATACTAGCCAGCTCGTCGGGGCGGACTCGTGCGTAACGATCCGATCGTTGGCGACTTAGATAGATGCCCGCAGTCCGCATTGGATCACCTCCGAAGCTGCAGTTCAGGACGAGTATGACCGTGTCATATCTGTCCAACGGTCGGAGATCCTGCACTCGGCCTGCGATTTGTATTCCTTTGTTCGTCATCGTGATAGGCTCTTGTACGGCATCGGGGTCCCAGATCCGAACCAGGCGATCATTTGCAACCGGTGCACCTGTGTCCTTTCCCGGCGATTGAATAGAGTTATCTAGGAAGTTCTGAAACTCCCTCGGTGACGATGCGAATAGCCCTCGCACTTGATGATATACATCCGGGGTAGACGGTGCTCGCCAGGCGAAGATGGTATGGTCATCAGATTGTCTGAGAATTTCTTCCTGCAGCCGCAAGAAGGCCTTTGTGCCCTCTCCATAGACCAGAGGCATATTAACGTCAAACAATCCCAGAAGGGAATACGCGATATCCTCTACTCGTTCTGTTTCCCGATAAGCTGCCCAGCTCATTTTCCTTGCGACACTGACCTGCTGCAGGAGACCACCCTCGAGGATAAAGGTGTCAACCCCAGTGATCCTCTGGAGGTCTGGCGCCAGGCCCTTCTTCTCGCCGATAAAGCTCCAGTCACCACCAAAGAACTCAACCCGCCTAGGAGCAATCAGTTCTTGAAGAGTCCATCCTCGTGTAAACCATCGGCTATGAGAGAAGCCGACACTTGTCGTCGTCGTGGTAGCTTTGTTGCTACGGACGTTCTCAACGGCCTGGGCTTTCGTCTGGGATACATCTTCCAGGAACGCATAGCAAACTGCCGCGTTCTGGTACCATTTGAACATAGAGTTGATTGCCTCTCCTAGCTCCGCACTATTGGTTTTGTCGATGCAGCAGGTATCCACCCAAACATACTCCAATCCTTGACTTCGGGCTTGACGACAGGTGGCCAAGATCTTATTGAATCCAGGTCCGCCAGATTCTCGATGACGACGTCTGAAGTCATATTCTTGAAGGGATACCTCGTTTTTGCCCCATGTATGTGAGAGTATTGCATAAGGAGGCTGCTTGCCGAGAAATTCTTGTAGTTTCAGGGTTTTTGTGTTAATTAGCCTCATCCCTTAGTTGAAGACTCCGGCCAAAACAAGAAGCGATAGTCTGGTGGTGGATGTGTTTTTGGGAGAAATATGAATGGGCTCCAGTTTCTCAGCCTCATTCGAACTGCTCGAAGCGCAACGCTTGCTTGTAGTTATTGTTAACCGCAACAGCCTGCATGAGATGAGGTTACATCCAGGCCAGTTAGGTACTGTACCTTACAAGGGTGTTCAGCTGTGGTCGCGAATCAGAATGGCCTATCGCATTTCGTTGTAGACTTGGCCCCCAATTTCGCCTTTAAGCGAGTCGCAGATCATTTTAGGCAAGGTGAATTTCGCGGTATCCCATCCTTCAGCCATAAATGTCGATGCAAACAATATGACTTTTAACTAGGATCCATAGCGAATCTCAGGGTCAGAGTCAAAATCAAGGTTAGTATCGAGGTTAGGATCGAGGTTAGCGTTGAGGCTGTGGCCAAGATAGAATGTATTGTGGTGGATGATGAATAGAAAAGGTCATAAGATCAAACGGTGTTCATATGGAGTGATGGCTTAAAGACAAAGGCATCGTCGCTGGCACACCTTTCTGGATCTTGCTCTCCCACATTTGCTGCCTTTAGTGTGAGATGTCTATCCGGTCATGAAGTTTAAATGGCCGCAAGCCTTCCATGCTTCCAGAAAGACTTGGGAGAAATCATGTCTTAAGCAGAAGGACAGAAAAAGCGGGCTAAAATGTCATTTGGCAGGATATCTCCCAATCGTCGTTTGAAGCTCCGAGAAGCGGTGAGACCAGCTCCAGTCAACTCGTCTACCTCGGCCCAAGAAGCTCTCTTGGTAGTACAGTGCGTCAAAGACACTGAGGGAGAGATTGGAAGGCAACGGATCTAGAAGTCATTAGGGCCATCATCCGAACTAGCATTCTAACAGAGCACGAAATCTGTAACCTCCGCTGCGAGACGGAGATGCCAATTCAGTCTCCAAGCGAAACCCTGTCTCCCCAGCACGCAGAGCTCACAGTCGGGACACGCGTCTCGCAAGGAATATAAGACACGAAAACACGTGCTCCGCCTCGACAGTTGGACCTTCCATTCCTTGACACGAGACACCTCGGACCGTCGACCTGGATATCGGCATCGGCGATGGCGCTGAGACTGTCCGAGCCTCAATCCGAATTCACGACAACACTTGGAAAGGCTGAGCAGGCCCTGGACCGGTCCACGAGGCTAACAGGGGGCGGCTTCGATAAATTAAATATCGATTCACCTGCGCTTGGCCTTCGTCATGTGCAAGGCACTTCAGCTTGCACGATTTACCGTTTTTCCCTTGCCGTCCCGCTTCCGGTTGCTAGTGGAGACTGGAGAACATGGTTGTTGCTGGATCTAACGGAATGTTGGCATCAGGCTATCGAAGATGTTATCAAAGATCGTCGCCGCGCACGCGGTGGTGAAGAACTAGAGGTGGAGATGGTCCTTTTTCACCGAGAAACCCGATTGCCTGCCATGCATTATCGTGGAGCACCATGCACAAGAAGAACCAGCCCAGATCAGCAATCAACCTGCTTTTTTCCCTCGTGTATCCATCGTAATCGGCAAGCCGGAGGGAAAGGTCAGCAGCAGTCCATATTTTGCGAGGCCATCGATACGAGCTGACGGTGTCGGGATACGGGGCGGTCTTGGCGCTAGTTGTGATAGGCCAAGTAACGGTCTTCAGCGATGCCCCTGCCCCTGGACCGACTCAGCGCCCCATACTAGCCCTCCAGACGAGAGGAAATTTGCTTGCTGACTTGCATTGCTTACACTGCACCTTGATGAGGAGAGGGATTAATAGATGGAATTTGTTTTCTTTTTTGTGTGTTTTACTTCTTGTGGGTAAATGTTTCCCGTCGAATAGATCGAGATACGTGTAAATAAGCGGGGATGGACAAGCAAGTGCATGTAGCTGTCCATCACCACCAAAAGACCAACCCTTCTCGGTTGGTAGGCTGCAGCGGTGCAGCGATAAGGCAAGCCAAAAGGTAAGCCAAACGGTAAGCCCATAAGGCAGTGTGCCTCGCCCTTGCGCTGAGGCGTTCCCAACAGCGCCAGGAAACATTTCCAGCCTCTCGCCATATCGTACCCCTGGCCCGGATCTTTCCTGGTTGGGTCGGCACTCTGATCCGTTACCCTTAACCCCTGTCCGCGATGCCAAATATCGTCGTCTCCACTGTGCCGGGCCGCGACCATCCTAAACCAAAACCCAACGTAAAAGCAAAAAAAAAAAACCCGTCTCTTCGTGTAAGCAGCTTGGGAAATTCCGATGTAGTCTCGGGTGCGGTATCGATGGGTTCGCTGTGTTGGCCGCGTAGCAACAGCATGTCTAGAACACCATGCTCTCTTCGCATGGTGGGTAAATGTATGCGTATGGTTTGTCATCAAGTCGTAAAAGTCGTTATATTGAGTCGTCTTTAGTCGCCGACGGAGATGACCACATCGCCTTTGCATCGTCCGTACGAGCAGCACTCCGAGGGGTCCATCTCGCCTTTGAGGATGGCATCGACCTTTGACTATGAAGAGTCAGACACCATGAAGTGGGTAAGAAACAGTGAGAAGGAAAAAAACACTTACATCAGGACAAGGTCCCTTGGGTCCGATAGGTGCACCCAGCACCGCAGCTGCGGCCGTGACCAGCAGCACGAAAGTCCACTTCATCATGATGAATAAAGAAAGAGAGGACAAAAATGGGAAAACGACAGTGAAGTTCGGCGATGTTCACTAAGAACGAACGAGTGGTAGCGAACGCCAAGGTCCCAAGGGCCGTGATAATCGGGGATTCCAATAGTCTGACCGGCATGGAAGAGAGGGCCAAGGGCTTGCCTTATGTATCCCCAGCTGCCTCAAGGTCAGCAAGTGCCGCCCTTCAGCGGGGAGGAGCTAGAAACTACGATAGTTGGAAAACCTGCAGTGGGTAAAGCAGCCACCCCCTGCACAGCCAAAATCAAGCCTGACTCCCTCAGCGCGCGCGCTGATACACTGCTGCAGGGCTTGTTTCTTACCCGACTCAATTCATCCTTCAAGCCCACTATCGCCCGCGCCGAGTGACAACATCCCTGTCCGTGTCTCTCTACAACTGGTCTGGAGTAGTGACGCTGCAGTCTGCGGCGCCTGCACCATGTGGTGGCCGTGTTAGCTCAGCTAGGCTAGGCTAGGCTATTTTCTCGCCGGCTGCTGGGCGCCGTTGCTGAGCCAAGACGCCCAAAAAGTCCAAACATCCCAGAGGCCGAGGACGTGCCGCACGCAATCGATACGAGCACGTCACTCAACCACTGGCTCTTGTTACAATGCCTCTCGCGAGTCGTAGGACTTTCGACGAACTCGAGTGATAGGCGTTTCCGACACCCCAGTACTGTTGGTCCCAGCCGAACCGAGGAGCGACCCTCCAGGTCCCAAGTTTCTTAGTCGCAAACATTAGGCCCAGCCTCCAAACAACAAAAAACCAATTCAGGAACACGCCGAACCAACGAGAACAGCTCCCTGAAGCCCGTGTTGATGGGGGCCAGCAAACCAGCACAGGGGTCACGGCACGCCGCGGATCTCGTTGCGGGCAGCAATGCGGGCTCCTCAGTCATCATCAGCGGCAATCAGCCGTAGCCATCATCCTCCCCGAACTGGTAATCTCCTCCATAATCAGCCCTATAACTCTCCTAGCTTCAGGCGGTTTCCGTGTGGAGAACAAACGCTCGCTCCACGTTTGCGACTTTGACTTTCGTATCCCCCCAAAAATAGGCATTTGCTACGTTATTTACGACTCGCCCGTCAAGCCAACACGAAGTCCAAGCTCGGTGTCATGGAAAACCGAGCTCACATGTCGTCACACGATTTAGCATTCTATCTGGCACATTTTCTCTCCTGCTCTCCTCGTTTCGATAACGCGGGCGCCACCCTCCCCGCTTCCCTCACATCCTGCCACTCGCGTCTGCCACGATAACGTCGAGTATTGAGATCCAGGCCCTAACGCAAGGGACGGTGCAGGATGCGATGCCCCCGTCACCACGCTAGCGAATTTTAATCGTCTCCCTCCGCCTCCAGCGCCATCAGGCAGACTGGCGCAAACGGGCCGTAACACGCTGTGCTCACCACCGTCCTCCAAAAAAGCCATCGGGGATCACAATCAAGGGGAAGTCACGCCGGCGTCAGAGTACCGAGACGGAGCGCTGACGGGCTTGGCTCCATGGCCTGATGAGGCTTGCCCCCAGCTTGTGTGCCCCGACCTGCAAGGTACCAAAAGATCCAAGTCGGACTTGGCCCAAGCTCTTCAGTTTCTAACGTCTCGCGTTGCGTCTGGTGGATTGCATTGCCTCGCATTCATAAGGTCATCATCATATATCGTACACGTTCTGACATGACGTTGTCGCAGAGGTTGTGTCAACTAAATCCCCAAGATGTCAAATCCCCCAAACCTCCACTCCAACGCCTCCCACCATGACCTGAATCGATCCTTCAATATTTCCATCTTCCACTACTTCAATATCTCCAGGGTCTGCAACACCGCTATATTTATTTGCAACCAGTTTAACCCGGTCAGCTCCGATCTTCCAGACCTTGAACCGCTGGTCGTTGCTCACACTGACTCCCAGCATCTCCTCACCCCGACTCACTAACAGTACTCCGTTGATGGATGCTGCATGTGCCTTGCGGACGATACCCCGGTTTATCATCGTGTAGCGTTGGATTCCTGCATCATTCGATAACGGTATGACAGATGTTAGCCCGAGACCGTTGTCGTCGCCGCCAGTTAGCACCAGATACCCCTCGGCCATTGATCGCAGGTCTAGGCTCTTGATGCCACTCTGGTGAATCGGTGCCACATGCACCAAAACGTGGCTCTCGATCTTGTCTTGGTCGAGCCGCACCTCCCAAGTGGCCAAATGCCCGTCGGTCGAGGCAGTCAGAACCGAAACCCTGTTCTCGTCCACGCCGAGGTGGCGGATCTGAGTGAGACACGCTCCCGTGTAAGACATTTGGGCCAGAAGCTGGAAGCCCTCGTGCTGCGCATAGCGATACGTCTTCAGGGCCGAATTCGACAGGGCCATCGTAACGAGCAGGCTGTTGTCAGACCCAGTTCTGCGCACGTCAAAGTCCATGATTCGTAGGTCCCCATCACGACTCTTGTTACCGAAGACTGCCTCGCACACGACGCCGAGCCCCGCATATCCAGCATCCAATCTCCTTATCCGCCAGACGAAGAACTCCTCGTTTCCTGCGCTGCTGAAGAGGTAGTCATCCCCAAGCCATTTGAGCTGCTGTAGACCAGTGACATGGAGCTTCATGTAGGCCACACATCGTAGTTCTCGGCTTTCTTGTGTCCCATCTACCTGGTTTACCCGATAATCCCATATGCGGATCGATGTGTCTTCGGACCCTGTTGCTATTAGTCGACCGTTCGAGCTCAATGCGCGAATTTCTCGGCCATGAATTCCTTGTTTCAGGGGTCGATATGTTGACCTCTGCTTTGAGTAAATGTATAATCTAGATGCCTTTGTGTAGGCGAAGCGTAGATTGTTCTGATCTGCAGCATGGTGAATGAAGCTGAATAATCGGTGACTACCTCCGCACTCGAGCGTCACCAGTTCTTCCCGCCGGGTTTCGTTCCATACGACGAAGTTCTTACTCCGGAAGCCGTAAAGAATCAGTTCAGGGGTAGCATCCTCGGTGAACCAAGCTCCTTCGATCATTGGACCGAGCGGGGGTGAAGCCTCATGTCTGAGATGGAGACGAATATCTTGCTCGACGTGTTCTATCTCATAGATTCTGTACTTTCCATCCCGACTAGTTGCCAGAAAATACGGCGAAGACGTAGAAGCGCCTGGTGTTGATGGGAGGGGCACAATGCTCGTGATGGCATCTTTACTGCGGGTTGCAACGTCCAGGATTGAACGATACCCGCCCTGACCTCGTCGCAACAGAGATAGGAAGCCATGCCGCGACCCGACTGCGAGCACTTCACCATTCACCTTCGAAGCGGCCGTAAAGACAAACCGACTATCGAGGCGGTTGATGTTGGTTTGGTTCTGCACAGCTCCTGTGCGGCGGTCAAGGGTGAAGCAGCGTGCGTCTGACGTGCCATGGATGTGGACTAGAACATCGACTAATGTGCCATCAGGGGTTTCTGTTCCTGCCAGGTTGAAGATGTGGACGATCTTGCCAGGAACTGAGCCAATATGAGATACGCCTACCTCCTCGGAGTAGTGATACAGATTCCCACTCGTCGTCCCCAGCACAGCCAGGCCAGAGCCGATCCCTCCCACAACGTAACGGAGTTTTAGGTCGGCCGTGATGCTCTCCTCAACCTCAACTTCCCGCCAGGCGAGGGCTTTATCAAAAGTCCCCAGCAGTAAACGACCAGTCGTCGTCCCTGCGAGGATTTGGTCTAAGTGAATGAAGTCGTATCGGCTGAATGTTTCACGTGCAGAAAACTGTTGTGGATTCGGAATTGTAGCGAGGGCATCCTGAAGGACGAGGTTGATGAGGTCGTGCGGCCGTTCAGGGTCGCTGATGGAGGTGTTGGAATATAAAGAAAGGTCGGAGATGAGAGAGATCTTCCCATCGGCGCCGCCGGTTGCTATAAGGGCTCGGTCATCTTCTTGCGTTACGGCGTGGGACCACAGATGCTTGCCGTCGTGAAGCGAGAAGGTCTCCTGGTGTGTCAAGGTTCCGGGCTCTGCTCTGGAACTTGCAACGGCCTCACGGCCTGATGAGATACCAAGGTCCAATTGCCAGCGTTGCATTGTAGAGTCCTCTCCAAACGAATACACCGTGATGGGTTCGCCCTCAGGAACACCTCCTTCTGGTACTGCGAACTTGACGCCCCAGATACGACTCGCATGGCCCATCGCCACCGCGACAACCCTGCTGCTACCTTGGCTCGTCGTATCTTCATCGATTGTAGTTCCAAAGCCCGTTTCTCGTACCGCACTGTGACTCTGCTGTTGATCCCCCTTCCGCTCCGTAACGTCCCAAATCCGTATCGTCCGATCATCGCTGCAACTGGCCAACAACCTCACTCTTTCCCCAGCGACCCGCATCTCATCCGAGATATGCACTCCGAAGATCGATCCTTCGTGTCCGCTCAGCACGGAGAGCATCTCGTGTCTCCTCTCGGACAGGTAACACTTCCACATCTGTATCTCGCCAAAGACTGTCCCGGCTGCGACGAGCACGGTGTCTTTGGAGAGCCATTTGAGGTTTGCGGCGTAAAGGATTGGTCGGGAAGGGGATATGACAGAGCCGAAGGTTATCTTCAAGTTGGCCGAGTTAATGTGCAGATGGACGGCTTCGTTATGTGCTGTTGCTAGAACTGCGACGGCTGGGTCATAGGGCGATACCACAACGTCGTAGATCCAATCCTCCGCCTGTCCCCAGCTAAGCCCCCCCTCGCCATCAATCAATCCCTCAACATCAACCAGACACACCTCCCTCCCTCCCCAGGGCAGCACTGTTGTGCCCTGGACATGGATCCCTTGAACAGGCTGGTCGTGAAGCACACAGCGTCTTTCAACCACATTCCCACTAGGGACGCGGTAGATTACGAGCTCGTTATCCTCCCCAGCGAGGACGTAGAGGTTGTTGCACTTGCTGCGATAGAATGACAGGGCTGTAATGGGGACTTGCGTGAAGGCCTTGCGGAGGCATATGTGCTGGGGGGTGTTAATGAGTGACGATAGCCATGGTTGCGGGGGAGGGGTTTGGTACTTTTTGCGGTTGCGCCATGTGAATGCTGGTGGCTCAAGGAGCCATGAGACCTAGTTTGGTATCTTGATATGGAGAACAATTTCGTATTATCCAGCTTCAGTTTATGTGAGATCCATGTGTCTGGAGGAAATGCCCGCCTAGAAGTTGATGTGTGGGTTTTCTAGTTGGTGCAAAATTTTCTAGACGCACGCGTTCATTATTACTTTCAAGCACTCGCTCACCCAGCTTTAAGCACGACAAAGAGAATCCCAACCCTCAGTCACCAGGGAAAATGAGGGATAAAAATATTGTATTACATTGTATTCAATATCAAATATACGCAATTCGTCCACTCAGAACTAGCCCCAACACCATCACAGCATCTTCAGAAATAATGACTTGTTCCTCAAACTTCAGAACTATCACCACTTCAAGAAGGGTGCATTTTCTTAACAAGGAATGTACTGAGCACAGCTTTAAGTTTGGGTACTGCATATTGTGAAAGATAGTATATTGTATCATCAAGCTTCAGGTCTGGGTATCATGCCTATCCCGGCATTTCCGCCCATCCATCCCATTTATAAACTGCTATAAAAGCCAAGCCCGTCGTCGTGACCGTCATGATTTGCCATGGCCATTCCCTTCACACACATAACTAAGTATTATAACCAAACGCCGGCAATGCAAGATCATAAAGCCCGGGATAATCGAAAGCCCACACAAGTTTTCACATCATAAGTCGGATTATCTCGATGGAAAGGATATTTAAGCCCGGTGGGAGTAAGGCTCGTAGGCGAGATCGGAGCGAGCAGCGCCACTGGGGTAACGGGGGGCGCCATACTGAGACTGGGACTGGTTTTGGTTGTAGTATCCGCTGGTCATTTCGTGGTCGTTACCAAGAGGCGCATAGCCGCTTCCGTTCTTGGGAAGCAACTTCTCGCCGTCCGACTCGCGGTTCTTGCGACTGCGGCTGCTGCGGTGCTCAGGCTTACAACAGCAGATGGTGAAGAGCCAGAAGAGGCTGGCGCCGATAGCAAACGCCACAGCAATCCAGACGACACCGAGGAATGTGGTGTTAATCTTGCCGCGAACACCGTAAAACTTGGCTGTACTCTCAACAGCACCAACTACAATGGCGGCCATCGCGGTTGCGAGGGATGCAGCAGCGATGACGAGGGCGGTAGCGAGGCCGGAGACGATATAAGTGAAGCATGAGAAGATGCGGGAGCAGTTGGCAAAGATACCGAGCAGGATTTCGACGCCGAGGGCGATGAGAGCGGCAATGAAAGCCACCTCGGTCCACTTTGAAACTTTGCTGAAGACCTTGAGAGCATTGCTGATTTCTTTGGGCAAGTCAATGTCCACGCCAGCCGCAGAGCCAAAGTCGTCGATGATGCTCGAGTTCAATGCGCTCGCGGCCCAATCGAACTTGGCCTTAGTGCAGTGACGCTTGCCGTCCTGATCGGTGTTGCAGTAACCCCAAAGTGAAATATCATAGGTCTTGCTGAGGCCGAGATCAAGAGCGGTGATGTTGTCGTCCTTTGTAGCGCGTCGGAGGTGGATGTCGGCGTTATCGACTATGTGCTCCACGTCTGCCGGGTTGATAGAGAGGTCCTCGACATCGAGGCGGAAGAGGTACAAGCCCTTGTCCGCAACGCCGGCGAGGGTGCCAACAAGGAGGAAGATGATGGAGCCGATCGTTAAAGCGAAAGGCAGGGCGACGCAGAAAAAGCGGCCGACGCCCATTGTGAAGGTTTTGGGGGTTGGCGGTGTTGAGTTGAGTTGAGGTAGAATTTAATTTAATCTGCCCGTTCGGATAGCGGATTACGTCGATTGAGAGCGAGCGATGGGGGCGTCGCGAGGGATGAAACGATGCGACACTCGGAAACGGGTGGACGCAAAGATGCACAAATGAATGCAGAAAGACGCAATACGAATGGAAGATGTTCAGGACAAGCTTCTAGTCAGTATGGGAGGGACGGTTTTATAAAGTCGAGAGGCAGCTCAGCCCAGAGCTGACGAGCGGCAGGGTGGTTGCCCGCTGATGAAGAAGGCTGGGGGGGGGGCCTGCGCTAGCGGAAGCAAGCCAGTTGACGTGGGGTGGCGCAGTAAGCGTGTGTGGCACTTCGGGCGACTTGGCACTGGCGGAGGTACAGCAGCGGACCACTAAAGCCCCAAAAACAAACAGCGCGTGGGCGGGCACCACAGCGGCTTACGACTTCGAACTCCCAGGCCCAGAGGGCCTTCAATAGCTTATTTCGCAAGCACAAAGTGCAAAATGCTTGACCTCCTCATACTACTCAGCCTCAGTGGAATCATTCCGAGCCGAGCAGGTGTGCTGCCGACAGTGAGAGGCCCGGTCTTCGGGGTCTCAGCTGGGGGTCCTTGTCCCATTTGGCTTGTTTCGAAATCCCCATCGATCAGCATGAAGATCACGTTATTGGCCCGACAGCGAGGGGTCCTTGACTTTTGATCCCCGAAGGATGTGGAAGAGCGCACCGTCTTGCTTTGAGCAGCTTAGCTCTGCTGACGGCGTCACTTCGTCGCTCATTCCCATGCTGACAATGGTCCTGTTTCCCCTGCAGCTGCCGGAGGTGATTTCAGGTAAGGCTTCTCTTTTGTGAGCGAGGGAGAGTAGACGCGTTCGTGATACAGATGTTCCAGAGCCCGTCTGATATGAGAATCTTGGAATTAGTCTGTGTTGGCCATCCAACTCCATCAGGGACCCTGAACGGGCTGACGACATCCGACCGGGATCCGTAGCCCAACATCGAGATGCTGATCGTCCTCACACAGGAAAATCAGCAAAACAAACAGTCGATTCCTCATCAACGGTCTGGCGTCAAGCGTGCGCACCGCCATCACCACCGATTTCGAAATTCAACCGCAGCAAACCAGCCGACTGCTGGTGGAAATTAGCGAACACCCCCGCATCTTGTCTCGCAGTTCTTACCCAGCGCAAGGCTTTTGCGACGATGGCCTGGACCCTGAGAGAGGCTGAAAGCTTGAAGCCGCACTCTACCCTCAGAACCCCAAGAGACACAGCCTTTGTTAGTCTGGCGCCGTCCAGGCGGAATCATCCTAATTTTAGCAGCTCTCAAGCTTGTGCCTCGCGAGCTCCACAAGCCCACAACCCCCGTCCCTCACACTAGGCCAATTCCGAGATCCCCGCTGCAGTGGTTGTGATCCCGCTCCGCCGTGCAAGCCAAACAAGATCCTCATGGTCTGGGCCCTGCCACATGTTTGTTAACCAGCATCCCTGTGTGTTGAAAAGGATATTCTCTTCATAGCGAGCAACGATCCTCAGGCTGTCACCTCTCCCACCTGGCTCTCTGGTTGGATTCATGACGACTCCGCCTCCACTTGATACCGGCAATTCTCTTCGGCTGCCGGCTATGAAATGCTCACTCAGTGGGGTTCTAGCGCGTACGTCAGCTCGAGGCGATATGAAACCCCCCGGTCCCTTGTGCTTTTCGGTCAGGAAAAACGCCCTGTTCTCGTTACCAAAGTCCCATTCATCAGTCCAGAGTCAGTCCTTTGCAATAATACCACGAGACTTAAGTTGTTCGTTTAACTCAGTGAACCTGAAGCCAAATATCCCAGGATACTCTCAGAACCGATTCAAGATGACTGCCAATGCCTCAATCAAGAGTATGAGAAATAATTGCACTGTTCGTTTCTATTTTCGTATGCTTCTCCACTGAATTATTTGTTGAATTCCCTTTAAGAGGGGTTCGTGTAGGGTAGTTACGCGTCGGCCCGTGAACTGGTGTTTCTAGTCGCCACAAACGACGTCAGAGTTGTTCAGATTACCGACGAGCTGCTACGTCTATCTAAAAGTAGCATGCACTTAGTAGAGCATGAATAAGTCACCGGAAATGCTGGACTGGGACTGATCCCGTTTGCATGTAGCTTGGTCGTCAAGCGATATAATACGGCTTTGGGTTGACCTCTATCAAGGGTCTATTTGATGATATTATCGCAAAAACATACGGATCAAGCATTTACCCCAGCAGAACGACTAGAATGCAATTAATACGATGGTTAAAGTGTTCGACACCATAACTAATTTAGTTAGGTTGGGATCGGCGGTGAACTTCTCTTCCATTCTATTTCCACCTATGATCTCGACGCATACGTATACACAAGTCACAAACCCCACTCCAAACCCAACTCGATTTCCAGTATTCCTTCTTTATATCAGAGGTGCCTTGTTCATGCTGATTCTATATTCTAACTTTCTCTACCATTACGCCTAAACGAGAGATGAGTTGCTGCCAAGCTTCGTGCATTTTATTCATATGGGATACTGAGGAATGCTAAACTTGAAATGTGAACCGAGCTTCATATACATAACAAGCGGCATCCATCAGGCGAATTAACCTAGTTTGCGTCCATTTCCCACATGTAAGTCCCTCTCAAATTCGATTGGCACTATGGGTGTGACTGACGTTCGTGCCTAAGGTTGCACTTTGAGTAGGTGTATGCCCGGACCCGAATGTACTTTAACAGGAAGATTCTCGGTCTCAGATGACATCTTTGATGGTTGACATAAGCTGAAATGGCCTGCAAAGAGATACGAAGGTCGGTAGATATGGTCTCAGCTCCCGAATTCGAAAGGATTAATCTACGACGACGGGAGGTATCAGATATAGGGTATTGTGACCTCCTAAGGATATGGCAGTGATATTTCGCACCAAAGGTTCACCTGGGTTCTAATTGTCATAGGCCATAGAGTAAACTGTCCTGGTTTACGTTGAAACAATGGATGAAGCGTACATCATGATGTATTCGACGGGCATCAAGTCACTCTACTAGTATAGACAAGGTAAAGTGACAGAAAAGACCTATCCAAGGTGAATTGGTACTCACAAACAGATACCCTCGGTTAAAGTGCTTCCTGCTACTGCGTAACCTTGATACCACCGGAAGCAACCTCCGGCACGGAGCTGCTCATCTTAAAATTAGAACTTGTCGGATGGTAGAAATCACACTAGGCCAGGCAATGGGTTTAACCCAGAACAAAGGTCAAGTGTGGTACTAGAATTGACATTCAGATGCCTCGCGGTAATGTAATCTTTGATAGGTTCCTTTGAAAAGTGATGACAATGCCACTGATAATCAAGACAATCAGTTGCTTAGCACGTCGGCAATTCTGTGGCGATGTCTCAGTCACCCCCTCTTAATTTTGCCCTGCAGCGACCTGCTCGGCCTGCTTGACTGTGTACTACTCTCACCGCATTGGATCGTGTCAACCGATTACCTGTCTCCTCCATCCTAAAGGCTCTCTCCTGTATTGACTTTTCAAAGAGTTCAACGCTTTATGGCAGACTAAGGACCTTGGGTAATGCTGCTCTTCATTTTCGCATTGCATCATTCGAATGACTGCTGCATGAAAAGATTCTCTAAGATCTTTGTCAGCTAAATGATCTTAATCTTAGTAGTACCAAGAAGCTGGGCAGGGCTTGCTCATGGCCAAGGATCTTTCATTCTGTCACAAAATTCTCGGGAGCGGTCGGGTCATATTAGGTAGACCTCGGGTGGTTCAATGTAGGCATCCTGGGAGCTTGGCGAAAGTGTAGTTGGTAAAAGCAAGAAAGACCGAATCATGTAGTATCTTGGCAGCATATTGACGAATCGTTAGTAGCAACTATGCAGCAACGCGTTTCGCACCAGGAAAGATGATGGTGGTGGTGGATGACAGGTCTGAACATTGGCATTTTAGGTGATTAACAAGAGGCTAACGATCCTCTTGGTTTCGATTGAGGGAGGGGCCTTTGCAGTGCCGACATAGCCCTATTGCTGGATCAGACACATTGAAGAAGGCCTCACTACGTACGTGTATGTGCGCAGTTGCCCGCTTCGCCAAACTGCAGACCAGAAAGGCAAGACGAAACGCTCGGCACCGACAAGTCGGGTCTGGGGATCTTGTTCTGCCTCTTCTTCTATCTACGGCATCATTCGTCAGTCCCCGGAACAATCCGCAAGGGTTTGGTAATTTGTAAGGACCTGTTCAACCAACCGAGTTGCCGGGATGCGGTATGTGAGGCCAGCCTGCATGAGGGCTGCATCTCGAAGAAGCAGACATACCTTATATATTAGGTACATCCATGGTTTGAACCCCACGCGTTGGGAGTCTGTCTCGAGTCAAAGGTAGAGCTGTCGTCGTGGATCCATCCTATTAAATGAGAAGAAGGCCTGGCAACAAGTCGTGGGATGATGAAGGTATCGAGTATTCGAAACCGGACGTTCATTTGATTGGTAACCATTCATTTGAGGAGTTCAATACCTTAGGTAGCTTAGCTCCTTGCTTGGGTCAATGCTTGTGCCTACCCCACTATCAAATCGGGGGTCTTAACGGCAACTTCAAATTCAATAGAAGATCTACCCGCAAGATTATCCCGAATGGATGCAGCGACTAACATGAAGACTATGCGGTTGGTTTCTGTTGCATTAGATCTACATTCTGCCTCTATGGGAATATGGCTGCGCGTAGAGTCGGGGTGCCAACGGACATCCCCATTAGTACGCTGTGATCGATGGGCCAATTATAATCAAGCATCTCTTTGCGCGTCAAGTGTCAACGTTTTCATCCTCTACTGCCAATCTTCCCAGAAACGCCGGACAATAATTGGCCGAATGCAGAATAGAGGGGTAAGCATTTGCCTAGAGATTCTAAATATCTTGGCTTTTGGCTCGGTAGTAATAAAAGATAGAGTTGTCTGGGGTTGCAGAAGTAGTTCTTGCACGTGCCACGCTGCCTGCTCTGGCTCGCTGCCGGTACCCATGGATGGTCTGGCACCTGCAGTTCGAAGCGGAGGCGTCGAATTGCAGCGACTCTCTCAGGGAGTCTCAGTGGCTCAGTGGCTCAGTGGCTCAAGGGCGCTGTGGGACGCTGTGGGGGCAGCAGCAGCTCGGTCTGCAAATATGGGCCCTGGTCGGGTCACGGCTGGCCTAGTGCTTGAAGTAATCCATGGATAGAGGCTTGGCTTCAGGATTGATCAAATCAACCCAATCCATCAGTCACTGACAAGGTCTCTCGCTCACTCCGACGCCTCTTCATCCTCCACTCGGAGACTCTCTTCTTATCACCATCCCCTCCCATCCATTGAACATTGCCCTTTCGCCTCCCTTCCTTCAGCTTCCAATATCCCACAGCCAGCAAAAAGCCCGATTTATCTTCCATCTCCTGATCCCATTGGCGCAGAACCTGCTTCTTCCCCTGCACTACTGTCACTGGTGCTGCTGAGATCTCGTTTTGAGAGCACGAGCACGAGCACGAGGGCTTCAGTCAGTTCTCGTTTGTGCGTGCAGGCGTGTCGTGACTCTGCACTGGTGCTTTTTACTTTCTGTGCTCGCCCTGGTGCTGTGACTCCAGCTGATCTCACAGAGTTGGAGAGCTCTACTATCTCCTGCCTAACTCCTCAAAGGCCAAAAGGTACAAGGTGAAGAGGGGCGTGAAACCTTAATCGTAGTCGCCCACACAGCTGGCTTCTTCGCTCGACCTTATCCGGCAGCGGCACCACTGGAGCTTGTTGACTCTGACCTACGACATACAACATACAACATACATCTCTCACCTCTACAACACGACTGACCATCCACAATCGATAATCCGCCACTCACCATCCGCCGAGCCTCATACTTTTTCGCTTCGTCTCCCGCCATCCCGCCATCTCAAATCATTTAGCTAGGGGGGTTTGCATGGTTGTAGCCCTGCAAGATCAAGCAAGACTCTGAACGAGGCGTCCCAGCCCCCGTCCACTCCCCGTTTCCAACCTTTTCGCAAACCGCACGGAGTCGATTTCAAAGATCAACGACGCAACACCACGCCCTTGGCTCGTTTTGCGGTCTGAAAAACTGTCTTGGAGATTGTCCTCCATCCAGTCTACTCCCGCAGGTACTTCTTGCCCGTCATATCCCTAAGCACCCAGCCGGCGCTCCCGCCGGTTCCTCCACCGCATCCCCGCTGCCACCCTCTCAACTCGTTTTTTACCCTGCTCCACTGCCCTGCGCCTGCGCTCGAACGCATCGCGACAGTTCCCATATACCATCACAACTCCAGCGACGTGAGTCAAAGCAGGCTGACGCGGTCATTGTCTAGTCTTAGGATCGGTCTTTGGTCATTCTAGAGCGTTATCTCCGGTGCTCACAAGGACGCTGTTTGCATCGTCACCGATTCGGTCCCGGCGTTACGAGGCCCCCCACGACGTCATCACCGCCGCAAAATACATACCCCAGAGCCCTACCACTACGACGGAACCTGGTCAGACTACCCAAGGCGCCCGCCCAAACCACGCAAGACGGACGCTTCAAGGGGTCGACGTTGTTTCTTGTTCGCTGTAGACGGTCGATTATTCCATCCTCCCTAGTACCTTTCAACAAACGTCCATCGGTCATCATCGACGAGCGCGCTCTCCTGGGCGATTCGAAAAGGGTCGGCCAGCGAGGCACACCGACGATCCCACGCCACCACGCGACTTTTTGAAACAGTTGTCGCGCCCGAGTGACACGGGATATAAATACAATGGGTAACCAGGCTTCCAAGGAAGGCAGCTCTGGTTCCAAGGGCTCCGGTTCGGCCGGTGGTGATGGGCCCCTCCAGTCATACCCATCCTTCAGCAGGTCTGACACAAAAGACTCGTCGCGTTCATTCCGCTCGCTGAGATCCAAGATACCAGGTGGTGGAAAGACGGACAGCCCGCGAAGCTCGACTCTCCTTTCCAACGGCGATAGTGCAGGCGAAACGAGCAAAAACGACGCTGCTTCCGTGCGATCTGGGAAGAGTGGTCGAACCGGGTCGCGAGCAAGCCGGAGTGACCTCCCACCTCTGAAACACAACTCAACCGACCTCTCGACGTTGGATTCGCCCATCGTCGATAACCAGCCTCCCCCATCTCCCGTACAGGCCTCGAAGGGGGGATCTCATGATGTAAGCGCTGCCCAAGCATCGGGTGAGGTGGATCACGTTTCCGACCAGCCTCCCAATGCGAATGTGAGCGTGAACACACACATGCAAGCGCCTGGTCAGTCCATCTTAGTGAAGCGGGAGAACGCCATCAACCTCGTGCACGAGAGTTCCGCGGACTCGAATAAGGCCGAGAATGTCGCTATGGCCGAAATCAAGGACATTGATCTTGATGACTACATCAAGCGCCTTCTGGATGCGGGATACGCTGGCAAGGTGACCAAGAGCGTGTGTCTCAAGAACGCCGAGATTGTTGCTATCTGTCAGCGTGCAAGAGAGGTGTTCCTTTCACAGCCAGCTCTGTTGGAGTTGGATGCGCCAGTCAAGATTGTAGGAGATGTTCATGGGCAGTACACTGACTTGATTCGAATGTTCGAAATGTGTGGATTCCCTCCTACTTCAAACTACCTCTTCCTAGGCGACTATGTCGACCGAGGGAAGCAGTCTCTAGAGACCATTCTGCTACTCATCTGCTATAAGTTGAAGTTCCCCGAGAATTTCTTCCTTTTGCGAGGAAATCACGAATGCGCCAACGTTACCCGGGTGTATGGTTTTTACGATGAGTGCAAGCGAAGGTGCAATGTCAAAATCTGGAAGACCTTCATCGACTGCTTCAACACGTTGCCGATTGCCGCAATTGTCGCTGGCAAGATTTTCTGCGTCCACGGAGGCCTCTCGCCAGCTTTGAGCCACATGGACGACATTCGGAACATTGCTCGGCCGACCGACGTTCCCGACTACGGCCTGTTGAACGACCTTCTCTGGTCTGATCCTGCAGATATGGAGCAAGATTGGGAAGCCAATGAACGAGGGGTCAGCTATTGTTTTGGAAAACGAGTCATAACCGACTTTCTGGCTGTCCACGATTTCGATCTCATTTGCCGTGCACACATGGTGGTCGAGGATGGGTATGAATTTTTCAACGACCGGGTTTTAGTCACAGTCTTCAGTGCGCCGAACGTAAGTGATCTCATGCTCTGCCATCTACCTCGGGTGCTAATAAGGCGCAGTATTGCGGCGAGTTCGATAATTGGGGTGCGGTTATGTCCGTGTCCTCCGAGTTACTTTGCAGCTTCGAGCTTCTGAAGCCACTGGATTCCAGCGCTCTGAAGAGTCATATTAAGAAGGGACGCAACAAGCGACAACATATGCTTAACAGCCCTGTAAGCCCCCCTCCCTCCCTACGATCGGCAACAAAGATCACTGACCCGATATTATAGCCGGCGAGTGTTCAACCCCAGAGTGTATAAGTGTGGGGTCAACATGCAGCCACGAAATCAAAAGACATTTTTTCTCTCCCACCATGGGAATAAACATATTAATAATATGGTGAGACTACTTGGGAGCAATTCGGGTAGTGTCATCAGCGGAGTTGGTGATGATTCCAGGAGCAACAGCAACGGTCAACCAATGGTACATTTTGGGAAACGAACAGGGATGCGCAGGTTTTCAGTCTAGGAGAGGGGATACGTAACATGGGGACATGTGACTATTACGCCCACGGGGTGATAACCGTGTCGAATGGTCCATATCGACCTTGGCTCTATCCGAGTGGCGGGCGTAACTGTCCCAACCGCAGACCCGAAATGGTCAACTCGGCACCAGGTTCAAGTCGATCACAAAGCAGAGTTCATTGTTTAGCTCTGGATGTCCCAATTGACGTGGTCTGTGCTCTCACGCGCTATGTATGGGATAACACAGGCCTGGTGGTTTTGATAACGAGAAGCACTCTCAGTCTTAGCATGGGTGTACAAGTACAAGTACTTTGGGGTTGTACATTACCAAGAATTCATATGGATCTTACGTTGCGCTCATATTGGGGGACTCTTCTAGCTACTAACCATGGAAATAAATTATTGCGTTTGGAAATACTCTAGGATAGAGCCTGGTCATCTGTACGGTCATAATACTGCTGTGTGAAATCAGACAGGGATATGGTACCTGTCGGCTTAGTCATCAATGTGACTGACGCGGGGCCCAATAGGTGTACGGGGCCCCGTATGCATTATGAAAGCGTTGATAGCCACCACCAAACGCGCCGCGCGCCTCCTTTTTGGTATGCCTCTTCAGCCTCTTTGCTACTCGGATAGCTATCCTTTATCTGGCCAAGATGCAGCCGATTGAAGAGGCCAATCGATTTCCAGATGACTGCCTCCCTCCTGAAGGCGACTATGACTCCCGAGATGCCTTATTCAAGGCGATCAACGCCTGGGCAGCGCCACGAGGCTATGCCTTTAGGACTGGAAGGTCAACCAAAGAGAGGACTGGAAAGCTTACACTCACATTTACTTGTGATCGTGCCTGCCGCCCTCCGAGTGTCTCCAAGGAACGGCAACGGCGTACTACTACACGAGGCACTAGCTGCCAATTCTCTGTTCTAGCAAAGCAAAGCAGCGACCTGGCTACATGGGCTTTGAGGCATCGTCCGGATAGCCGATTCGCTATCCATAACCATGAGCCAAGCTGGCACCAGTCTGCTCATCCGGCACATCGCAAACTATCCGATTCGGATAGATTAACAATTGGCAGCCTCGCGAATGCCGGGATAGCGCCAAAGGATATCAGGACTTATATCCGACAGAACTCAAATACCATTACAACCCAGCAAGATATCTACAATCGTATTGCAGAGAGCAAGCGAGAGCTCTGCGAGGGGCAGAGCACAATACACGCCCTTGCCAACCAACTGGATAAGGAAGGGTTCTGGAACCGGATGCAGCTTGATTCAGACGACCGGGTCATAGCAATATTATTCGCCCATCCAGAGTCATTAGCATACCTTAGGGCTTATCCAGACCTGCTCTTCTTAGATTGCACATACAAGACAAACAAATATGGGATGCCGCTCCTCGATATTATCGGTGTTGATGCCTGCCAGCGATCCTTCTGTATTGCATTTGCATTCCTAAGCGGCGAGAACGAGGACGACTATATCTGGGCCTTAGACCGGCTTCGATCAATGTATGAGCTCTGCGGCGCGAGGCTCCCGTCTATCATCCTCACAGATCGCTGCCTTGCTTGTATGAACGCCGTGGCTCGCTGCTTCCCAGCTGCAATTTCGCTCTTATGCCTTTGGCATGCAAATAAGGCAGTCCTTCGCTATTGCCAGCCAAGCTTTATATGCCATTCCCAAGGAGCCGAGGCTTATCGAGATAGTCTTAGCGATTGGAATGAGTTCTTTAATTGCTGGCATTCAATCATGAGATCAGTAGATGAGGAGACCTTCAATCAGTGCATTAAAGAGCTTGAAAAGCGCTACCTACCGCAATATCTTGAAGAGGTTGATTATATTAAGACCAATTGGCTTGACCTATATAAGGAAAAGCTTGTTAAGGCTTGGGTTGATCAGCACCCTCATTTTGGCAATGTAGTTACCTCACGGGTCGAGGGTATCCATGGGCTGCTAAAGAGCCATCTTAAGAAATCTACATTAGATCTCTTCGAGGCTTGGAGGGCCATAAAGCAAGCACTACTCAATCAACTAGCTGAGCTACGATCAAACCAAGCCAAGCAGCAAGCACGTATGCCAATTGAGCTCTCCGGGTCACTATATGGTACTGTTCGTGGCTGGATATCTCATGAGGCATTGCGGAAGGTTGAAGAGCAGCGGAAGCTGCTCTTAAAAGAAGACCTGCCTAGCTGTACTGGTGCCTTCTCTCGATCTCATGGTCTCCCTTGCGCTCATACGCTCAAAGCCCTACAGGAACAAGATCAAGCCCTTAGTCTAGAGCATTTCCATACACATTGGCATCTTAGCCGTAGTGGAAGTCCTCAATTGCTGCTAGAGCCTCGTCAACGCATTGATCGAGTAGCTGCTAGCTCAACTAAACCACAATCAAGTACTCGGCGGGAGCCTAGTGCATTCGAAGCTGTTGAGGCAGCAATACGGCCAAGGGCACAGCCTACATGCAGCAAATGCCACACACTAGGTCATACAATGACATCAAAGTCATGCCCTCTGCGGTACGCAGAGCTTTTGCAGCCGGCAGCAATAGCGGCGCCGGCAGCAATAGCCGTTCCATCAACAACGGCGCCGGCACCAGCAGAGGCACCAGCAGCAGCAGAGGCACCGGCAGTAGCAGAGGCACCGGCAGCAACAGCGGCTCCGGCACTAAGATATGATGACCCGCGGGCTATCTATCAGAGATATGTTGCGGCAAGAGATGCTTGGTATAGGGCGCAGCCTCGCGGCAGCCTCAAGACTAACCAGCAGTATCGGAAGGCGATAGGTCTGCCTTCACGATATAGCAAAGCCGACTACGACTGGTGCCTCGACTGGAAGCAGATGACCAAGCGCTGTACGATACCAATAGGCTCTAGGGAATGGACCAAAGAAGAAATGATGGCCTATCTTGACTGGGATAAGTCAGAAAACGAGCGTATTGACGCCCAAGTAGAGAATGAGATAGTAGTGCAACCCTTTTCGAGCAGACGAGGGCCGGGCGAGATCTGGAGGGCATGTGAGAAGGATATTGAGGAGCAGCAGTCTTTGTATTTAGCTATGTAGCTATATCTCAATTGTAGTTGTGTTGTTGAATTGGAATTCGTCATGTCGACATAGCCGCATTTGTGGTGGTGGCTATCAACGCTTACATAATGCATACGGGGCCCCGTACACCTATTAGGCCCCGACTGACGCCAGAAAATTGAAAGGATCCAGCTTCAACCGCCGGCTCACGAACATCAAGTCGACGCCCAGCAACAATGAATCGCCACGCCTTCCGTTCGGTGTGCAGCCGGACAAGGCCTGAGCTGGAGCAGGTCTCTGATACTCTTCATTCCTACTTCCGATCCTTCTCCACAACACAATGGCAAGCCGCCGACGGTGACGCTCCGAAACCGACCCTCCGCGAACGCACCCGCACCGCCGCCTCGCAGATCAATTCTCTCGCCCGAGATCGCAGCCCGAACCGAGCTGCTCAGGACCCTTCGACAAATGGGCCAGGCAAGCCTAGGGTCATTGATGTGAAGAGCCTCCCCCGAGCATCGCCAGGCAGGGGAGGATTCCGTGGAAGGGGTGGCTTTGGTGCAGCCACAAGGGGAGGATCTTCGTTTCGCGGGAGGGCGACTGCTCGGGGGGGCCGTGGAGGCGGAGGCTTTAGGGGTCGTGGACGTGGAGGGAAACGCTTAGGGCGACGCAAAGACGGCGAGGAAGACGAAGACAAGGAGAAGGAGCGCAAGAGGCAAGCGGCTGCCTTCGATGTGCTGGACCCCGATGAGCAGGCTTTCGATAACGGCATGCGATTTGGTGTCCGCTCCAAGTACAACCCGACCCTCACACTAGAGTCTTTGTCCGAGTTTGCCCCCATCGTCCCAACCTCGTCCGCGGGCAAGAACGCTGCTGTTCTTGAGAACTTGAGCGTTCTCGGAACAGCTGATCCTGTCGGCGCACCGCAGAGATTCCAGGCCCGTCACCTTGCTACGGAGGTCGAGCAGAATGGCATCCGCTTCTTTGCGGATGTCAAGGCCAAGGACGCCGCTGAGAAGTACCTCCAGGCAAAGCCTAAGCCGGAAGCCGCCGAGGGCGAAGAGGCCAAGAAGGCAGACGACGCACCACTCATCGCCAGCGCGGAGGAGGCCATTCGAAAGGTGGTCATCGAGAAGGCCGTCCAGGGACAACATGAAGCCCCCAAGCATGCGTCAGATACGATTGGTGTTTCCCGCGCGTGGCATCTCCGAGCTGAGACGTACACCACTAAAGATGTGAATACTTTTGAGAAGAAGTTGGTAACGTTGTTGGCGGGGAGGAACGCTGGGAAGGGTGGGAAGCAGCAAAAGGCAAAGGCGAAAGCTTAGGGATGAGGTCTGAGGTTTAAGAGTAAAATCAGTGTACACTTTTGTCACAATATGCATTATACTACAAAATGTCCTATCCACCTTCTGCTATATATGGGATATCTACCAATGTGACTCGCCACATACTCAACCCTCTCATTCATCGTACATCGTTTCAGAGAGATCATCCAGCGCGATTCTACAGCTGTCGAATTGTCTGCGCCTCATCCTGTTCAATCTCCTTCATCTTCTTATCCTGCACCTTCTGCAACTCCTTCTCTGCCTTCTTGATAATATCCGGCAACACAGTGTCGTTCTTCTTCCAGGTTTTCAGCACCTTCTCATGCCGTGTCCTCGCCTGCCTCACTCTGTCCCGCCACAGCTGCACCGTCTCCTTGATCCTCTTCGTCACCTCGTCCTTCCTCTCCAACTCCACCTTCAGCAGCAGCTCCAGCTCATTGTCCTGGGCGTGCTGCGGCTGCTGGTTGAACTCCTTGCTGCTCTGCACGGCGGACATGATGGGCTTGATATAGGCCTTCTCGTTGACGAGGAGACTGATGGTGCGGCCGCTGCGGGGGACCACCTGAGCGAGCTCGCGGAGGGGGAAGGTTGCCGGGCCGGTCTCGTCCTTGACCGTTACGGGGAGTGAACCTAGGTTGGTTGGGTTGAAGCGCCCGCCGTGGACCATCGCCGAGAGCTGCGATTTGAAGTGTGCGTCGATCGGAGCATAGGCGGCTGTTACGGCGGACATGTCGAGGGGGTCTTCGGGATTGGGTTGGGGCCCTTTAGTGGCATCGTGGTGTTCTGGCTCGGCGGCGGCAGCATCCTTTTGCTTGGGGCTGTTGCTAGGCGTGGCAATTTTGCGCTTCTTGAGAAGAGGGCTGGAGGTGCTGAAATAGCGGGGGTAAGGTTGGCAGAGAGACTGTGCTTGGAGTGTTGCTGCCAAGGGAGCGAGACGTTGTCGAGGGACGGTTTGGAGGGCAGGTCTTTCAGCGGTTAGCATTTTGTCAGGCCCTTAAGAGCGCGTTTAGCAAGATTATACCCTTCCGAAGATGCCAGAAAGCGCAAGCAGCTTCTCGCCGGTGCATTGGCTCGTGAAAATGCCATGGTGAGGAAGGATGCTGGAAGTTGTCGAGGGTGTAGTTGGGTCAAATCCTTCACGGTTGAGAGCTTCAGACGTCAGTTCATGATTTGCGGAGAGAATTCAGCTCTACTATTGGTCGATCTGGGGTTAGCAGTTATATGTTGCATTTGTTGCTAAATTCTTCCATGGTCGCGTGGCTCAGTGGTTATAGCATCGCCTTTACATCTGTATGTACGGCGAGGGTCGCAGGTTCGATCCCTGCCGCGATCAATTCTTTTGCATTTTTGGAAGATTTATGGTATCATTGCAGTCTACGATGGCTTGCATGTATCCGGTTTCTTTTTGCCTTTGATCTCGGCATTCTGTGGCGTCCCGTGCATAGCCCGAGCTATCACCTCGATCTCAATCATGTTGTTGAAAGACTTTACAAATTATTATTAAATATCCATATCATCTACCAACTCAGCTTTGCAGAGGCTTCCCCATACCGCCATAAGTCACCATCTTGGTAATCTGATACTCTGAGACACCATATAACGAGCCCTCTCGTCCAAAACCACTCTCCTTGACACCACCAAAAGGCGCCGCGGGATCCGAGATGATACCGGTGTTCACGCCAACCATGCCCACCTCAAGGCTCTCTGCAATGCGGTGTACCCGTTGTAGATCCCTCGAGAAAAAGTAGCCAGCCAACCCTACCTCTGTGTCGTTGGCAAGCTTGATAACCTCCTCCTCTGTCTCGAACGGGAACAGTCCTGCCACGGGACCGAAAGTCTCCTCGGTTGCCATGGCCATATCAGGGGTCATGTCACGAATAACCGTGGGCTCGAAAAAGTACGGTCCTAGGTTCTCCAACTGGTGGCCTCCGATGGTAACCTTTCCTCCCTTCTTCTCGGCGTCCTTCACATGGGAGGCAACCTTGTTGATAGCGCGGTCGTGGATCAGGGGACCGTGGGTAATGCCCTTCTCAAATCCGTTACCGACCTTGAATGATTTCACTTTTTCAGTGAACTTCTGGACGAACTCGTCGTAGATACCCTTTTGGACGTAAATACGATTCGCGCATACACAGGTTTGCCCCGAGGAGCGGAACTTGGAAGCAATGGCACCCTCGACAGCGAGGTCGACGTCAGCGTCGTCAAAGACAATGAACGGGGCGTTTCCACCGAGCTCCATAGACAGCTTCTTCAGGGTGCTAGCTGACTGCTTCATGAGTAGCTTACCCACCCCGGTGGATCCAGTGAAAGACACCTTCTTGATAGTAGGGGATGATGTCAACAGCTCTCCGAGCTGGGGAGTATTCTCTAACGAGGTCACGACGTTGATAACACCTTTGGGGATACCCGCCCGGTGAGCCAGCTCGGCCAGAGCGAGGGATGTGAAGGGAGTCTCGCCTGGAGACTTGCAGACGACTGTGCAGCCAGCTGCCAGTGCAGGACCGATTTTTCGTGTAATCATGGCGGCGGGAAAATTCCACCTAACGGAGGTCAGCATTTCTCGCCTACATGCAAGGCAGGTTATCACCTACGGTGTGATGAGGCCACAAACTCCCACAGGCTCCTTAATAGTCCATACTCTGTTTCCCGGAACAGAACTAGGGATAGTGTTACCGTACACCCTAGGAGCCTCCTCGCTGAACCACTCCAGGAAGCTGGCTGCGTAGGTGGCCTCGCCCCTAGCATCAGCAATTGGCTTCCCGTTCTCCCAAGTAATGAGTTTCGCGATGTCCTCAGAGTTCTCGACCATCAAGTTGTACCATTGCCGCAACAACTTGGAGCGCTCACGGCCGGTCTTAGAGCGGAACGCCGGGAAGGCGTCAGCAGCCGCAATGATGGCCGAGTTGGTGTCTTGTGCGTCAAACTCAGGACAAGTACCGATAAGAGCACCGGTAGAGGGGTCTATGAGTTGTCAGGTTCGCGATCGATGGGAACCTACGACACCATGACTTACTGTTAACCTTGAACGTCTTGCCAGATTTGGCCGGGACCCATTCGCCATTGACGTAACAAACATTCTGCTTGAACAGAGACGGATCTTTAAGCTGCCCATCATCAGTAACAGCTCAATCGTAAAGCTATCAAACCATCACGTACCTTGGGTGCCATGTTTGAAGCTTTCCTTGTGAGGATGAGAGAGATGGCGGGTGAGTACCGCGGCGAACCTCTGGACGGAGCTACAACGCGTTGCAAAAGCGCCATGATGGGCAACGGACCTCTGACGCTACTACCTTGAAATTTTACTTCGAAGTGATGCAACCTCAACTCAACTGGGAGAATTGGCTACGATATGTGAAAAAGGAAGAAGGCGTTCTATAGTCAAGAAGACAAGTACCGTTCGTGGTGAAGCAATCGGCGATGGAGGGGTGACGTCTTGAAGGGAGCTTATGTGGGGGAGTCGGCACTCCCGGTCCCGATGCCGGGCCGGCTCAGCACTTGCGGGTGGAGGTGACGATGGTGACGATGCGGAGAACCTGAGGGTCCGACCGCGGCATTGCTCATGGATTACCAATATTAGTTTTAGTACCGTAACAGAAATGGAGGTTTTCCACTGGGAATGAAGTTAAACGAGTCATGAATATCGAGGAGCGTTATGGGGCCTTTATCGTAATTAGTCTTGATTATGCTAATTAGGGTTCCTTGTGAAGAGATACTGATGTGAAGAAACTCAAAAGTGTATCATGAGGATCTTACTTATGTTCGTCCAAGGCTTGATGAAACTTATTCGATACATCTTCTCGTAGGTTCCCAACCTTTCCTTTCTAGTGGCTCTTTACAATTCAGAATTTAGGAGTAAGCAAACGAAAGACCGAGAGCCCCCGTGAACATGTTTCGAATAAGGTGACATAGTCAACGACAAATACGTATTAGATGCTGAATATACACATCGATTCATCTTGTCCTCACATCGGATTCCCTCACAGCGGGAACATAGTAAGTGCTGAGAAGATCTCAAGCTAGAAAACACTTTGCCTGTGTCATACAACCGTTACTCCGGCCCAAATACTGTAGGAGCTCCAAGCCCAATGAAATGTATGTAAGAATCGTCAAGCCTGTGATGACTCTGTTTTCTTGTCAAGACATGGTCACTCAGCCAAATCTTGCCTGCTGTGACCGCAACGGTAGCTGTCGATCCAGTGTATGGAAGGCCTGTGTTCTCGGCGTGTAGGGCATCGCCCTTGCACTCATGGGAGACTTCATGCTCTGCATCTCCCAGTTTCGCCCTTCCTTGGGGTCGGATGACGTGGAGCCGATCTCATCGTCGTCCTCTTCGTCGTGAATATCGTTGATCTTGTTAGGCCACATCGCATAGGCGGCAAAGCCCAAGTTGAGAAGGTAGATCGTTCTGTGAGGGGGTCAGATCTCTAGCATTAGGCCGCTTTAGAAAATGAGTAAAAGCTTACAGCATGTAAACAGTAGGTACCAGGGAGCCCTGTGCGATTCGACAGGACTTGTATTTTCCCCACGGTTTGGCCATGTCACAGCCGTATCGGAAATACCAAGCAGCGGGTGCAGGGTATCGTTCATCGGTGTAGTCGGGGCCGATCTGCCCATAAGTGCTGACGGCGTAGAGGGTAACCATGCAAATGTTGATGAAGGTGGCCAGCAGAGGGTACCACACCCTCATGATTTTGGCGGTCAGTTTGCTGAGAAGGAAGAAGAGGGAGATGACGGAAATGGCGACATTGAAATCCGTGAGTCTATCACTGCATTAGGCGAAGGCTCAGTTCGAGAAGATGGGCTACAACTCACGTCCGAGTCCAGATAAAGGCGATGTGCGGCTGCGGTCGGTGATTGGCGTAGGCATAAAGGACAATGGCAGGGTTGGAGTTGAGTTTGTTCTCCCAGCCAATCTGCCACATATCGGTGCGGTAGAGATTAGGTTGTGAGATGCCGAAGATGACGAGGCATGGAATCAGGCCAGCTAGTTCCAGAGGCATCAACCACCATGTCGCTTTGTTCGAGACCTTGGGCCATTTCCGGTGGATAGGGCGGTAGGTCCTCGATCGGGGCTGGCCCTCCTCTGCCTCCTCGTTCTTGCGATGAAAGAACTTCATGATTGCGGTAGTGATTGGGGCTCGTAGTTTAATGCTTTCCCCTCGTCGGTCCGTTTCGTGCCAATCAAGTTTGTTATCGCTCGGTTCTTGTCGTAACTCGCTATCAAAGCGTCGGTCAGGCAAGAATCAACCTTTTGTTGCGCTGCAAGCGAAGCAGCCGAAAGTCAAGTCCTCATAGGTAGCAGAGGCTTCGTTAGGGTCGTTAACAACGTCGTCAACAGCGTCGCCAGAAAGATGAATACAGAAAAGAGCTCCCTCCTAACGGCGCATGAGGTTGGGGGGGGGCAGAGCGTTTAAGGGCCATGATGTGGCCGGGAGGACGACGGGAGGATGGGGCCATGGGCCTGTGAGAGGCGGCCATGTTGGAGCAATAGGAAGCCATGCGAGGGCATCACAAGCTGGAGAACCAATGGCGATAGGGAGTCGCTGAGCTGTAAGCGCCCGGGTGGGAAGCCCGCGGGTGAGAGCCATCACGATTGGCTCGGGTGGTGGTTGGACATGTGGCAGGCTAGCCAATGGGGAGGGCGGGGTGCCGCTGGACAACCTGGGCGATGTGATGGCTCAAACTACCGTGCGTTTAGATGCAGAAGAGGCACACAAAGGAAGCACGGATTTACAGAGCGTGCAGGGGAGGAGCTGATGCGATGCTGCTGTTCTTCGGTGGCAACAATTGGCCGAGTGCCCTCGATCTTGTGGTTCTTGGAGTTCCGACTGCCGAGTGAGCGTAGGAGACCCCTCTCCGAACCAGTGTGTTCTGGCTGATAGCCGCTGCCACTTCTCTTGTCAGGCCAGACTCCGAGGGAATCATGTCAGCGATAAGCAGATATGTCAGCGTATTCGAGATGGTTTGAACCGGGGAAGGGGGAGAGCATTGTTAGACAACCAAGCATACGTGGTGATGTGATGGCATTTGAACAATGTCTAAAATAGCAGCAGTCTTTGATCATCGGGTGTACAGATGTGGTGTCGGGACGATCCTGATGATTATTCCTGGTGATGTCGTATGACATTACAAGAAATGGTCGTGGACTTCTAGGTAAGATACACTTCCTTAACACAGGCACTTTTCGATCCTCTGTATTCGAAGTGTCCTATGTTCGCAACAATGGTATTACAATATCGCGCCTTTTTCTAGCGAGGTGAGGCGTGTGGGGAAAACCAACCCACATTCGGTCGTCGCGGCCTACCCTATACCTGTCGCATCGACAGCAGGTAGGAGTAAGTCAAAGACATGAAACCGGGGATTAGATGAGACAACACGTATGCAGCAAGCAAGGGTTTGGCAAGACAAAAAAAAAAGCAGCCCGATTTATTTGCCGACAGCCTTGTCTGATATTCCCCGTTGTCTTTAGTGGCGCTCATTCGCTTGTTTCCTCCCTGGCAAGATTTCGGTTTAACAGCACAAAATCCATCAACATCCCATCACTCATAACCAGTAAAACGGTCATCCCGACTGGAACGCTGACAGATGTACCGGAAGGGAAGTAAATGCCGAGGACGACCCTTCGGGAAGATACCCCAATACCAAACCAGGGGACTTATGAAAGGCCAATGAACAAACGGGTTGTAACCTGTCAGCCCGCCCTGTAACTTCGGACTATGAGGGTCTCAAAAGGAGTCTCACCGCCTTGGTACTAGCGGGAATCCCACGGCATCGGAAACTTCAAGAATGACGAAACTGGCTTGAAGGGAGGGACCTGGGGCAACACGCAACTCGGCCGACAACTGCGGACATAACGTAGGGACGGAACGGCGGTCTCTGCGATGGTAACTCCCGCATAGCGCCTCCAAATTTCCTCGCCATCGAACCGTCGGTCCGAACCCACATCCTCAAGCCTCAACTCTGAAGGGTATTGATGGGCTCGGGGGCCCTTTGGGCCTTTGGGGACAGGAAATGGATCTCGATGACTCTCTGGTCGCTGGCTGACTGACATTCAAGGAACCAATGGACCAGTGGTCCGTCGTCAAAACTCATCCCTCCCGTGGACCCGTGGATAGCGGAGCTAAAGCGGCGGCAGGGGCTCGAGGGCCACAGTGCACCAAGGCGTGCAATAAGACCGTTCTAGAACACAACGATCGTCATTGGAGTTACTTGACCGGGCCAGCAGTTCCACTGGGTGCATATCGAGGGGCATTGAGGCGTGAGTTCTCTCCGCGTCCATTTTCCCCGACTGTTGAGCACGGGACGGCACTTATTTTTGTTTCTTCTGCTCAACTACCCGGTCTTTGGCTCTCGACAACAAGCCGGGGAGGCATGAGATGATCCCTTGCCGAGGAGAGACAGGAGAGACGCTGTCCATCGGTTCTGGTCGAGTGCATCTGTCAAGTCCCGATGGGATGGATCCACCGGTCCCCGGCCATGTGACGAGTCATCCATCTGATATATACCGGATGGGCTTTGAATGTTCCGCGGACTGTGGTAAAGTTCGTGGAGAATGAGCACAAACGTCATTGGGATCTTATGTCTTTGCTGTCCTCTCCTCTAGAACACAGTTGACATCTGTACAATGGCCTGATGATTGATACTGTAGCAGCGGATGTCAATGTACGTGACGGGGCTTGCAGTGGTCCGAGTGCAAAAGCTTGTTCGATCCATGTTGCTGGCTCCAAGAAACCCTGACACATTCCGACTGGCTCGACTGGTGTCAAGCGTCAATGCCCTCGTCGTGCTTATTAACGCTGCATGGGCCAAGCATAAGCGGCTGTCATTTAGAAGAGTCTGGCCTGTGGAGTCGCGTTTGTTAGTTTGACAGGAGCCTCTCCCACTTTCTGCGCGAGTCTGCTCTTTGTCACTTTTGCCGGTGCGAGATGCGGAAAAGAGGAGCGGCAACTCTCTCCTGTCTCCGCCCCTTATGGTACAGTACAGTAGTACCTTAGCTTTCTTGTAATCCCTCGACCCTTGATCCTTGTCCTCCAGCTCTTGACAGTCCCTTGTCATGGCAGAAAGTCAGTGACATGCAAGTCTCCATTTCTCCAATCCCCTTGTCCGCGATCTAATGCCAAGACCACGCTTACTGATTTCCCGAACCGGACTTTGTGGTTTATTTGGGACCGACAGAAAAAGAGCTTGTGGATACGTACCAGAATGACTGATTGTCACGACGGGAGGTAAGGTAAGGTAAGGTAGGCTGGGCTGCGAGACGAGGTCGCTCCCGTCTCTCTGTACTATCCCAGAAGTAGTTTCCCGATGCTCTCCTGCCCGTCTGCCTGTTCCTCACCTGGGTCCCCTCGAATATTTCCTTCTTGTCCTAGGTTCTAAGCTGATCTTCGTCCCCGATTCCAATCCCAATCCCATTGCCACTCGCCACTTCACTTTGCCGAGCTCTCGACTCTTCCCATCCCGCTCCCTTACCCATGGCGTCGGTTGGGCCGTTACACTGGATCCCTCCTCTATTACCTCTGATAACCTAGAAGCCGACGTGCGGCTCTTCTGGCCCTGCCGCATCCAATCCCACCTCCAGTCCATACCGCAGTAAACCTTGTTACTTCGCTCAGCGATACCTTGTCCACCCGCCCTCCGACGGCCTCTCTCCCCACAGCTAAACAGCACTTACGAGTACTACCTGCACCACCACCTTACCACTTCTCACCACGCACACCCTCGTCCATCTCGATCTCCTGCTTGCTCGCTGCGCAGGCCCCAAGCCAGTAGGAGCCTAGGACTCGCGGTCCCCCCCCGGGGCTTCGACTCCGTTTCTGCCCCCGGCGCCTTCATGCAGCAGCTCCGCGACGACCGTTCTACCTCCAGCCACGCCTCATCCTCTCCCACCTTTTCTGCTACCGAAGACTCGCCCGACCCTGCCGACTCTCGATATCACCCTTCTGCGTCTGCTCCTGGCCCCTCTTCCGACTCCCCGACCACGACCGCACCGTCAAGCCTTACTCGGGGTATTGCGTCGGGAGATCCAGCTGTCGACGCCAACCGACGCCATCGGCGACAACATCACCCCAAACGAGACTCACGACAATGGAGTCCTGAATTGGGCCGTCCTCCCTTAGCCCTGGCCTCCTCCTCGTCGTCGTCGGCACCGGTCTCCGATCAAACTGCTTCGACCTCGAGGTCAAGTCATAGCTCAGTTCAGCAATCGAGTCTATACGCATCTACAAGCCCTCGAGCCGGAGGTTTAGAGTCCACGCGGCCTCCACTATCGGCGAAACGACCCTCGATAAGCGGGCGAGGTGAGTCTGGCATGGATCCATCACCAGTCAAGAAGGCTCGCACTGGTGCGTCGCCTCCTCGAAAGGTCGAAATACCTGCCTCCGCGAAGGGCCCGTTAAACCTACCGAGTTCGAGGGCACAACGGGAGGGATCACATTCTCCCCTCTTTTTCTCTCATGCTCCAGCAAGACATGTTAATCGACCTAGCTTTCCTGCTACCGATGTGGCAGCTACCATGCTTTCGCGTATGCGAGAAGATCCAAGCGGGGGAGTTACGACGCTGAAGTTGCCACGGGCGAGTGTCAGTTCTATTAGCCCGGGAAGGTCGGAGAGCACTCCAGGGAGTTGGGGGTCGTCGATGGATATACAGACCAACTCGATGAGCCCCGAGAGTCGGACACTGCCTCCGGGACTGCAGATGCTTCAGGGCGTTGGTGTATTGAGCTACTCGAGCAGGACGAGCGGCCCACTTTCTTGATAGACCTCAACAACTCTGCCAATGCGAGCCGTAATGGTTTACACATACTATACTACAATGCCTCATTACGGGCCTCCCAAGAAGTCCTCCAGTTTCTCACGGTAGATCAAGAAGATGCCACCCCAGAGACCGACTTCGGCCGATTCAAATCATGGATCATGGGCAATTCCAAAGCTCGTGAGCCTTCTGAAACGACCACGACATCTCACATCTACGCTGGAATCACCTGGACCTTCTCAACGTTGAGACGCCGATTCCGGTTTGTCTCCGGGAATGCTGGGTTTGTCAACGTTAGGCCAGAATCAGCGGCCCCACTCGCTGAAGATGATGCTGTCCTAGAGCAACGCAGCAGAGGACCATCACCTGAAATGCCTGTCACTCCGGACGCCGACTTGGTTGATCCCCCGGACTACTTTGGTGATGCTGATCCCCAACTTGCCGTTGCTGAGACTGGAGGCGTCCAAGACTTAACAGACGGCATTGGGAAAAGGCACCATCCCGACGAGTTTACAAATCAAGTGTTTCAGTCACAACCTGCAAAGTGCATCTTTGACTGGACAAGGGTACCTCTATCAGGAAACCTACCGCCTCACATCAGATTTGCCCGGACGATCGAGTGGGCGTCGACCCCGTTAGGTCCTATCGAGGACTGGCCTCACGATCTGAGGGCCATGTCAAACCTGGTCATGGGTAGTCCCCATCCCGCTGCAATGTATTGGGGTCCTCATCATGTTTGCATATACAATGCCGCATATCTCGACCTGGCGGGCAAAAAGCACCCAAAACTCATGGGCGCGTGCTATAGCGACGCTTGGCCTGAACTGTGGGATGAGATCAAGCCGTTCTTCAAAAGCGCGTACGAATCCGGCCAGGCGACTATGAAGCATGAAAACCATATGTTCATCAATCGACACGGATTCCTAGAGGAAACTTTCTTTTCGTGGTCCATTGTGCCTCTTGTAGGAGGAGACGGTGAGGTTGTCGGACTCTATAACCCTGCGTTTGAAAACACTCGACGGAGGGTGAACGAACGGCGTATGCTTACGCTACGAGAAATCGGTGAAAGAACCGCAACGGCAACAACTGTAAGCGGATTCTGGCCCCAAGTGCAAAAGGGACTGGAGTATAATGAGAATGACGTTCCGTTTGCTTTGATCTACTCCGTGAAGGAGGATGCGGAGAGTGACATTTCGTCTCTTCATTCAGGTAGTGTGGTTCATCCACCGCAGTTGGTGCTCGAGGGGTCCCTCGGAGTACCGGATGGACATCCGGTTGCGGTGTCCAATATAGACCTCCGAACATCTGAAGAAGGCTTCGCACCTTATATGCGGCAGTCGTTATCAGCGGGCGGCGTCCCTGTTATCCTTTCGGAAGAGACCGGCACGCTCCCTTCGCACCTAATTGAAGGCCTACATTGGAGAGGATTTGGGGATCCTTGCAAGACTCTTGCTGTTTTTCCTGTTATCCCAACCACTGCGGGGGAGTCTATCGCCGGTTTCATTGTTATGGGAGCGAACCCTCGGCGACCATATGACGAAGACTACAAGCTATTCATCCACCTCCTAGCTCGACAACTTATCACATCTATGGCTTCAGTAGTGCTGTTCGAGGAGGAAATAAAGCGTGGCCAAAGAGCAGCCCGGCTGGCAGCCCTGGACCGGCAAGAGCTGTCTATGCAACTATACTTAAGAACCCAGGAGGCAGTAGAAAGTGAATACAAGTTCACTAGGATGGCGGAATTTGCTCCTGTTGGAATGTTCATCGCCAATCACCTTGGTCAGATCAATTACTGCAACGACATGTGGTGGCAGATATCCCGATATTCTCGATCTGAGGAAACAGCCGATGGTTGGATGGACAGTGTCAGAGATGAGGACCGGCCGGCTTTGGAAGCTGCTTGGGCCAAGCTGCTTGACGAAAAAACGACGATTTCTTTGGAGTTCCGGTTCAAGTGCAGCCAAAGGAATGGCGACAACACCATCGATACTTGGGTGTTGATGAGCGCATACCCGGAGAAGACGCAGGATGGGGACCTAAAATCGATATTTGGCTGCATTACTGATATTTCCTCCCAGAAGTGGGCAGAGAAGTTTCAGAATGAACGTCGAGAAGAGGCCGTCGAGCTCAAGCGCCAGCAGGAGAACTTCATTGACATCACGAGCCATGAGATGCGGAACCCCCTATCGGCAATCTTGCAGTGCGCAGACCAAATTGCCAATAACATTTCGGCTTTTGATTCCTATACTGATCGTGAAGAGGTGGAAACACTCTTGGAAAATTGTCTTGATGCTGCGAACACGATCAACCTTTGTGCAAGCCACCAAAAGCGCATTGTTGACGACATCTTGACCCTCTCTAAGCTGGATTCGAATCTCCTATCGGTGACCCCTATCGACGAGCAGCCTGTCAGGGTAGTGCAGCGGGCCTTGAAGATGTTCGAGTCGGAATTGCTGGCTCACGATATCGAGTTTGACTTCGTTGTGGATGATAGCTTCGAGAATCACGGCATCAAATGGGCCAGGCTTGATCCATCGAGGTTGCGGCAAGTTTTGATTAATCTGATGACGAACGCTATTAAGTTCACCCAAGGCCGTGAGACACGGCACATCACCGTGAGCCTCAGTGTTTCGAGAGATATTGCGGAGGAGACCAGGAAGGGCATCGTGTACTTCGACAAAGTTGAACACCAACGAACAGCACCTATGGATATCAACAACACCCAAGACTGGGGATTCGGCGAGGAGCTTAACATCCATTGTACAGTGGAGGATACCGGCCCGGGCCTACTCGAGGAGGAGGTCAGATTGCTGTTCCAGCGATTCCAACAAGCGTCGCCTCGGACACATGTCCAGTATGGTGGTTCTGGCCTAGGGCTGTTCATCTCTCGCATCCTAACAGAGATGCAAGGTGGACAGATTGGCGTTGCGTCGCGGAGGGGCATTGGCAGCAGATTCAGCTTCTATATCAAGAGTCGTAGGTGTCTGAATCCACCTGCGGAGTATGAACGCATTACACCCTTCAAAATTGCAAGGAAATCGCAATCACCAGCAACGCCAACCAGACCACAGCTTACCCGCAAGCTCTCGAAGAACATCTCAGAGGCCAACAGCCAATTATTTGATGTTCTCATCGTTGAGGATAATATCGTCAACCAGAAAGTCCTACAACGCCAATTACGCAACTGTGGGAACAATACCTTTGTGGCTAATCACGGCAAGGAGGCCCTTCAAACAATCCAGCGATCAAGGTTTTGGGCCGGTAAGGAGACAGAAGGCGTGGACATCTCGGTCATCTTGATGGATCTCGAGATGCCGGTCATGGACGGCATGACTTGCGCCAGACGAATCCGAGAATTGGAGAGAGAGGGGACGATTATTAGTCACATCCCTATTATTGCGGTGACGGCCTACGCACGACCCGAACAAATCGCAAGCGCGAAGGCTGCGGGCATTGTAAGTCTAGGTGCTCTCTAACATCCTTCAGCGCCTTGCTAACCGTACTTCAAAGGACGATGTAATTTCTAAACCGTTCCGGATTCCCGAACTACTCCCCAAAATTGAGGAACTTGTCGGAAAGTACAAAAAACTCTCCGTCTCCGGCGAAGCCTAAGACCCGTGTGGTCACTCAGCATGTCTCTGTTGAAGCGGAACCGCCTCTTGCGACGTTTCTTTCTACCATTAGCCTTGGTGTAGACTCTACTGCTATCACAATCTTGTGGTCTTTTTATTCATGGTCATATCTTGACAAGACGATCAGAAATCCTTTCCCATTTATTACTTAGATATCATAACTTTTTTTCTTGTCCTAGACCTTACGAGCTAATAGGTTTCAGATGGACATTGGGCGTTCTGGAAGAGGAAGACTTATCATGACCTGGGGAGCATCTTAACCCAGACGAAAGGTGAGGCCATTACCGATGATGGCTAGATGTATATCTATCGGGAAGCATGACCGGTGATTTGAGGAGGAAGGGGGAGCGTGGTAGTCTTTTTTACTTGCATACCTTGGGTGGGCTGGAAAAGCGGATTTAAGATGAGATACACGAACAAGACAACCGCGGCGTTGCCGCTGGGTAGTTGGAATACTACTATTGGATAATCAGGAGGAGGTGGTGTCCTCCAATGCAGTTCTCTTCCATGTACAGGTAGAGAATGCAGCACGATATAAAGAATCTTCATAATTCAATGCTCAAAAACGGCAACCTCATCTTGTATGGCGCATCTAACGTTATCTTTTCTGCTCAACACGCCTTGCCTAATCAAGCCGACTCGTAAGCTTGGTTGATTTTGGTAATTAAGAAGACTAGTTTTCTCAAGCCCACCAAACGGACGGATCATCGTCACTTGAGTTTTGAGGAACGGCACTCGTGCAACGGGCTGTGTTCTGGAGAGAACCTTCGAGTCGTACCCAACTTGATCGTATCTCCTCGTGACAAGGACGTTCTATGACGCTACTACTATCCATTCTAATCCATGCTGTGTTTTGATGACCCCTCTATATATTACGGTTAAGTCTTTTCAGATGAAACTGGTCAACCTCGCTGAGAGATACGAGTGTTAAGTGTAGTTGATCATACATTTCAGCGTGAGGCCAATGCGAGGCTCACGTGACCTCTACACCCGGCAAAGGCTTATAGCTACATTCATAAAAGTCAGAAAGTGAATAATGGACTCAATATACAGTCTAGTATTCATTACGAGTCACAGGTCACGGGGCAGACGATGGTAGACAATTAGATATTCAACACGCAGTCAGTTGTATTATTAGGTATTAGTTATCTCCGTCCCGGGTATCAGACAAATCAACAAGAGCGAAAGCAGTGTGAGCATGCAACGAGCAGCCTCGATTTTTTTTTGGGGGGTTTTGTGTTTTCGTTGCCGAATATTTTTTCGTGTGCGTTGTTGCAAAATGTCAAAAATTGAAGAAATTGGTATCAGTGAAGCAGTCTTGACAGGGTATCTCGGTATCTTGTGAAGAAATGCAGATCCTTCCTTCCATCCCAACCCTTTCATGCGTGTAGTGTTTTCGAATTGAGTGTTGATTTTGTTTTCATGTTCATGACCGATCAACTCCCGCTCGCCATCTAGGCGGCGGCAGTGACGGCAGGGGTGGTGGTGGCGACGTTCTCAGGCTTGACCTCAGCTTCAGGCTCGGCAGGCTTGGCGGGCTCCTCCTCCTTGGGGGCATCCTTGGGAGTCTCCTCAGTCTTGGCCTCCTCCTTGGCGGGCTCCTCAGACTTAGCCTCCTCAGAAGGCTTCTCCTCAGCCTTGGAGGTCTTTCCCTTGATAGTGGCACGGAGCTTGGAGAAGGGGCTGGCCTTCTTCTCCTCAGAGGGAGAGGGGCCAGGGGACTTCTCACGCTTGCCGAAGGCGAAGGGGAGAGACGACTTGCGCTTCTCCTTGACGTCCTTCTTGGGCTCACCGTTAGTAGCGGCAGGAGCCTCAGTGGTCTCAGTGGGGACGGTGGCAGGGCTGGAGACGTCGACGGCCAAAGGAGTGGTGGCCTCAACGGGAGGGATCACAGGAGCAGTCTCGGTGGTCTCATCCTTAGGAGCCTCAGCAGGCTCAGTAGGCTTGATCTCAGGGCTCTTCTTCTCCTTCTTGGAGAAGACACCGCCGAAGAAGCTGTTACGCTTGGCAGTAGCAGGCTTCTCCTTGGGGCTCTCAACAGGGGTCTCCTCAGCAGGCTTGGCCTCCTCAGTAGCGGGGGTAGCCTCAGTGACAGGGGCAACCTCCTCAGTCTTGGGAGCCTCAGTCTCAACCGGAGCGACGGGCTCGGTGGTGGTCTCAGCAACAGGGGTCTCGACGGCGGGAGTCTCCTCAGCAGGTTTGGCCTCCTCCTTCTTCTCCTCCTTCTTGCCAAAGCCGAAGAAAGAGGCTCGCTTGCGGCTGGCAGATCGGCGCTTGGGCTCCTCAGTCTTGACCTCTTCCTTCTTGGGCTCTTCTTTGGGCTCCTCCTCCTTGGGGGTCTCAATGGTAGGAACCTCAGTGACGGGAGCAACGGGGGCGACCTCTTCGGTCTTGGCCTCCTCCTTAGGAGCCTCGGGGGCCTTCTCCTCCTTCTTAGCGACGGGAGTGGGCTTGAAGCTCTCGATGGTGCTCTTGTAGGCCTCAGACTCGGTGACGGTGGCAGCAAGCTCCTTGGCCTCAGCGATCTTGAGCTTCAGCTGGGCAACCCAGTTGTCGCGCTCGGCAGTGCTGGTGGCCTTGAAGCTGTGCTTGTTGCCCTTGGAGGTGAAGTGGAACTTGTGGGAGCCGTCGGTCTCGGGCTCGGTGGCATCAGACTGTGGGGCGCGACGTTAGAATAACCTGTTCTTGCAGATGGTGGATCCGGCGGGAACTTACCAGGCTGATGACGCTAGAGGGAGTCTTCTTGTCACCGACGAAAAGAAGACCCTTACCAGTGTGGGCAGCCCAGGCAATGTTGCTGTGGGCAGTCTCGGTCGACTTCTCGGTCTTGAGGTAGTGGGCGAGATACTTGCGCTCGACGGAGTCGGAGCCGAAAAAGAAGAACTCCTTGCTGGCAATCAGGTTCCTGAGTGGGGCGTGCGATTAGCAAAAAAGATATTGAAAGTCGGCTGACAAGAAAATTGCTTACTTGGGGAAGCTCAGGCCAGTAGCTTTGTGGCCTAGGTGACCCTCCTCGACGGGCTTAACCTCCTCCTTCTTCTCCTCAGCCTTGGGAGTCTCTTCGGTGGTCTCAGCGGGCTTGGTCTCTTCGACCTTGTCCTCGGTGGTCACGGGAGCAGTCTCTACGGGCGTCTCCTCGGCGGGCTTGGTGGTCTCGACGATGGGGACTTCGGGGGCGACAACGGGCAGAGCGGTGGTCTCTGGCTTGGTCTCCTGGGTCACAGGGACCTCGACGTTCTTCTGTTCCTCGGCCATTCTGAAGGTGGGTATTTGGGTATCTCAAGGGGTATCACAACAAACAAAGACGTTGGTATAAAGAAAAATGGAAAAAGATCCAGAAAAAAGCGTTGGATTTTGAGGTGGGAAGAATGGACTTGGAAGTGAGAGAGGAAGAGAGAAGGAGGGAGGGAGGCCAGCTTGGGGAGGGGACGCTGGGGGTACTTATTTGGTTGCGGCCCTAAACCTCAGGCTTTCACTCTGTCTCGGACGCTCTCTCTTCAGGGCTTCAGGACCAAGCTACAAGGGTGCAGGTGAGATTTGAGTGACTTGGGCGGTGACTTGGGTGACTCTGGTGTGAGCGGCGACTGGAGGAGTGGCTCGTGGCTTGCCCCCTTCTTCTTCTTCCACTTCGTCCCCCTTCAGCGAGGCACGAAGTTACCCTTTAGATGAGGTACCTGGCAATGTACCTGCAAGTACCTTGCCTGTGCACTTCCAGGTTCGCCTTTGAATGGGCTTGCTCTGCCACTAAAAAAAGGATGCCACCCAGACAACCCTTGGACCCTGATACCGCTGTTGCTGCTAGGGGACGAGCCTATCACTGCGGATCATTTCGGCCAGTGATTGTTCGCGACGCTGGGCTTTCACTGGCCTCAGCGCTTGTCGCTGGCATTACAGGGAAGCTCCAGGCCCGCAGCTGCCAAGCAACCAAGCACTGAATCAATGAAGCTCTGAGACTTGGAGCTTTGTTGCTGGGCAGAGAGCTGGTCCGTGCCGCGTCAAGCGAGTGGGGACCTCAAATTACAGACCCGCGTGCAGTTGTTGTTCTCTGCCCGCCAAAGCCTTAAATAGTCCCCTGGAGCCCCTAACGCCCTAACGCCCTAACGCCAAGTTCGCAACAGGGCGCCAGCACCAGCGCTAGCCGCGGACAAAAATGCGGTGGCATGGCGACGTACCGCCACGTACCCATTCTCCCTTCCCTTCAGGGCTCTGGGATCATCAGAATTGATTTGATTGATGAATAGCGGACTGCTTGCTCTATCGCTGATTTGCTCGCAAGGCGCGGAAACGCGGCCGCTATTCATAGACTGGCTGTTGGGGGGACAATATTAATCACAAGTGTTGAGATCGAGATGAACACAAGCCCAATTACTGTCTAGGTAGCGGCAGCAATACTCTACAAAGCAATAGCTAGTCCGGCTCACTGTCGACTCCGTTCTCCTCCATTCTCTGCCTCGTACCATCTTTGATTCCTCTCACTAAGGCAACTTTAGTCAGCGGGTCGCATCTTGAATCAAATCTCGTACTAGCACCATTTCTTCTCGTAAGGATCCATCGTCCGTGAATATCGATCTTCACCAACTCCCAGCAGATGTGCCGTCCATCTCCACAATAGGAATGGCCCTGAAAAATTGATTCAAAGCTGTGCGTTGTCAGGCCGCCTCTGTGCTTGACTCTATCGATTCTATCCCTTCAGCATATTCCCACTTTCAATTTTCAATAGACCAGAGTCACTGATCTGATCGCCATCTCGGGTAATATCCTTCAGACCAGGAGAGGTCTCGGTGTTGTACCAATGATTTAATCCTCCCTCTGCCCCTAGTTTCCGTGTCTCCGCTCCTTGAACTGAACCTGTCCCTGCACCTTCAAGCCACGGTCCATGTCTCCATAACTTCTCTTGGCCCCATGTTCCATCGGCAATGTAAAAAAACAGTAATGGAAAATTGAACCTCATGGTTCTAAATTAGTGGATCGCTATTTTGAATAGCCTAGGGCCCGTTTCAACACCTTCATCTCGCTGACTCTTCTGGCTCTCGGACCTTTACCCACAAAGAAAACACACAAATTTGTACATTCATCGACGGAGGATGCCCCGAGCTCATTTTGAGTGTGCTTGATGTTGTCTCCCTGTGGCTGGTGTGCCTGCATGTTGATGAGCATCCATCCACCCATATCATGGTACATATCGTATACGCGCAAGTGTCAGGTCAGGTCATGTCAGATCAGGTCACGCTTCCACTGTGCCCCAGAAGCGTCATCCTGTCCTGCATCCGCCAACCCCTCCAGTGCCCGTTGGCCGTCGACCCTCCATCTTGGATGCTCAGGAAGTTTGGCCTCATCGCTTTGAATGACGAAACGCTGGGCTAGGCTTCACTCACCCGCTGCATCGAGGTCCGAGGTCGTCTCCTGTCGTCCCATCACGACGTTGGTCAGCCCAAGTACCGACATGGCACTGCGGCGACGCTAGCGGAGGTCGTAATAAACGGGGCCCGCCGCCCTACGATCCCCTTTCACTCGTTTGAGTTCCAGTCGGACCAAACTCGATTCGGTCGCCGTTGCAAATGCTGTTACTGCAGGTTGCAGTTTGTTGCAGAGCACGCGCTCGCTGGCTACTGCACTTTGCCTCGGAATCAGCCTGAACCCAAATCCAAACCCAAACAGCCAAGTCCACACTGCTCATGACCTCCTGGAGCCCACCCTGTTTCTCAACTTAATCCATGTGACTCGCGCCACCGTGGCGTCTTACCTAACTCGATCATAGTCCCCCGGGAAGGCGTAACAATGTTCGATAAGGAATCTGAACAGCTAATTCTGATTCCTTTTATTGCCTTGACTCGAGTACCTATTCTAGCAATTGGAGCAAGTTGGCTTTCCGTAAGGGACCCTGTAAGCACGGAGAATCATCGTCGATGCCTTACATAAACCATCTTGGAGCGACCTGCAACCTTTAACGTCTGATTCCGCGATGCCTTCCAGGTTCTTTGTGACAACGGCAACTCCCGACATTCCTCTGATCGAACCCCTTTATGTCATTGAGGCGTGTTGGTTTTGTCTCGAACACCTGAGACTTTCGGCTCCGCGGGCTCGGGGTTGACTCATCCTCCATTCTTGTCTTGGTCGTCGTTCAGGCACAGAATGGTCAACTCTAGAATCAAGCGACAGTGCACCACCGTGATCACCGCACACGGTACCGCCGCTTGAAGGTGGGCAATCAATCGAGATCCACACGTCCATCACTCGGCCACGTCTTTTAGACTTGGCTTGACGCCGTCTTGTGGGACCATACCGAATCCCTGCGACAGCTCATCCCAAGCACCACCACTCCCGGCTGCCGCTCCCCCTTCGACCTCAATTTTGCTGCCGAGATATCAGCATCAAACCAGCCAATCCCGATTTCGAGCAGGGCAGATATTTGCCAGCATGCGACTGACCGCTCCGCAAAGCCTACCCCAACGGTAAGTGGGCATTGTTTCGGGTTTTTCGGCTGGCATACAGGGCCAGCCGTCTTCATCTCGTCTCCTGACGAAACGGACCTGAAATTAGGACCATGGTCTTTTCATTTCACGACACGATCAGAGAACACTCGTTACCTCTTTGAGCCCTAGGATGCACCCTGGGGCTGCTTAGTGGAGTCCGTCCTTTCCCAACAGCGCGCTCTTTCAGCCACTTGCGGCTGGTTCTTGTCTGAACGTACGTGAGATTCCCACCGAGCCACATATTCATGACCCTGCATGTGACACATCTGGAGCTCTGTCCACGATGCTCATTCCCCCATTCATCCATCCCAAAATGGAGCGAGGAAGAGATTTTCTTACCCTTGTGTACCGTAGTGGCTAGGCCGTTGATCTTTGAGGACAACGCATTAATCTGTAAATATGAAGTAGCCATAAAGTACTGTTGAAATGCGGCGGATCCACCTCACGATCCTGTTTCTAATCGCCGGTTCGCCCATGGCAGACCCTGTTGCGATATTGCTTGCATGATGAGCACGTACCTACCAGGTCCACTCTCATCCTCCATTCATCCATCTCGCAATCTTGTTCTCGGTCATCGTGATCTGACCCGTGATGTTTGCCGCACAACATTGCCGCCCTACTTATTGAAGTAAGGTATTCATTAACAAGCCTGACACCACCGCACAAATTTGGCCGCCCCTTCGCAGCTATGAACTTTGGACTTGAACTTGCATTAGGGACACTTTGTGCATGGTCTCCTTTGGGGTCTGTTTGGGCCCCAGCCCACACCTTACAGAGGCCAGGCACGAAGTAGAAGATCGAGATTCTTTGGTCAGACTAATTAGCGGTTGTTTTTGCCATCCTGCGTAGATGCTGCGAACCGTCGTCATGTGCAAGACGCTGGACAGCCCACCATCAGCAATAAAAAATGCCATCAAGGCTTCTGTCGATGTCGCCTGATTGGCCATCATCGTCTAAGCCCCCTTTCCCGCCTTTATCATCCCATATCAGTCTCCGGATAACCGCGCATCTTCTGATGCACTCGCCTGAATTCGGAGGGGCAGTTTCTAGATTGCAACCTTGTTCGGAGAGTTTAGGAGCCTATCGTTCACTAGGGGAGATTCACTTGGCCCATCGTCCCTGTTTCTCCGTGCCGATCTCTCTGCGTTCTATGCTGATAAACTCGCTGGAAAGGGTGTGAGAGAGTTTGTTCCTCGCTTGTAGCGGATGGTGGCCTCGAAGCCCACCTTGATAGGCATAAGGGTCCTGACATATTTACAACAGGATCATTCCTCGAAACTTCTGGAACGGTAAAAGTCCTGGCCAGTTGCCGACACCTAAGTAACGCCCCAGACATCCTATATCCGCCCCTACAGCAGAACTAGGCGTAGGGAGCAAGAACTGGTTGGCCAGACTTCGGATTTGCCATCCGAGACATCTCAGCCTGGATATGTCTGCGGCATCAGGGTTCATGTGAGGGCTGGAAATCCGACTGTAGCTCCCCCGCAATGGTGTGCGCATTTATTGTAGGCTCACATTGTTCCTTGGCCAGCTGGATTCCAGACCTTTGAGACCCGTCACGCCTCAAGTCGACGAATTCGTACTCGGGCATCTCAATCCCACCGCTGGTTCGCCGTCGTCGATCACCACCCATCTTCAGCGACCTAAGGCCATGACGACGTTCCAACGTTCATGCAGTCTCCGCTCTCTTGCAGGTGGCATGTGCTCCCCATGTGCCCCATCCGCAACGCCAGTCCCGTGGCTTCCACAGCCTCCCACTTCGTGGTGGTGTGCCGAAGCTTGGCTCGTTGTCGGCCAGCAGCGGGGAACTTCCGATTTCGCCGTTTCAAGTATGTTGGCTCGTGGCAAGGTATCGACGTTGTAGTGCTTTAGATTCTTGTCCTTTGTGGCGGTTTGCTATGCAAAGACCCTCGGGATCGTAGAGGAGCGAGCCACGTCGATGCCCCGATGTGACTCGAACCTGCTGGCGAGATTGTGGCTGGCCTCAATATGCACATCTTAAGTGGCCAGAATTTTCGTATTTTCCGAGGCGGCAATAGCACAGAAGCCCACCTCGTAACCTGCTCCGTTTACGGTACCTGTAGGGACGGTACTTTTGCCGGATAGGTCGATACGTAAGCTTTTGCCGGTTCTTGTTGGGGTCAAGGGGGAAGGATAGTGATCGTCGCGTTGGGTTATATCGTCGAGGAAACCCTAAATGTTGCGCTTTCCTCCTTTGATAACTGTCTCGACTTAGCACTACTAGCTCCATGTTGAAGTATAAGAGCCGAGACCTGCTGATTAATTCAAGTAAGGCAAGAGCGTAAACTCAAGGAGGAAGTCACAGTTAAGGTTAGGACTGTGACTGGAATCGAGGTATGGTTTAATGTTAGGTTCGGGGTTGGGACTGATATAGGAATTGACGTGGGGACTAAGCTTATTGTTTTAGTTAAATGTAGGGCTGTCAGTAGCTTGTTGCTTGGTTGTTGAGCTTGTTATAGACGCTTGATGTTCAGAACCAAGCTCCTTAGAAGGTGCTGAAAGAGCACTGCCGACGCGTCAAGGTTTAAGCTGTACGGTTGGGAGTTCCTTAACAACCTTCTTGAAGCTGAATTCTAAAGAAACACCATCTTCATCACTGCCTCGTCTTTTGGCTAGGCAGGAAGAGCATGTACCGTTGCTCTGTTTGTCGTTGCTATTGCTCATATCTTGTTCTTGTATTTCCTGGAGTAGGATAGGTGAGCCATCGTGCGGATAAAACGAGGATTGCTGGCGGGTTGGCGCGATATTCATTCGTTCTTGACTTGGTGTCGGGGTTTGTGGATGACTCTGGCGTTGAGTATGTACTTGCTTCGGGAAGAATACAAGATTCCTGCACGACAGCAGCTTGTAAGAAATGCGAGTTTTCTGGTCGACTTTTGTAAGGCCTTGTGTACTGATCGTTTCCTGTTCTACGTGATGTTCCTGTAAGTAATGTGATTTGTAGAGTGACTCTTGACGGTTGCTGACGGCTTACCTGATGAAGGCTATTTTCCTTTCGTTCTCTCCATCAAGGCAACGCCACGGAGTTTACTTGCGATGTTAGATACCAATAGTGGTAACTTGCGATTGGAGTCTTTCGTTCGGCTCTTCGTCATTCCGTCGCTCGATGCTTGGTGCCTCAGATGGTGCGAGCAACGTCACGGACGTCGAATATCGGACGAATGAGATGATTGTACTTGTCTGTCGGGCCTGTGGTTCGTGCAGCAATGACTTGGTTCCAAAGTTTGTTTGGCAATAGCTCTAGCAAAGGCTTCGATATCCTTCGACCCTCTGTCGCGTGCTAGGCGCGTTGTTCTCGTCCGTCTCTCGCTAGGCGCTGGGTTTTGTTGATCTCGACGAATGTAGGGATGAAGGATCTGGTCTGAACATCTTCGGGGATGAAAAACATTGAGATTCGACGATGAATGAAGGTAGTGACTGTAGATTTCTAGTACTGGCGTAGAGTTAGCTCGAGTAGGATGACGAATGATCGAGCTACTTCCCTTCTTTGGGACTCAGATGACCCTGCCGGTCACTCCATTTGTGGAAACGCCCTTCTATGAACACGATAGCATCTCTCTTTGGATTCTCGGCGTGGCAGTGACACTTTTCGGAGTGTAATGTGGCGTGGGCACTTTCCCTTTGATCAAGAACAACAATCAAGCCCCTTGTTCTGTGGGGAGGTTGTTCAATGGAGAGTCGGTTGATAATATCGATATGGAAAAGTCATCTGGGGATTTTAGCACTAACAGATGAAGAAACAGAATGGGAAGAGTGGGCGAGGCCTGCACTGGGCGGTTGACATCTGGCAGTGGTGGAAGAACCGTCGGGTGTTTTCACGGGACAGTCATCCAGGTCGGTTTTTAGGACATATCAACACCAAGACTCCTCGATAGCATGCAGAGGTGCGTAGCTTAGCCACAGGGGATTACTGAACTAGTCTCTGGGGATTATCAAAGGCTGAAGGCTTACGCAAACGCTGTAGATGTGCCCTAACCCCTTGAACGTTACTTCTAACACTACTAGCTAGCCACTCTGAAAATTCACTACATGCAACCCCGTGAACAACTTCAGAGTAAAGGCACTTGATCACTATATCTACTTCTCGAGTGCGATGCATGCACTGTGATGTCAAATTATGCAGCTCGAGCAGGGGCACCGTCTCATAACACTGGATTCCGCTTCTTCTAGGTTCTGCAGGCATCTATTGTTAGCATTGTCGGTGGCAGCAGAGATATAGTTACCACGTGAATGTGTCATTGAGTCACCTACGAAGCTTTGCCCTAGAAGCTGCAGACATTGAGGCACTGCTCGCACAATATAAAATAAATCTTGCTGCTCCCCACTCCACCTTTCCTCCCTCCTGCACAACCTCAACATCACAACTTGGCTTTCATCCTAGGTTTGCACATCACCATTTGCAACTCTAGCTTCTTTCATACACCAATCTGCTTTGTAGCCTAGCCCAGGGCTAGACTGCTTGGCTGTGGCAGAACTTCAAGGTATGTTCTATTGCTTTCTAGTTCTCCTGTTCACTGGGAAGGTGAGGAGAACACGAGCAGCGGAGGGTTCTCCAATCATGAGGAGTCTCGCACTTATCTATGGCCTCGGAAATCATCTGTCTGCTTGAGATTATCTTCAAGTCGCACCGTTTACCTCCTATTGCCCGTCCCTCATTATTACGCTTCACACCGCTCGCCTCGTTTCTGGCCCAAATTACCCTTGGGAACATCAGAAACGAGAGAAAAGATCACAGATTGCTTGGGGAATTTCCCTCGAGGACAGTTGGCATTAGTCCCTAGGATGTTGTCGCACGCCAACTCCTATCCTCGATGAGCATTGTGGTATCTTCGGGACACTATCATCCTACCCTCACGACCACCCCTCCACTATTCACCTGCATCACCACCTGTACGCTTACCTTTTGTCCAAAGCTTCAATGTTCAGTGGCATTGGAGCCTTAACTTGGATTAAGTCAGAGGCTACGTGGTCATCGTACTGCACTGCCGGTCTCTCCCCAGGCCCTCTCTCAAACCTGGCCCTATTTCTACCCCAAGACCTAATCCAGTCCTATCCTGATCTCCATTTCTGGCTTTGGGTTTCATTTTTGAAACTTAGATATACTGCTAATTGAATATTGACAGATCTGCCTTGGCCCCTGAGCGTGTCTTCAAAGACTACCCGTTGCTTGGAGATTCAACTTCCTGCTCAGCTTTCTACGATCGATTTGGAGGTACACCGACGACCTTAGACTACTAGAACTACCAAAACGAAATACTAATTGCTCGCTACCGTGCCCGAACCATCCGTTTGGGTTTGCTATCCGTCTATTTTGAGCCAATCGATGCTACCATTGGGGTTTGATTGGACTAGCAGCGAACGACTTCGTATGACCTTACCACTACTAGTGTAAAGTAAGTCCAGTTTTATTCTTTGTCGCTTTCTTCTTCATTACGTCCCCAAATTACAGCATCTTCGTTTCACTTGCCTTCACTGGAAGGTCACGTTTTCAAGGTTACATGCTGTGTGGCTGGAGCGCAATCCTCGTTCAACGTTGAAAATGTGCCTGAAGGCCTGCCGTTTGCACAATGCATGGCAACTACTTTGCAGTTGGGCGTGAGGTTCTTGTTCTACCTTAGCTGAGGTGTGCCCGAGTCTGTGCTCGGTGACCGCTCACGCTCACCTCGTCATGACTACCTTATAAACTCCCATTTCACATTGCCTTGCTCCTTCTCCTTTCGCCAATTTTTCTCCTTCTCTTTTCTGATCATTCTTCCACAACCCTCATTTCATATCCAGCGCTATCGCGTACAACTCGCCCACGCAGCCTCGCATTCCAACCTCCCCCATTCACGTTTCTCTCCCTATATCGCTCTCGTTCTACCTTTCATTTCAACATGGCAAGGAAGAAGTCCAAGAAGGGTGCTAACACCCATCAGAACGCCTCGATCCAGAAACCTTCTGGAACAGCCAAAGCTTCTTCGTCGGTGACTAAATCACAATCGGCCCCGAGACATAATTTTGGTGGTGATCACAAGGCTCAAGCCAAGAACAAGAAAAGGCGAGCGAAAAAGAAGGCCCAACAACAAGCTGCTACGATGGCTACTTCAAGAAGTCGCCAAGAAGAGGCCGATGTGACAAGTGAGTACACGCCTAACTCCACCTTTTCGAAGTCTTCTAACCAATACAGTGTTGCAACCTTATGGACCAACGCAGTCGAGAGCGCGCCTTGAGGCTTCAGGTTTCCACCCCGGTATTACAAAGTTATCGTGTGACGATATCATTGTTTCCTTCGCTCGTCTGGTAGTCAAGTCTAGTCGTCGCCCGACTCGAGACGAATACGTCTCCTCCACAGATTCCGCACAAGGGTTTAGAGGGTTTAATCAAGGCAATTACACATCCTCTAAGCGCTTAGTCGATGTATGTTTTCATCTTGCATATTGAAACCCAACTGGACTTGACTGACCCTTATGTCTAGGCAATGTACATCGTGAACCCAAACCCTGACTGGTCGAATCCGAACGGCCTTGATGTCTTCCTTGCGGGAGAAATTCCTTGGAACCGTGAGATGGCTGTTGAATTGGCTGGGGACGGATTCAAGACTCTTCAAACCATTGCCACTGCTTCTCCAAGGGCTTGGGTCAACGTGGCGTCGGAAATGGTAAGACTGAGCTTCTCTTCGTATCTGATAAAGCTAATCATTGCCAACTAGGCCATATATGACTACAACGTGAACAAGTTTAGTGGAAAAGAGAGTGGCAAAGTTTTTCTCGCAGTCACTCCCGAGTACACAATAGGAGACTTCATGGCGCATATCACTGCCTACCATGATGGTTCTGATCGCACCAGCCAAGTTGGGTGGGCTTGCGATGACTGGAAACAGGAGACCCGTGTCTTAGAGGAGATCGCACGTATCCACAGAGACGGCGGCGGTGTTTCGCCTTACTGGGCTCGAGGCTCAGACTATACCAAGCCCTCTACATGGATTTTTGCTCCGGAGGTGAACAAAAGAATCAGTTGTCTTCGTTCCGTCGACAACCTTGAGGGCAGACGCCAAGTCTATTCGGCACCAGACCATCATATCTACTACCTGTCGCTCCGCGAGTCTGTTCTCCACCTGAAAAAACTTCGTAAGTGACTGATGTATAGTTGAGAAGTTCTTGTGGCTTTGTTCTAATACTTTGGCTAGTCGATGCGATCAAATCCCGACGGGAAATTACCGAGATCTTACACTTCCAGAAGACGCCATTGCTTGACCGGCGTGTTCTTGCGGTTATCTTGCGAGGCTGCCCCAATGTGAGGATGCTTGGTGTTTACGATTGTCCGTTAATTCACTTCGGCGACGTGATTACCCTTCTTGATTTGATCCATGAAATCAATGAGGATCGGCGACGCAACGGCCGACCGCTTATTGAGGCATTTGACTTCTACCCGCGATACCATTACGGTACTCCCTATAAAACCAGAGGGGCTGCCACCTATGGCATCACCTGGGGGCCGCGCAACAAAGAGGTTGTGCAGAGAGGGGTTTTCAGGGTCATTCTTGAGGCATATCTCAAGTCCAGCAATATGGGAATTAAACTCCTTTTCCAGGAGGGTCATGCTTTCCGTGACTACCTGTCTCGAGTCCCTGGCCACCCCTTATCGGTGCCGAGTTTCCTGGATGGCCTTTACCGATATCTTGACCTAGTCAAGGCCGGAAGTACGAACGTTAATGCCCTGAAACAGGCGATGTATGACACCCTTAAGCCAGTGAGAATGGGTCTCGAGAAGCTTGATCGTGATTGGACGTCCGATTATTATCGTCGTTGTATGGGCTATCTCGTATTTTGTTGCTCTTGCGGCTGCGAAATGCCCCAAGCTTTCTTCACTGCTGGCTCCCGGGATGCACAACCGCATCAGAGAGTTTGCGCTGGCTGTATTCTCCGCAAGTATCTCGATTTCGAGGTCGACCACGGTAAGGAGCTGAAGCAAACGGCTTTGGACTTCCTCTTCCCTCAATGGGATGGAAGGCATTTCAACCTGGACGCGCCTCTCAATAAGCATGGCCAAGGTCTCTTGCATCTCGAGTCCACAGAAACCAACCGGCCGCCTGCTCCTAACCCCATCATTCTACCGAATGGGTCAGTTCACACCCCTCATTACATAGAGCCTCTTCTTCGAGACGGCAAAATCCACCTTGACTCGGTTCAGCGGCTGCCTGATCTTGCAAAACTGTCCAATTACTGGGAGAGTCTCACAGCTTGGTTGACAGCTCCTGGGGCGGGTCACTTGTGGGATGTCGAGCGGACCACGAATCGTCTCCTTTGCGACGATTACCCGGTAGCGGAGGAAGGGCTGAAGCCGTTTGCAAGCACCCGGCCTGACGGTGGCATGATGGATCACTTCGATGAACTTCAGCCAATGTACCAACAGAATCCCCGTGCAAGGTATCCCAGTGGGCCTAGCGACAACTTGGAGCAGGCCTGGGAAACCTTCGTCAAGCTTCGGAACATGGGATATTGAGTTCTCAAGTTTTAGCTTCTGTTGCATTGGCCGCCTCGAGATTTCGCAGAAGCTTACGGACCACCGTTGCCCCGATGTACGAGTTCTTTTCATTTTCCCACCGATAGCTTGCAGCGTGGCCCGATTCTCGTGGATCTCATTTTCAAAAAGTTGAGACTTTACTTTTTCTTTCCCTCATCTTGTATAAGTCCGTAGATACCCTAGGATAAGACAAAATCCAAAATCCATTTGGGCCAACTCTTCTTCGTCCATGCTGTGTGTTCCAATGAAGATCATGGACGCAATGCAGCGCCATGTCCCCTTCCCAATTTATGGTTGCTGCGTAAAGTTCACTCGAGTCTTATTATCCGCAAAATTGAAAGTAAATTTGCAAGAATACTCCGTGCGTAGGTCATCACTATAAGTGTCTTTACTAACTTTGCTCATATCTTAGTGCCGTTGCAAAGTCCTTCGGTACAGATTCAGAACACAAATCTGCAACATAACTGTCAAATAAGCCTTCCATTAAGCTTAATTCCTCTCTTTGTCAAATTACTAAACAGTTAAAGTTCAAACGGCCCCTTGTGCTCACAGATCTTTTTCTATTTATGTGTTTGTTTAAGCTCTTTAAACTAAGCCCAGACGTCTTCTTGAAATCGTTTCTCGCTCTTCAAATTCCTCAGAAACTCCTCTGCATTACCTCTTCCCCATCCAAGTTCCATCAAAGCTTCTACCAGAGCCTTCTTGACTCCCTGAGCCATGTGGCCACTGCCGCAGATATAGAGGCTAGCCCGATGTTCCAGAATCATCCCCAATACCTCTTTCCTACGTTCGTAAATCCTGTGCTGCACGTACTTCTTTTCAGGGTCGCTTCGTGAAAAGGTTGCATCAATACCGAAGAAGTCATGCTCCTTTTCCATCCGCGATCATTCGTCTGCATACAGGTCATACAGGTAATCTTGCTCAGGGGATCGGCATCCAAAGAATAGCAGAGTCTTACCAACCTGATGGCCAGATATAGACTGTGCTGAGCGTTCTTGCGCAAATGCCAAGAAAGGTGCGATGCCACTCCCTGCCGCAACCATGATGATCGGGAGGCTGCATTCTGTTGGAGGTCTAAAGTTTGCGGGTCGGATATGAATCTGCACCTTAGCACCCGCAAGAGAGCCCCTATGCCCAGTCAGGGTAAAGTTGGGATGGTTTTGATGTGTGGTAGAGCTCTCTTGTCCCTGGTATTGGTCGTGGAGAGCAAGGAGGTAGTTAGTAGCCAGGCCATAGAAGGGCTCTGCGTTGGGGACATCTGTCACCACCACACCAGCAGTTAAAGCAACCTTGCGACCGGACACAAGAGGGCTCGAAGAAATTGAGAAGTACCGCGGCTGAAGTTGGGACATGGTTTGAATCATCATGCAAAACAGTGACGCTGGCCAAGCCACCCCCGAAGTAGGGTCGGCGAGCTTCATAAGCTTCCCGTAGGTTAATAGGTTCGCCTTCACTACTTCATTCCAAAGAGCATCGTCCGCTTTCAAGGTGTCAATGAAGCTTTTAGATGCTGCGGTAGGTGCAAAATGCGAAAGCAGGCCAAGTGCCTGGCGTGATACCGGACCGCAGATATCCAACGAGTAACGAAGTAGTGAATCTCGTGAGGTTGAGCCCAGTGGCAACTCATTCGAGTCTGCCATATCAGACCGCGATTTAATCTCAACTGGTTTCTGAAGAACCTCGGTGCTCCATCCAAAACATTTCGCCAGGATTTCAACCTCCTCGCCACTGTTCATCGGCCACATTGCAACATGATCGCCGGTCTCGTAGCGAAAGCCTTCCCGGACCGCGCTTAGATCAAATTCGACATGTAAATACGGTCGAGAGCCTGACGCAGAGAGCAAATTTGTGGCAGAAATAGGGACGGTGCAGACTTCAGTCCCTCGGGATGCGGCCGCGTGAAGTTCAGCAGCGCGAAGCGCGGGTTGGACCTTTGGCCCAACTTGACTTTTGTCAACAAGCTCAATATCAGGGTCAAACATGGACTTGATGGCGTCAGTTGCACGTGCAGGAACTGACTCCTTAATGTCCTGCAAGATTCCAGCTTTCCAGTTCATCCACGCAGTTTCCGACCCGCCTGCCTCGTCTAATTTCCCGATAGGACCAAGTCTCTTTGCGCCAGCATGTAAAAGGCTTTCATTGACAATGTCCGCGAATCGATTGTAGAACTGATATTTTGAGCTGCCGAGGCCAAAAACGAAGAAGCGAAGGTTAGACAGCTCATCATTACTCGCAGATAGAGTCTTGAGCTGTTCCCACAAGCCGGCGGCGTTATCAGGAGGATCACCTTCGCCAAACGTAGAGACGATGAACCCAGCAATCTTTTCCTTAGAGAACTTAATGAAATGCCCATGGTCGTAAGAATCTAGGTTTTCTGCGGTCGCTGCAATGCCATAGGTAGCCTATAATTCCCGTGCTAGTTGCTTCGCAAGATGCGCAGCTCTCCCGGACTGAGAGCCCCAGAAGACAACAACATCTTTGTCCTACACAGTATTAAGTCTAGGATTGAGGTTAAGATAATATTTTCGAGACTTGATTTAGGAACTCACCATCTGGTCCATTCTGATATTGATATCACGGATCTCTGTTTCTTTCTTCCCATCTTTGCTAATCAGGCCGTCAAGCTGTTGAGGAGAAAGAAATAGCTGGTCGAATCCGGGTTCTTGCTTGGCTGGGAGCCAAAAGAAGTCAATAGCATAATATAGAAATGGGGTTATAATAAGAACGGTGAGGATATCGTCCCAGTGTCGTGCGGCATGCCGTAGCGTCAGGTGTTGAACAAGGAACTCGAGCCGCAGGCCTTTGAGAGGAAGAGAAGATAATTCCATGATGGCAAAAGTTACAAGCGGGTTCTTCCTTGTCACGGAATCTACATTGACGCATCTTATAGCCTGCACAAGGTCCCAAGTTTATGGCCCTACACTTGTAGTCGCTCTTGGGAGTTTGATCCACGGCAAAGTGTATTGTCACGGAAAAGTGAGCTCCTATCACATGAACCCAGCATTTGTGACACTCTAGAAGCTACACTAGGTCCAGATTTCGGATGCTATTGGAGGCTATACACAGCAAGTCTCGGGGGGTTGACTTGAAACTTGGTCTCTTACCTAGAGAGGATAACGGATGCCGAAATCCATGTCCAGCTAGTTAGCTCCCACAATATCATCCACAGGACATCAGGCAGATGTCGCGACTCAGGGTTCGGCGAACTTTTTCTATTCCCAGTTAAATCCCCGCTCTTGGTTTCTTCAGTAGTCATGCCGTCAAGACTTTTGGCTCGATCATCATCTTGGTTCTCATTCCCCGCATGTTATCCACCACCATGGAGCCGGGGATACTTGCGGGGATAGCCATGAGTCTAGAATATCTGGGGTTAAAGCCAGGATCGCCATGGCCGCATATATAATCGTCGGGATGCTCCTCAAGCTCATCAACAAGAACGGTCTCTTGACTCTTCCCATCCGGCCTTCGATTGTAATTTCCCACAAGACTTCCAAGGGGGAACTTCGAGTTCCTTCCATCCTCCTCTTCACCATGATCGTTGATAAGACGGGCCTGCCATGGCTACAGGGCAAGTGGTTGATGAGTACCATTACATCGGTGTGCTCAACAGCTTTCTTGCTCTTTGGCTATGACCAAGGCGTAATGTCTGGTGTTATCATCTCCGAGCATTGGCTTAATCAGATGGGCAACCCTAGCAGCGTCATTGTTGGCACGATTGTTGCCGTGTATGATGTTGGTGCGGTATTCGGCGTCATCCTTGCAGCAATCACCGCCGAAGGCTTGGGGCGAAAGCGAGGCCTGATGTGTGGAACCGTTCTCCTCATCATTGGCAGCGTCCTTATGGGCGCGGCCATGGAACAAGTTATGATGATCTTCGGACGTGTCTTCACTGGGTTTGGTAAGTTCATAGCACATTTCAAGCAATATACCCCCGTTGCATGCTTGTAAACTGACCACATTCTAGGTATTGGTTATATCACCTCTGTTGCACCCGTCTACCAGTCAGAGTGCTGTTTACCCACTCAACGTGGCTGGTTGCTTTGCTGCCAACTATCATGCCTCCTTATCGGCCTCTTGATTGCGTATTGGATGAACTACGCCTTCTATTTCTACGATAGTGCCATTCAATGGCGGTTCCCTCTACTCTTCCAAATCATTCCCTGTCTATACATCCTCGCAGTTACGGTATGGTTACCAGACACGCCGAGATGGCTCATGTTTCACGAGACCTCTCCCGAGCGCGGAGTTTTAGTCCTATCCAAGCTCCGGGATAGACCCATAGACGACCCAGTGGTACAGAAGGAAAAGAGCGAGATCGAGTATGCCATCCAGATCGAGAGTGAAGCTGAGGGGTCATGGATGGATCTGTTCAGGGATGGAGGTTGCCAAGGACATAAACGCTTCTTCTTAGCGTTCGGCGCGCAGTTCATGCAACAGACGAGTGGAATTAACATCGTAAGCTACTACGCCCCTACGTTGTTCCAGAAATTCCTAGGAATGTCTCAAGAGTGAGCGCTCTTTGTGGGCGGGTTCCTCCAGGTGTGGTATCTATTTGCCTCATTCTTGACTGTAAGTCGAACCACCTCAACCAAGAACCCAGACAAGTGATTGTATACTAAAGGCTATTTAGTGGCGGCTTATTGAAGCGGTCGGCAGACGTCGCCTTTTCCTTTCCATGGCTTTCGGTATGGCACTCGTCCTCATTGCAGAGGCCATCTGTGTCGAACACGGCGGCTATGGAGCCGGAATAGCTGCTGTATTCTTCGTCTTCCTATTCGAGGGCTGCTTTACATGGGGCTGGATGAGTACGGCATGGGTCTATCCTGCTGAGATTCTTCCCCTGAAGCTACGTGCCAAGGGGACCGGTCTTGCTGCTGCTGCTGGCTACCTGGGCAACTTCCTGGTCGTCGAGATTACTCCCCCAGCATTGGACAACATTGGCTACAAGACTTATATCATCTTTGCCGTCTTGAACGTTACCTCGGCGATTATTTGCTGGTTCCTCTATCCCGAGACTGCTGGTCTTTCGCTTGAGTCCATTGATATCCTTTTCAACCCTCAGCCAGGTGACGACGAGATCAAGGCCAAACGTCCCTGGTATCGCAAGTATCAGTGGAGCGTAATTGCAAGGTCAAAGGTGGCGGTTGAGAAAGCTAAGCAACAGCACCGCCTAGCCAAAAAGGCGGCAAATGGTGATGTAGAGATCGTCCAGCAGGAGGATATAGGCCCGATGGATCAGCGGGAGAAGGATATTGCTGAGCATTTGGAAAAGATGAGTGACACTTCATAAAGGTGTTGCTCAAGTATCACTATGGGCCATCAAAGCATGAAAACGGATACTCCCGTCACGACAATAGTTACTTATAAGAATGAGTAAATCGTTCAGCAGAAACAGAAATGATTTTTCCAACAAGCTTCATATCTCAGACGCAACTCCCCAGGTTCTACAATTATCACCGTAGGGTTTTATGTTTAAAGCCAATCCTGACTACGATCCTGAATCTGGTCTTAGTCTTGACCTAGTTCTACTGACGAGATAGCCATGGCATATAGCTCGGAGATATTAAGCTTTCAGCACACTAAAAGAGGGTCCTTTTCAGGAAGCTTCAACATTTTTCCTCCGTTTAAAGGTTTATATTCCATGGCATTTCCCAGAGTTCTTTGCGAATGAATGGACCAGAACAGAGGTATAGTCAGTGCTAAAGCCACGCTCTTGACGGTGAAGCGAAGTTTTAGCAATGCTTGCATGCTATTGAATCGAATCATATATAGTTTGTACAATGCAGAGAATAACTTATACCTGAATGCTTCTGCGCCTCCTTTAATCGTTTCTCGTATGGTTTCCTCTATATTACACTCAAGGCGATCAAACTCCGAATGCTTCCTCAAGCATCTCTCGACACGCCCTGCTTGGCCATGCGCTCTCGTCTTGCAACATATCGAAATACTTCAACACACGCCACTGCTCCTGTCGGCCGGTAAAAAACTGAGCACCTGTGAGACAATCTCCCGGTCAGCCAGCGCTTTCTCTACTGCCTAAGCGTGGAAGGCTGTGGTGGTACTTGCCCAGTGCTAACAGATGCGACGCATTTATGCGACACCCATGGTGCTCATTAGAGAACGAGATCCCGCATAGTATTCGAGCGTGGGACAAAACTTCGGACTTAGCCGACAAATTAAAAATCATTCTAACACAAGGCGAAGTGGTGTACAAACCGATATCCGTTTGTTGAAATGCAAAATATCCGTGAAACCTCGGTCCTCATAGAAGGTCGTTGCCAACAGGATTTTTGCTGTATGATAGAACTGCTGACCGACAGCTAGAAGGCAGTTAGAGACACCAGGCATAGTTTACATAGACAAGGTGGCGTTTACCGTGCCAAGGGCAAAGTAGCCGAACAGTCGGAAAGGGGTCCTCCCCACTCTCTTCTTGGTAATAATACGGCTCAAAAGATACCGGAAGATTAGCTTTCCACTCATCCACCAGATCGATGAGTTCACTTCTTTGAAGGACCCCCGGAACGTCGCTGTCAAGGCAGAGATTAATGGCTTGTACCAGCAAATATGTCATTCGATTCGCCCAGTCAGCATCGCTAATCAAGGTCGTAGTATCAAGAGGCCAGCTTATCCATCTTCATCCTAGTGCCACACCTCCCCAGGATAGCCATTCGAATGTCGGCTCTTACATAGGAATAGAAGGTCGCTTCTCTGAGGCCACCAAGAGACGCAGATGAAGGCCCTGTAGCGAGGAAGTGGTCGAAGGCCTGTGGAACAAGATGAAATTTTTTATCAATATGAAACTCGTCGTATTGCTCCGACATGCGCAGAATGGCGATTGTGGCAAGAACAATTTCTCCTTGGAATGCCGCTTTCAGATCGTCTAGGATTGGAATGAGTATATCCAAGCACTTGTTTTGATAGGTTACCTCCTCGTCTTCCAGCTCGGGCCGCTTATCTTTCGATAGCAGCCGCACGATATGGGCAGAGCAAGCCATGATTGCGTACAGGAGGAGTGGCCATTGCAACGCGAGACTAGCTTATTCAGTAACCATTATCGAAGATGAAAAGCTTGGCGAGCAGTATTCTTTCAGAACATACCCAGGTACAGTATAAGTGTAGTGTCGTTCCGGACTAGTCACATCGAGCTGTTGAAGAGGTTATTCACAATGGTTGAGGTGAACGGCAGGTGGTCTCATGTTGGCATACCCATGGCCCTATGTTGCATACGTAGAAGTGCAATAGCTCACCTTCTAGTGGAGAAAGACGTCTCGAACGGCCATTCTGTCGTCGGCGAACAATATGGTGAGGAGTTGCAATGCTCCCATCAATTACACCTGGTGTTGGTTGGCTATGGGACGAAACAGCAGTTTGGGGCGAGAGTTACTGGCCAGCAGATGATGAGTGACCATTTGCTGGCTGTCCAGGAGAGTGTGAGGATATGGGAACAAGCGGACTAAAAGCCGCTGGAGAATTACCATAATGGGGAGAGGTGTGAGACTGGTAAGGGACTTGCGTAGATGAGTCGCCTTGACTTGCTTCAATGTTTTCGTTTGTTCTTGTCGATGTGTCCGTTGGCGCCTCAGCAACTAACGAAGAGAGGTTGCTGTGTCGAAAGGAGAACTGTCGATTCTTGGCATAGCTGCACTCTCGGCCTGAGTGGGTGCAACGATTGCATGAGGGCTGTCTGCCATCGCCTATTAGGACATGATTGGGTTAGCAAATTGTGTGATAAAACGGACTTGAGATGCGCAAATCCACTTCCGTAATGGCGAAGGCCTTCAAAACGAGGCAATGTTCATCTGCACACGGAAGCTGAGGGAGTTCAACTCACAGCGAACCTTGCGAGATCGGCACGCATGGCTGGGAGAACGCCGGTCAGTATCTACCCGATCAAAAAAAGAGCATCACATCGAAGCCCATGTTAGTTCCTTACTCACCAAGTCAACTTGGTAGTTGCCATGGTTCTATGTCGGTGTCTCATCCCCACATCCATCTCGACGGTGGAATATTTCCCTTTTCATCCTATTTTGTATGCTCTCGGAACAAGGATTTTGATAAGTCATTTGAGACGCAGGGAAGCTAGAAAACATAGACTAAGCCCCATTGCCCATAGGACATGACGTGGATGAAGGTTGGAAGACGCCTGGAGCATTCGGCGTCCTTTTTCCCAATGCGGTAGTCGCATGCCGACAAAGGGTGGTAAATCCCAAGTCTAAGACAATTTGCGATTAGGTCCAGGTGGGACTCGGTAAAACATCACGGCAGAATTCAAGCATCTACTTAATAGATACTAAACAGCTAAAATATACTACCTGATAACGTACCATAAGAGGAAATATCTCTTTTGGCACCTAGTCCTGTCCTGTCCTCAACCCTAACTCCAGCCATAACCCTAACCGAATACCAATCCTATAGATAACCACAAGATCTAATGTACAGAAGTTAATGCTTACCATATGCTAGGCAATCCCACCGCTTTCAGCCTAATTGGGCAATGGGTCCTAGCTGGACGAGCTTCACCAGTTTTGGTATCCAAAGACCGAAGGATCCACGACGAGGTTCATCTTAGTGATTCACCACACTCCTACATTCGCCCACATCTTGATCCAGTGATACCAATGGCTCTTCAACGCCGAATCTGTAAGCCGGATTATGAAGACCATTCCGGGTATAAGGCTCCTCAATCGCCGAGAATGTTGAAAGTGCTGTCAATTTCCAATGCAACAAGGCTTATGGACTGTGAATGAAGAACACCAACAACATTCTACGTTATAGTTTGCCAGAACACCATTTAAGTCCGACTTCTAGGTGATTTTGTCTGTCATGTATGGACTAGCAGTATTGCAAGCTCTTCTTGCGATCCTGTTTGTCTGCATCTTGATTTATCCCTCCTACATCTACCTCGCCGACCCCAAGAAGCTGCGACGGTTCCCAGCCGCTTCTATCGCTGGCTTCACCAACCTCTGGGCCGTCTATCAACAGCATCATCACAACCGCACGGTAGCCGTACACGAAGCTCATAAAAGACTAGGTCCTGTGGTGCGCGTCGGCACCGAGCATGTTTCATTTTCATCCCTCCAAGCAATCCGCGACATCTACGGCCATGGCACACCCATGTGCAAGGCCTCTTTCTACAATGCTTTCACGTCGACTCACTTCAATATCTCCGACGCTAGAGATAAACCTGTTCACAATGTGAAACGGCGTCGATTCGCTGGCCCATTAGCGCAGAAGAGCATTGTCCAGATGGAAAGTGCAATTCGGGCTCACCTAGAACGACTCGTCGATGTCCTTGATTCCAATGAAGGCAAAGAGGTCAACATGAGTAAGGTCATAATGCATCTCATGTTCGACTACTTCTGCACAATCTTTTACGCCCAAGACCTTAACTTTGTCGGACGCAACTCGACCAGGGGTCCTGCTGAAACACCAGATGGCCGGCTCTATGAGACTGATATGTACGACGACATGCTCAAATCTGGGCACTTGGGTACATGTCTGGCTTGGATCCTCGGAAATCACAAGATGTTCCGATTTCTGACTCTCTGGGACTCGCGCTGGGCACAGGGTAACTCTCTCCGTGATTTCGCCATTCACATGGTCCGCAATCGCGTCCAGATGGATACCAAGCTCATCAAGCAGGGTCTCCCTCCGTTAGACGACCTATTCAGCCCCATGCTTTGGGACAGGGAAGGTAATCCCCTGGGTCTCGAGCTTGGCGAGTTAGTGACGGAGTCAACCAATATGGTTAACGCCGCGGGAGAGAACACAGAAATTGCTACTAGCAACATTATCTGGTTCATTGCCGGCCACCCTCATGTTGTGACCAGGCTACGACAGGAGTTGGACGAGGCATTCGATCGGCACGAGACCAGCATCCCGAAATACGAGAGCGTCAAAGACCTAACCTACCTCCGCGCCTGCATCGATGAGGGCCTTCGGCTTCGTCCATCTCTTGATGTTGGCTTGCCACGCGTTGTTCCCCGGGAGGGGATGCTTGTTAGCGGTGAATGGCTCGAAGGTGGGACCACCGTTTCCGTTTCGACGCATACCGTTCACCGTGATCCAATTATCTTTCACGAGAACCCGGAAGAATACATCCCAGAGCGATGGCTCCGAGAGGATTCCAGCAAGATGCAACGTGGCTTCCTTGCTTTCTCTCAAGGCGGGCGGGCGTGTATTGGTCGAAATATCGCATACTTCGAGATGGCACTCGTGATCGCACTATTATTTTCACGATACGATCTAACATTGCCATCCCAAGATTGGTACTTGGACGTTGAAGAACACTTCAGCTCTCATACGAAGGCATTGCCGTTGACAGTGACACGGAGAAAGTAGTCAATCCAAAATTCGCTAGAAATAAAAGATCCCCGAGAATTCCAAGCTCGGGAATCCAGAACATCCAAGGGCTCAGAATGAATTAGATAGATGACAGATATTGAAGAGAGGGTTAAGGGTTACCCTAACCAATCAGAAGAATGACTTGTGACCACATGCTGTATCTCACGGCCGCAGCAGTTTACCATGATGCAATGATAACATTGAGAGCATCCTGCTTTCGACGTATGGACGGCCAACAGGGACTAGTCGACAAGTCTTCATAGAAATAATCGTGATTTCCAAGTTGCCTGTATGTTAAAAGTGGCACGCAGGCGAAAGAATACACAGCACATAGGCCTACCTTAAGCAGTTTTTGAACTCTGGTCATTGAACGGACACTTATCCTTAAATCTCAAAGTTCGTTATTGAGATAATGGTATTACCTTGGGATGATATTAGTTTCAGTTTATGGATCTATGATGATATGCTTGACCTTATGCTTGATATGTAGTCGAGCATTGAAAGGACCCCAGAAAAAAGTGGGCACGTGATTCGGCGATGGTCGGGGCAGTCGAGCAGCAAACCTCGACTGCACCATCAAGACCTTGCTCCGAACAACCCCAACAGCCGAACCACAATGGCGTCTCTACTGTGCACCCTTTCGCTCTCTGTGCGGTCCCTGACCCCCAGCAGTGCTATGGGGGCATTCGCCGCCCGGGGACCTTCCTCAATGCTGGGCGCGATCCCTTCGCTCTTCGGCGGCAATGCGACCTCGATATCACGAACGGTGGGCGGCGCAGTGATGCAGCAGACGAGGGGAATGAAGGTGCACAGCTCGGTCAAGAAGAGGTGTGAACATTGCAAGGTATGGATTTTCCATATTGTGTTTGATTGCACGGCTTGTTGCGTAGTCGGGCTCGGTCTTGAGCCCGGCAAGACTCTAGGTGACCAGAACGCTTATAGCTAACATTGCTCGACAGGTCGTCCGACGGAAAGCCGGCAAGCGACATAACGGATACTTGTACATCATCTGCAAGGCGAACCCACGACATAAGCAGCGACAAGGTTAAGGATTGTTGGGGCGAAGAAAACATCGCGATGTGAAACTGTACGATACGGGCATTTAATGCAGCGGGATCACAATTTAGACGGCAAGCAATGGTTGCACTTGGGCCTTGAAAGACGATACGTGGAAGGAAATTCGAACAGTTTTAAAATTGAGGTGACGCCGAACGCAATGGGGGGCGGCAGCTTGTCATGTACAACACTACGCTACATACCATCGATATACCTCTCCATACCTTCCCACTCCGTCTTACCAGTAGACATGAGATATCTGATTTGTGTCTAGCCCAGGGCCGTCAGTTCCCAAGCATTGACTTTGTCGGAGACCGAGAGAACCAAGAACTTACCAGGTCTGTGACATTGCGGTGCCTCTCAAACTCATCCCGGGCGTACTTGCGAGATTCAGCCCTCGTTCTAGTGTCCTTTATACGCTTTGTCCCACGTAGAATGGTGCGGTAGAGCGACAACACCCTTGACCGTTGCAGAAACTGCCGGCGTATCAGCTCAGGGGCTCGAATCTCATGCCTTTTTTGAGGCAGTCAAGATGAAGGATCGTACGTGATCGAGACTTAAAACCTTGTCGAGGCGGGTGGCGCGTGGGCGGGTGGCATAGCCACGGCTGAAATTCAGCAGGCGAGGACTGAAGACCATCCCATGAAGATCTCGGTCATTAGGGCCTTTGAGGAACGAATTGAGTCTCGCCTTGGATTTGATCAGATGGATGATGAAATGCTTCGAAAGTTGACCTTTGTCGGTGAAACTTCGGTTAGCTAGCCTCAGTGGGGAGGTGGGTGTCTACAGGGTAACTGCAACCCTCAACGCAGACTACTCATGTTGAACAAGTCCCCAAGAGAGATGACAGGGTCCTTTTCTTATACTATGTTTGTTTATGGTGCATGATATGAGATGACAGAACCCGAAAATACAAGCTCGTCTAAGTCTGGACGGGCCAGGATGAGCCGTCGCGGAAGACACCAAAGGTCTCGCAATCCGATCCAAGCTGAGATTGAGAAAGCCAACAAGCATTCTAACGAGGACTTCCTCAAAAACTACGTCAAACCCAGGTAGGACAACATCGGAAATGAAGAGTTCGGGTCGTACCAAATTCGAAGCCATTGCATCTCACCTCGTCTAATTAAGCAAATACTAACATCCTGACCACGTGTGCAGTGAACAATACTGGCCGCAATGGACGCATCCTCGGACGGAGGCCTTGTACACCCTGGAGCTCAAACAGTCGTTGGATATGAGCAATGTCGAACTGGATGCTTGCTTCGATCTCATTGACGAGACGAGCGGGGAAGCCTACCGAAGCTCATCTGTGGGTTGGCATGCCAGACTGAAGAAGGAGGAGATGCGATCGCCAGACCTGCGATACATATTAGTCAAGGACACAGAGGGTATCCTGAAGGGATTCACGTCCATGATGCCGACAATTGAAAACTCCGATCCGGTAGTGTACTGCTTTGAGATCCATCTCAAGCCAGAACTACAAGGGTAAGATATTCCCAACCAACCAGCCTCGATCCTATCAAATTCTGCATTCCAACATCACATGGAACCACAACGCTGGTCAAAACGGGCACCCGCCGGCAAACATGTGATTGACATGGACTAACAAGAGCTAAACCCTCACAGAACCGGTCTCGGTTCCCAACTCATGGGGTTCCTGATGGATACGGCAGAGAACATTCCGCGTGTGGAGAAGGTGATGCTCACGTGTTTTGTGAGCAACATCTCGGGCTTGCGGTTCTACGAGAAATTGGGTTTCGATAAAGATGACTTCTCGCCGAGGGAGAGGAAACTACGAGGTGGAAAAACGGTGAAGCCCGACTACGTGATCCTGAGCCGGAGGACGGCTGCCGGCCGCGAAGAAGCTGGTCCTCGCCCACGACTCCGTCGATAGTTCAAGAGAAGGTAACGACGTTAGGGTTTGATCCATCGACTCTTTTACTTTTTGCAGTAATATCATTGGCATTGGCACCAGGAATGTAGGCCAAATAAAAAAAGAAGCAACCTCCGCGAGATGATACAGCCACACAACCCGATGGCACGCTCCAGACCCACAGCGTGCTGGGTTGATCTGCCGGCCCAAAATAAAGCATGCAATGCAGTCTTGGACAGCGTCAAGGAGAGGATGGGTGGCCGGCAATCCAAAATTAAACGGAACCAACGAGGCCAATTAGGTTTTATCTAGTTAGGCCCAGCAGCCAACGGCGCCAGGATTCTCTGAATTGGGCGCCCGCTCCTCCGCTCAGCTGCTCGACAAGCTTTGCAGCTAGACAAACTCCGTCGAATGCAGATCGTGCTTCAAAATCTCGGCCCACCACCCAATCGCCGCCCCCCCCAAGGCTGCAGTCAGCTCCCTGGCTATCTCCACACCAGGGCTCTCAGACGCTCGCTGGTCTGGTCAGCCCTAGGAGACTAGTCTGCTAGTCTGCCTAGCCCCTCTGTCGTGGCTGATCCTCTTGCAAGCTTCTTTTCTGACTCTTGCAGGGAGTGGGCAGCTTCGGGTGGTTGCACAGCCTGCCAGCTGCTGATCGCTTCCCCGTGTCCGTTGTCTCTTGGCCCATGGAGTGTGTGACAAGATACAGGTGGAGTGTAAGCCGGCGTCGACTTGACTCCGCCTGGTCGGCCTGTCATTAAATTAATGGCGTCGTGCTGCTTCTGCTGCTTCTGCTGCTTATGCTCCCCTTGTCCTCTTACTTCCTTCTTCTGCCTCTGTCCACATTCGTACATATCTGTCGGGTGTGCCAAGAAGTAATTAACCCTCAGCAGGTCTTTCTTCTCCTCGCCCAGCTTTTCCTTCTTGATTGTACATCATCTCGATCGCTGTTGTGCTCAATTGCTACCTAAGGACCTAATACCAATACCTCTCATCCATCACAATGGCCTACCAGCAGCCCCAGACCCAATATGCCCCCGGGCCCAATGTGCAGAACCAGGAATGGCAGAACGGCCTCTGCAACTGCTCGCCCTGCGAAAACTGCATGCTGGGAACCTTTTTGCCATGCATGCGTATGTCCCCTCGCTCCAATCCGGCTCGTCGGCGGGATGAGAATCCATAACATCAATTGATAGCTAACGCGTTGCTTCAGTCCTCGGACGGACGGCCGACCGGATGAGGGATCCTTCCATGGCGACTGCCGACAACTTTAACAGCGACTGTATGATTTTCTGCGGTATCCAGTGCGTCACTGGCTGCGGTTTCATGTAAGTTGACCAGTCTCCTTGACGGGAGATCGCCGTTTTGCCGCGACATTGTCTGACCTCGACCGAATAGCTACGCCATGATGAAGCGAGGCGAGATCCGAGAACGATTCGGCATCAAGGGCAGCGGCTTGGGTGATTGCTGCACCACCTACTGGTGTCTGTGCTGCGCGCTCATCCAGCAGGAGAAGGAAGTCAAGGGTCGTCTGTCCCAGGGTCCCGTCACCCAGGCCTACCAGTCCAACAAGGAGGGCATGCACATGCCTGTGCCCCAGAACAACTCGCAGCCCGGCATCCAGCCTCAGATGTCCCCTCCTCCTCAGCAGCAGATGGGCTACCACACTCCTCAAGGCTCGTTCCCTCCGCAGCAGCAACAGCAGCAGTATAACCACCAGCAGCCACCTCAGTACTAAGTCGCTAAGAATGGCGACACGGGGATCATGGACGAGACGAAGCCGAGACTTTTGAGGTTTAATTGGATGCGGGTTGGATGCTGGAATATATACCCCACGGACTGGAATCGAGATATTTCTTTTGTATCATTAGCCCGCCTGGAATCAGGCACTTGCTGCTACGGCACGGAAAAGAGATTGGGATCGAATCGAGTTCAATTGTTTCGCATAAAAAAACCAAGAGCACTTATGTTGACCTGAACGCGTGTTATGCGGCAAGTCTCGATACGAGAGAATGCCATTTTGAGCTAGGTGCCTGTCGGGAATTCACGTGCAGCTGTTCCGACCCATTCTTCATAGACCCAAAGAAGAATCAACGGTAGCAATTGATCTATAGTCAGGGTGAGATTGTATAAGAATGTACTTGTTCAAATACTTGACATTGTGCTACCTGATAGAACGTTCATTGGAAACATCAAGCCAAAATGAAATTTCGGCATGAACCATCGTCACAGCATTCGGATAAAATTTGTAAACGTCATTATCATGAGTGTAAATTCAGAACGCCCCGATCCGCAATCCGCAGGATTGATCTAACACCTAAAGCTATGGCCGTCGAGGTTTTGTATATGAAAAGAACCTGCAACATCTAGGTATCTGCCAAGCTTCTCCCATTCATCCCAACTCCAGAATGCAATTCAAAATCCCATCAACTTTTACCCACCCGTATATCTCCATATACGTTACAAATCATTACGCATAAAGCTTCTTCTCATAAGACTCCATGTTGACATTGCCCTCCAGCTGGGCGCTGGCGGTTCGAAGCTCGAAGCGCAGCTTGCCAGCTTCGGCGCTCTCGTGCAGCTCCTCGAGGCTGGACATGCCGCTATCCTGCAGAGAGTGTTTCAGACCAGCAGCAAGGTAGGGGATGAACTTGGTGATGGAGCTAGGGAGGATATTAGCATAAAAGGTCAACATTATAAGATCGTGCACTTACCCCCTGTGAGCAACAGCACCGGAGACACCCTGAGCAACGAGGACGCTGTCACCCTCAGAGAAGTAACGAGCGGTACCAGCGTTGCTCTTCTGGCTGTCCTTGCCACCACCGCCAGCCTTCTTGTCCTGCATGGCGTCAATGCTACCCATACCTCGGTAGGCCTTGACGAGTTTGCCCTCCCGAGAGACGAAGGAGGTACCGGGGGACTCGGTGGTACCGGCCAATAGACCGCCCATCATAACAGTGGAAGCGCCTAAGGCAAGACCCTTGACGATGTGGCCAACGTTCTGCACACCGCCATCGGCAATGCAAGGAACGCCGAAACGGGCAGCGAATCGGCTGACACTGTAGACAGCAGCAGCCTGAGGACGACCAACGGCCATAACTTCCTGGGTGATGCAGGCAGAGCCACTACCCATGCCAATTCGGAGACCATCAACACCAGCAGCGATGAGAGAGGCAGCTTGCTCCCGAGTAACGACGTTTCCGCCGATGACATCGAGGTCAGGGAACTCAGACTTGCACCATTTGATCATATCAATCTGATACATGCTGTTACCCTGGGAGCTATCCAGAATAACGATATCTAAACCGGCCTCGACTAGCTTCTTCAAGCGGAGCTTGTCCTCGGGACGAGTGCCAATGGCAGCGGCACAGAGGAGCTGCTTGCTATCAGGCAGCTTGGAGGCGAAGGGGAAATGCTGGTTCTTGGTCAAATCCGAGCGAGAGATCATCGAGACGAGGTTGAAGTCCTTGTCAACGATGGGAAGCTTGCCCTTCTTCGACTTGGCGAGGATCTTGTTGGCCTCAATGAGAGTAACACCATCGGGGGCGGTAACAAGGTCGGAAACCATGACCTTGGACACAGGCTGGCTGTTGTCCTCCTCGAACTGGAGGTCCCGGTTGGTGACAATGCCCAGGAGCTTGGAGCCGAGCTTTCCGTCCTCTATTACTCAGTTAGACCATGTTCTTCGCGTAGATCAATAGAGTAGAAAATTTGAGAATGTGGTTGGGGTCATAGTATGGGGTAGTCCTCACGACGATCGTCTCTGCAGTGGAACGAAAGTTATAATAAAAAGAGTTTATAATCATGAAACCAGCAAGTGGAAAACGCGAAAGTATACGGTACTGACCTGTGACGGGGAAACCACCAAAACCCCACTTCTCCTTGAGGGCTTTGGCATCACCGACCGTGGTGTTGCAGTCAATGACAATAGGGTCGAGGATAAAACCGTTCTCGTATCGCTTGACCTTGCGGACCATGTCGGCCTGAGCCTCAATGGAGCAATTGTGGTGAATGACACCAAGGCCGCCCTGCAGAGCGATGTGGATGGCCATCTCGTGCTCGGTGACGGTGTCCATGGGGGACGAGACGAATGGGGTCTTGAGGGTGATACGCTTGGTGACGGGGGCATCGAGAGTCACGGCAGAGGCAGCGAAGCCAATGTAACCAGGCAACAGCAGGAAGTCATTGTAAGTCAAGCCGCCGTGCTTGGTGGTATCCATGAGCTCGTGGAGGTCGAGGCCATCGCGGCTCTTGTACTCGTTGAGCACGTCGAGGGCCGTGCGATGGTCCAGGACCTTGGCGGCGCCGTTGAGAGCGGACATTTTCTCGAGGAATAGAAAACGAGGAACGAGGAACGGAATGAGGTCGAAGACGAAGGAGTCGATGAGGCTTGGCTTGAACCGACTGCTAAAATTGATATAACGCTTCTTCCCGTAAGAAAGAAAAGAGAAAAGAATGGTGTAGGCCACCTGAAATTTTTTTTATAGGACCCTGGCGGCGTCCACCTCACGGCCACGAGGGGGTGAGCGCCGCCTACGGGTGCGGGGCACATCTCTTTTTTTTTTTTTTTTTGGGGGGGCCTTCAGCAACGAACAAGTGGGGCCTTTGCTCCTTCCTCCAAGTTTCCTCCACCTGGTCAACCTCACTAACGTTACACAGCAGGCGTACCTCACAGGAAGCCACCCACCTAAATTAAGGTACCCAGCCAACAAAGCATCCCTCTGGGGGTTCTCGACTTTCAGGTCCAACTATTTCTGTTCTCGACTTGACGTCGCTACAGTACCTACTTGACATTACCTAGCGATATCAGTTGTTCAAATTTGACATTCCTGGTCGGATTCTGCTACCTAAATCTCTTCTCTCCTTTGAACCCTACTTGCGCTCATTTGCACTTGAATCCATCTGCGTCTTCCAAATCGAAACCTCTTTGGGCGTCTAGATCTTGGTGCAACTTTCAGGCGGAATGGCATTAGGTATCAGAGACCAACAGGCGTCTCATTCATGAACTCGTTTGTCAGGTATTGAAATACACCTTGACCTCGATGTCGTTGCTCCATCCGCTCTTCAGTCCCATCTCCTCCCAAGCCTTCCCAATGTCGACCTCAAGTACATGGTTGTCACTCTTAGAAATGGTGACAGTGTGTGGTGGGATCGGCTGATCTCGGATAGTAGCCATGAAGTCTCCATCGATTGTCATATCCGGGAGGGAGGATATATATACTCCTACGAAGGGAAGGCAGTCAGTAAAGCTGGGGACAACTTGCGCTGCTCGAATATAAACTCACCGAGGACGCCAAACGCTTTGACGCGGGTATCTAATAATACCCGACGATTCTCAAGTTGTGTGATGCTGTTCATGACAAGCGCGGCGGCTCCCGTCATCTTGCCCACCAGGCCAAGGTTGGAAGTCAGAATCTTGCCGTGCCTCTTGCTTGGGAAGCAAGTTAAAGGAAGCGCACAGAAGATCTCATACCCTCGAACTGGGAGCGACACAGTTATCAAAGAGCCCGGATCTCCTACACTCGTTGGTCGAGACACCTTGCCCGTTGTATGAGCCCTGATTACATACTCAATCGACGAGTCGACTCCAGGGAAACAAGCAAATGTGATGATTTCGGTTAGTGGCCGTGCAGAGATGTTGAATACGGCCAGTATGGGAGTCCCAGTTTGTGAGGCCCCTATTATAGTTAGTATATAACTCATTGTCACATGGTCCTATCAATGTCCTTACCATGGTAGCTTCCCACCTTCAAGAGCGAGTCATCATCGTATCCCGTATATGGGTATACAGTTTTACCAAGAACGCTTGGCCTAAAGATGACTGTCTTCCCTTGAGGAGTCATGCCAGTCATTTGTCCGATTAAATGCATATCATGTTGCCCAGGGACGTCTGTGATATAGATTGGACCTCCGCTCACGCATCTTGCTGCAGCGTGGAAGCCTGAATAGTCATGTACAGTCTGGAACATGTCCCAGTCGGGCAATGCATTCAGGTGTTTCATGAAAATGGCATTGTGCGCATTGGCCCAGACATGCCAGGGATGAGAAGATGGGATCTCCGGGAAGAAATCGTCCGAATTGCGGACGAGTATGGCTGGCCGGTTCGTTGGCATCTGAGAATAGAAAAGGGCTTGTGGAATCTGGGACATGCATGAAATCGCCTTAGCACTGAAGTGCCGAAGGGTTGATATTGTCCAGGCATCGAGATAGGTTTTGATGAGATCGCGTCGAGCGGAAGCGCCAACCCAAGTATCAATCATGAACTGAGCATCCGTTTTGACGGCGTCGATACCGCAATCATCGAGGAAGCTGTAGAAATCATTGTAAAATTTCGAGACATCCTCCTTGGCAACAACCGTCATCTTTCCGCCTAGCGGAAGATTGCGTCGCTCAGCATCTTCTCTGACCACTTCGATTGTTTTATATGCCTTCGCGATCTTTCCCTCTGGCGAGATGCCGGCCCAGTACCCGAGCAGAGCATGCCACACAGCAATATGTTGAATGTTGGGATGCTTCTCGCGGATGTGAGAAATCGTAGCTTTTAGGCCTTTTGGAAACGCTTGCGGCTCCGCCTCGAACTCCTTCCAGCCATGTTGAAACTGACCGGGTCCTTTGTAGTCGATGGATTGCCAATTATCATCAATGATGAGACTGGAGACTTTAATGTTGTGCTCAGCCAGCTTGTCGACCGCATCAAAGATCTTCTGATCCGTCAGTCGTTGCCCAAGAGCATTCCAGGTACCTGGCCATTGTAAGCTTGACGAATTGGCGTTTAAATCACAATGAACCTACAGAACCCAAGCCCGTCATACCAATTCTCCATCCATTCTGGTTTGATATTTTCCGCTAAAGCGTTGAGCTCGGCATCCCACTTAGAACTGGCTTTCTTCGCCCTCGATACCAGCGTTCTGGCTTGGTACATGACGGCGGCAACGGCACTCTCGAAATTTTCTCCCTCAGATACAAGGATCACGGCTTCTTCCTCGGACAACCCATCACTTCGGGCCTGATTTCTTTAGCAATTGGCAGATTATAATCTCAATGCACTTACATTGACGGAGAGGGCGCCATCAGGAGCATGACGAAATACTGATAGTACGTCATTTACGCCGCTCATCGCGAGGAAGACAAGATTCTTGCCATGAGGACTCATGAACGAGCACATGATTGCATCTTTGTCAAGGAAGAAGCCTGATTTGCCATGACGAGGTGCCAGCCACGGAGACCACAGCCGTACAAGAGCAAACCATCTGCTTAGCGTTAGTATAGATAGATGACATGAAGGGACCGCCCATAGGTTCAATGGATATCAGAGTTGGTGAACTCACCTTAAGAATGAGCCCCATGGGGTTCCGATTCCAATATCCCTATATGTCGAGTCGTCTCCCTTTGCAGGTGAGATGGGTGCTTCAAGAGCCCATACAAGAGTGCCAGGAGACTGGCTGATACACGATTTGACGGTCCACTCAGGGTTAAGATCAGGTATTAGATCAGATAATCGTTCTGATGCAACACTAGCGGAAGTAGTTACAATTAGACCATCACTTAGGCCTTGTTCGTCGCGAATCCATCGCCACTCTTCATTTTGACCATGGCGGAACTTAAGAGTGAATTGGACAGACTGCTTGAAGGACAAACTTGAGGTGTAATAGAATCGAGATATGAACTCTGATAAGTTTTGCAGGCTGCAAGGTGCCTGAGTGTCTTTTAATGGGGAAAGCCGGCTATCCATCCATTCTGCTCCATCTACAGAGTGCCATAAGGAGACCTCCCAAGGCTCATCGGCACGAAACCGAGGAACCTCTAAGACGGTGGTGAAAATGGCCTTTCCACCTTGAACTGGTGTGGCTTGGCCTAAGGGAGGGAAGCTTTGAAGACAAACATTCATGCTCTCGGCAACAGGAGCAGGAGAAGGCTTTTGTCTAGAGATATAGAGTGACTGAAACTCTTGGGCAAAGTCATAGTTGTCAGTGGGCATTGTCAGGCTCTGAGGACTAAGGCACGAATTGGGAGAAAGGTTTTAGATAAATTGGGTGAAAGCTGCTTGGGTTTGGGAATTGGCTTGATTGACGATTTTGTTTATGAATATGAAGTACGACAGAAAACTCACATATTGCAACCGTTGGGTCGTGATGGATGCGTTCATGTGTGTTGGGCACGACACACTCGGAAACGACGAGAGTGACCCATTTCGGTGGAGCTGGAACGGGTTAGTAATAGAGACATTTGATTGGATAATGGCTTGCCCTGGATCATTTTCATTCGGAGTCGGTCGGAATGACTAAGCCCTTTCGCCTCAAAGCTCAGGCTGCAAATTATCTCAGGAAAGCTTCTAGCCGAGCCAGATCGAAAGATTTCATCAAACCACTCAATTCAGTGTCGACCCTCCAAACCTCCGTCATGGCGTCCCGGAGACTAGCTTTGAACCTCTCGCAAGGTTTGCGAAACCGTGCTGGTCTATCGGCCGCCTCTTCCCTGCGACGAGGCTTCGCTACGCCCTCTTCCGTCGGCAAAACTCAGACCACGACCCTCAAGAATGGATTGACCGTGAGCACCATCAATCGGAGCCAATTGGCCTCGATATTCATCTCAGGATGATCTTCTAACTCATTTCGATCAGGTTGCGACGGAATACTCGCCCTGGGCACAAACTTCGACCGTGGGCGTCTGGATTGATGCCGGTTCAAGGGCTGAGACGAACGAGACCAATGGCACCGCGCACTTCCTCGAGCACCTGGCCTTCAAGGTTCGAAAACGCGTCAATGCATGATAGATCATGGCTGACAATCATCTAAGGGTACCGCAAAGCGATCCCAGCAGCAATTGGAGCTGGAGATTGAGAATATGGGCGGCCACCTGAACGCCTACACCTCGGTGAGTCGGATGAAGGGATAATTTGGTCATCACCACTAACTTAGCCACAGCGCGAAAACACCGTCTACTTCGCTAAGGCCTTCAACTCTGATGTCCCCCAGTGCGTCGATATCCTCTCCGACATTCTCCAGAACTCCCGACTCGATGAGGCCGCCATTGAGCGTGAGCGCGACGTCATCCTCCGAGAGTCTGAGGAGGTTGAGAAGCAGGTCGAGGAGGTTGTCTTTGACCACCTTCATGCTACCGCTTACCAGCATCAACCCCTTGGGCGCACCATCCTCGGCCCCCGCCAGAACATCCGCGACATCACCCGAACTGAGCTACTCAACTACATCAAGAGCAACTACACTGCTGACCGAATGGTCCTAGTCGGTGCTGGTGGCGTCCCCCACGAGCAGTTGGTCGAGCTTGCTGAGAAGCACTTCGAGGGTCTTCCCAGCAAGGGCCCCGAGAACCACGCCTACCAGCTCTCCAAGCAGAAGGCTGACTTCGTCGGCTCCGATGTCCGCGTTCGTGATGACACCATGCCTACTGCCAACATTGCCCTTGCCGTTGAGGGTGTGAGCTGGAACTCGGATGACTACTTCACTGCTCTTGTTGCTCAGGCCATCGTTGGCAACTACGACAAAGCCATGGGAAGCGCTCCTAACCAGGGTAGCAAGCTCAGCGGCTACGTTCACAAGCACGGTCTCGCCAATAGCTTCATGAGCTTCTCCACCAGCTATAGCGACACTGGGTAAGTCTGATCTATGAAAAACTGGAATAGTCCCCAAAAAACTAATATACCATAGTCTCTGGGGTATCTACCTCGTTTCCGATCAACCCGACCGTGTTGACGATCTCGTCCACTTTGCCATCCGCGAGTGGATGCGTCTCTGCACCAGCGTCAGCGCTGCCGAGACCGAGCGAGCCAAGGCCCAGCTTAAGGCTTCCATCCTCCTCTCTCTCGACGGTACCACTGCTGTTGCCGAGGATATCGGCCGACAGCTCGTCACCACCGGTCGCCGCATGGTTCCTGGCGAGATTGAGCGTTTGATTGATGCTATCACCGAGAAAGATATCATGGACTTCGCCAACCGAAAACTCTGGGACCGGGATATCGCTATTAGTGCAGTGGGCACCATTGAGGATCTGTTCGACTACCAGAGGCTGAGGAACACCATGAAGCCCAAGTTTTAAAGAAGGTAGAGAGATCAGACCGGTTTGCGAAAATCGAGACCAGGGTATAGAGTGTATGAGATACCGTTTACAGGCCTAGTGTATCATAAAGTTTCCCTTGTTCATACTAGGTAACATGGAGTTGTGATAATCGTGACATCCGCCCTCACTTTCCGAGTCCATGATACTCCTGGCATTCCACCGATATCTTGTAGTTGAAAACCCAAAACCCACGGTAAATATCAGAGGACTAGTGATTCTGAGATATTTCAGGGGTTTTTATTCTCTATGAGGGTAGTTGCTAACTAGATACTTATAGTACGTTAGCCAGCAGTCGTATGTCTCCTTGATTGTTCGTTAACCGTAAGGTGGCCCTTTTTATTCTTTTCCTATGTTATAAATCCAGATATTCATACCCTGGAGTCCTCAAGGTATTTAACGCCAACAACGCCGTTCTGAATGACATCCTAATGGTTTCCTCGTAGCGAAGAAACGGACATTTTCATCGTAAATTTTCAAGTGAAGTTTTAGCAGGGTGGCCGACTAGCTCTCCTCTGCCATTTCCTGGTCGACGTCCTCTCCAAACATGTCCTCGACGGTGCCGCCTTCCACGCCATCACCGCCAATGTCTTCTAGGTCTGGCCCTTCAATCCCCTCCATGGCATCGCCATCCTGGTCGTCATCATCGGCCTCATCCCACATATCCTTCAAGCCCCAGCTTGTTCCACTGAGCACGAAGCGCTCGCTTGGTAATCGAACACCCCATTCGTTGGGAACAATCCTTGGTAGTGCAACCTTATTCCGCTCGCGAGCCAGTTCCTGCATGTAATCTTTGCTGATACCACCACCTCCACTACCCCCGCGAAATTGATAGCTAAGTCGTGCTGCGATGGCGAGCTTAACGGCATTTGCAGTAACGGCAGCATCACCTGCAGCGGCAGCTGTTACACCGGAGGTGGCAGAAGGCTTTGAGCCAGCTTGTGTGATATATGGGTCGCCTGAAAGGTGTAGCGCGTCGCTAAGGACGGATGAGGTATGTCGGTACGCAAAGTCGAGGAGAAGTAGAGGCACCCGCTGCTCGTATGCTGTGACGCCCTGGGAAGTTAAGAGGAGCTCGATGAGGCGGGCATCACGCGGGCGTGGAGCCGACGTTGAGGAAGGTTGAGGAGGTGCGGCTTGCGGGTTTGGGGGCTGGCTGGATGTGGTGGTGGTTTGGGTGTTGGGCACGGTTTGAGATGTGCCTGCTGATGAAGGCGGAACGCCGTTTGTTTGAGGTTGACTGGATGCCATGGTTGGAAGTGCCGCAACACCGCAAATGAAGAACTGTAGATGCGCCTGATGGCCGTTCGTGAGATGACGGCGAGTATTGCGCGCTACAATTGCAAGTGTGTTCGGGGGTGTCGAGGGATCTGCAAATGTGGCCTAGCACCCCGTGCGAAGGAAACGTGCTGTATGCCTTGCCGTGAAACTTGTGAAAATTACCCGACCGTGATTGTTGAGGTTTGATTCGTACCTAAGGTATACGAGCTCGAGCAACGAGAGCTTCATAGCGGAAGCATACCTGGGAGACATGTTCGCGTCGGCGTTTTTATAATCCGATATTCCATGCAGAGGTGCGCACAGACCACACCTTAAAATTGATACCAATTGCGACTGGATGGATTGGCGGAAGCCGGCAGGGAAAGAACTTTGAAGGAAGGAAGGAGGGGCGAGGGGCAGAACAACTGCCCCACCAAACGCGCCGATGCAGGACTCACTGCCGTCACTCAACTTTTTTGCAGCCATTGACTTTGACTCATTGATGAGCTGATTGATCCTCTTGTTTCGTGTCCCGGAACAATTCACATTCAATTCTTCAGTGCCAGGCTTGACCAGCATGGAGACGACCCTCCCTCTGCCTTTCCTGGTCAGCATTACTGACCAGGACGGAGATGGCTTAAGCCGCCAAGAAGTTTCCCTGCTGGGAGCGCCCTTCTACGAGGCACCATTCAAGGCCCCCAATGGGTACAGCGCCAATGGAGTTGTTCATATGGATGTTACGAGCTTGAAATCTTCAGATGATGTGATTGCTCTTCTGGATTCAGGTGTCCAAAAGGCATTTGTCGCCGCCGAGGACCTTTCAGAGTACACTGAATTCGGTTCCCGAGTTATCCCCACGGTTTCGAAGCTCGATCTCTCTGCTGCCTCCGATCATGGTTTGTTGATCAAGGACTTTGATGTGTCAGCGAGCGATCTCACCAAGTTCAACGAGGAGGTGCAAGCTAAGAAGATTAAGACCCTATATCTCAAGCCAGCCACAGGAAGCTCCTTGCAACAGTTCATTGAGACCGTGCGGAAATGCAATGCGATCCCGATTTTACCAGCTGATGGGCTCACGACGAACAAAGATGACAGCAAGAGATTGCTGTTGTCTAGAGTTATTGCGTCCTACTGGAAATCGGATCGACCAGACGGCCTCATCCCTACCGTGGTTACCGATGATGGTGGAATTGCTCTCGGTCTTGCTTATACTAGTGAAGAGAGCATTTTGGAGGCTGTACGAACCCAGACCGGCGTCTACCAAAGCCGGAAACGAGGACTGTGGGTCAAGGGACTTACTTCAGGGGATACTCAGGAGCTACTTCGCATAGGACTTGACTGCGATAACGATACATTGAAATTCATGGTCAAACAGAAGGGTCGGTTCTGTCACTTAGAGCAGTTTGGCTGTTTTGGAGACTTGAGTGGTATCGCTCGACTCGAGCAGACTCTCAAGTCTAGAAAGGAGTCCGCACCCCCTGGATCTTACACAGCTAGGTTGTTTTCAGACGAGAAACTTCTACGAGCAAAGATAATGGAGGAGGCTGAAGAACTCTGCGATGGAAAGACCAAGGAGAACATTGCTTTCGAAGCAGCAGACCTGATATACTTCGCATTGACAAAGGCTGTTGGTGCTGGAGTCAGCTTGGCTGACATTGAAGGCAACCTCGACGCTAAGGGTCTGAAGGTTAAGAGAAGAACAGGCAACGCAAAGGGGAAGTGGGCCGAGAAAGAGGGTATCAAGACTACTGACGCAGCACTGCCCAAGCCTGCCCCAATTGAGAAAGTTGCCGATGAGCGCATCACAATGCAGAGGATCGACTCGACTACCACTTCTGAGACAGAACTTCTCGAGAAGCTGAAGCGCCCCTCACAGAAATCGCCCGATGCTATCCTTAACATCATTAGACCCATTATCGAGGAAGTGCGTAAGGGCGGCGACAAAGCTGTTCTCTCGTACACTCACAAGTTCGAGAAGGCAACGTCTCTGACATCCCCTGTCCTCAAGGCTCCCTTCCCAAAGGAGCTGATGGATCTTTCTCCCGAGACTATTAAAGCCATCGACACTTCATATGAGAACATCAAGAAGTTCCACGCCGCGCAGAAGGAGGAAAAACCACTCAACGTCGAGACTATGCCTGGCGTGGTATGCAGCCGTTTCGCTAGGCCTATCGAAAGGGTCGGTTTGTACATTCCAGGCGGAACTGCCGTCTTGCCTAGCACAGCCCTGATGTTGGGTGTGCCTGCTATGGTAGCTGGTTGCCAGAAGATTGTTCTCGCCTCGCCTCCGCGAGCTGACGGTAGCATCACCCCAGAGATTGTCTATGTTGCTCACAAGGTCGGCGCCGAGAGCATAGTTCTCGCTGGAGGTGCCCAGGCTGTCGCAGCTATGGCTTATGGCACTGAGAGTGTTACTAAAGTGGACAAGATCCTCGGACCTGGCAACCAATTCGTGACGGCTGCTAAGATGCACGTCAGTAACGATACTAATGCTGGTTGTGGCATCGATATGCCCGCTGGTCCCTCGGAGGTTCTCGTCGTTGCGGACAAGGACGCCAATCCTGCATTTGTCGCGTCAGATTTGCTCTCCCAAGCCGAGCATGGTGTTGACAGTCAGGTCATCTTAATTGCTGTGGATCTCAATGAGGAGCAACTCAAGGCCATTGAGGATGAAGTTCACAACCAGGCCGTGGCTCTACCCAGAGTGAGCATTGTCCGTGGATCTATTGCCCACTCTGTCACTGTTTTAGTTAAGACCATGGACGAGGCTATGCGCATCAGCAATGAATATGCCCCAGAACATCTCATTCTGCAAATTAAGGATGCTGAGAAGGTTGTCGACCAGGTCATGAATGCTGGCAGCGTCTTCATCGGCCATTGGACCCCTGAGAGTGTTGGTGACTACTCTGCTGGTGTCAACCACTCACTACGTAAGTCAACTCTGACCGGCTGAACGCATTGGGACCCGTGCTAACTAGATTATAGCTACCTACGGATTCGCCAAGCAATACTCTGGCGTCAACTTGGGCTCTTTCCAGAAGCACATCACGAGCTCTAACCTCACCGCCGAGGGCCTAAGGAATGTTGGTACTGCTGTTATGCAGCTAGCTAAAGTCGAGGAGCTGGAAGCCCATAGGCGAGCTGTGGAGATCCGAATCAACTATATGAACAAGTAGTAAGAGAAGGGGAATATGATGCTGAAATCTAAACGATGTTGAATCCGACTTATGAGTATCCTTTGAGTAGACAAAAAATCAACCTATAGACTAGTGGTCATTTACTCCGAACTCTTGCCTAGATCCTAAACCTAACCAATGAGCTGTTGAAAACTTTTTTCTGTCTTTATGTGTACAGCACGCAATGCCATGATGATACAAATACACAAATGCCCGACGCCACGCTATGCCGTTGATATCAATACCCTTCTATTCACACTTTCAAATCGAAACGCTCAAGATAACGCAAGTCAGTGTCGAATCTCGACTGGTTCCTCGAATTTTGGAACGACGTAACGAGCAACGTCCGTCTTCTACTCACGCTTAGCTTCCTATGCTTGTACTCATTTCTCCATAGTTAGATGACTAACCCCAGTGATGAGCTCGGCGGCGGCGTCTTCGACTAGAGGCTTTTGTTCTGTGGTTGTGGCTGTTTCTAGCGGGCTGATGACTTGAGTGGTGTCTCTTGATCCAGGGGTTTCTTCATCATCCTCGTCCTCGCCTTGGTCCTCGCTGTCTAATTCCACCTCTTCGTCTGCTTCTTCATACTCCTCGTCTTCATCATCCGCATCGTCGAGGTCCTGGTTCATGGATGCCATCATCTGCTCTTCGTCCAAGCTGGCGCCCAATACACTTTCTGCTTCGACGTACTCGCCCAGGGATGCGCGTGAGATATAGCTATCGGCGAGTCCGTCGCCGAGATCTTCCTCTTCGTCTTCCTCATCCTCGGCATATTGACTGCCTTGGTCCGCTGGAAGTCTTGGCTCTTCATCGCTGTCACTTGCGGTAAAGTCGTCCAAGTCGAGTGGATCATCTCGCCAATACTTGAAATCGGTGTACTCCTCGCCTCCACCCTTAACTAGCGTGCTCACAGGTGGGAAGTAGTGATCCACGACTTCGTTGATGTTGACGTAGCTCATCTTCAGCTTATTAAGACTCAAGAGATCTAGAGAGACCTCAGAATTGGAATTGATGGTGAAGATTCGATTTCTCGGCACATCCACAGTTCGATAGGAAATCTGATCCGTGAGACGGTTGCCGTAGCCAGCATAGAAAGGCGTTCGATCTGGTCCGTACAGGTTACGAATATCTCGGAGAGTAGCCATCTTGAATACATGGGGCTTGCGAAGATAGATTTCTCGCCTTAAAGCTGCCATTGTTCTGTCAGGAGATAGAATTGTTGGCCCAGCTGGCATTCGAAATCCTTCTTGGACGATGTTGTTGAGATACGCCCTCGTATTGTCTGACTGACCGACAGACCTGCTTGTAAGATACATGATGTTGTAGCCGTTGGCCGAGATATCGCTGTAGAGCTTGGCGATTCCTGAATGGGTCCAATCACGACCGATCATGTTCAGGACGTGGCCTAAAGCATCGGACTTCGTGATAGTGCCATCAATGTCCGATATCACCACGGGGGTCTCATGCTTCCAAAGATACATGTTGGCCGAGCAAGTTGCTCGATTGACCGTGAAACTCATCGTGTTCTCCCCAGGCTTCAAGGTCAAAGCCTTAAGCTGATCACTTGTCAGCCGAAGGGTTTTGGCGTAGTTTCTGTTTGGATCTCCTGCGTGGCCTGAAGAGCCAGGGGGGGTCCTGGGTGGTGTCTGCATGTGACCAGCATCTGACTCGGATCTGCGATGTGATGGCATAAGCGGCGCAGCTGTAACATCACTACCGTCGCTCTGATATCCGGGATCAGAGGCGGCGTCCGCAGCCACATTGTGTCTGTGAGCTTGTAGGGACGATTCGATGGTCTTGTTCATGGCAGCCTGCTTAGCATCCTCGCTGCTGTATATCCACAGATTTCCTTGATCATCGAAGCCAAAGAGAGCGCCAATATCGTAATTCCCATCCATCTCCTCGGTGAGAATCTTTCGAGCGAGGATTTCGGCACGAAGAACATCTTCCTCATTGCTCTTGAAGCCGGTCATATCCAACATAAGGTCTCCAGTTTCGGTAACCTGACTCGGAATGTTGGCCGCAGATAACTCTCTTGAGAGAGCTATAGCTCGCTCGAGGGCTTCCTTTGGGGAGAGTGGCGGGGGGCTCTGAGACCTCTCCGAAGGCCTGGGCATCTCTTCATCGGCCGAGTCTTCACCATCGCGTTCTGGCGCACGCGCAGACTGTCGCAGAATATCATCGCTATGAGGACGCAACATCTTGGTGGACCAATCATTTGAGACAGGTCTTCCGCTCGAAAAGTTGGGCGAGGTGGAAAGAGGCGTGAGCATACCTTTCATGTGATTAGCTACGCTGCTTATCAAGTTTCGGGCCTGAAAAGTCTAACATACCATTTTCGTCAGGCTGGCGGTGAATGACGGCGGGGGGTGGTCGTTTTGGCCTGTTTGACTCTCCATCAAGGTCAAGCAGTTCTGGCTCTTGCAAATCCGATGGGGCTCGCGCGGCTTCTAGTGGGGGACTGCTCGCTGGTGAGACGAGTGGTGACGTTTGCAGAGACTGGGGAATATTGTCGGTAGTTTCGAATACAAAGAACGCCTCGCCGCCTTCGCCGAGCTTCATGGAGTACTCCTGCTTAACGCCATTGACCTTGAACTCAACCTTCTTGTCAGAGGGGCGTAGCAGCGAGAACTTGCCGAAGCGAACGTGGAAGGGAGAGCAGGCGAGAGAGCCATCCTCCTGTTCGACGACAATGACATCGATAGCGCCGCTAAGAGTTGCCGGGTTTATAGAGTTCCATGCTGTCGAGACGGAGTCGCTGAGATTCCTCACGTATTGCATCGTATGGGGATGATGCTGTCTGGCTGCACCTTGGATGACCTCGGGGGGGCGACGATCCGAAGGACGGAGCCGATGCGGCTCAGGCTTGATTGACTTTAGCGATTTGCGACAATGATGGAGGCCGAACGGAGAGGACGGAGAAAGGGTTTAGAAATGGCCGGACTAAAGGCTTTGGGGGGAAGCTGGAGGCAGGTAGCTGGGGAAGAAGCGGGATTGTTGGGGACTTGGGGTTGGGTTGAAGGCGAGGTTGAACAAGTGCGGGAGCGAAACGGGCGGGAAGTTTATGCGACGAAGGAGGTTCCTTTGCGACAAGCTGCTGATGTCACGAGAATTGGACTTTAGGGAGAAGGAAAAAAATCAACAATAACAACAAATCGCTTTTTGAAGTTCAGAGACAATACAGAAGAGAGTCTTGGTTCAGGAATGACACTTGTATGATGGGGCTTGCGGCGTGGATGCTTGGTGGTTGAGAGGAACAATTTGGTCCGCCCGCCGAGCCCGCCCAACAATGAGCGACTGACCAAATATGGAAGACACATGATTGATTCTTCTTCGAATCTGCGTCTTCGGCCTTCCAGGGATCCGCTGGAACTTGGGGGGTCCAGGTATGGGCAACCTGGAGAATACCAGCCCCCGCCAGATTCCTATGCTGCTGACCGCCGTGTCACAAGCCCATGTCTGCTTCGTATCCCGGAAGTGCCGACTACTTGCTGGCCCAAGCCGCGGCTCATGTGCTTTCAGTCCGCTTCCCGCCTCGTCCCTTACTTTGGGTCCATGGCTTGACTGTGGAAGGGCCAGGAACCCCCGTAAGCCCTAGAAGCCCTGGAAAACGCATTGAAGGTGCCGAGGCGTCTTGGTGATGTCATTGTTGCCATTAGGACAAGCCGGTCTTTTCCTTGCAAGTAGGCCCGGCGATGGCGGAGCGCTATTGAGAGCTCTGGAAATAATGCGCGAATCCAGCGACCGTGATGCCGGGCGTTTTAAGGAAGCAGCTATTGGTAGGACTCCTTGTCTGTCTACAAGGCATAATAACGGCTAGAAGACGTTGCAAACCCTTGGTATTTCTATGTGGCCATCTCAGATGTCGGTGTTGGCTCCAGAGTTTGTCGCACGGTAACTAACAAAGGCGAAGCAGAAGCGATGCCAAGTTCGGCAAGCCAAGTGCTGGTCGACGCGGACGCTAATGTGAGGCGATCTCCGGCATTTGGGATATTTTCTCCGGCCAAGTAGTTGTCGCGATGACCCGTCAAGAGGGCATATGATATCAGAGGTTCCTTCAAAGCCTCGTAACAGTGTTTTATTCCAATCTGTCCTCTTAGCCTAGGCACTAAACATGAATGAAAGCCTTGAAACTAGAATATATTACATTTTTGGTCGCGATAGGGATGCTTATAGGCCGTGCTGGCATATTAAGTTATTCCCTGTAGATACTTGGAGAGAACAACTTTGTTTCCTACGTACTTTCAAATTTCAAGGTCTTCAACACTGTCCGTCCATTCGAAGGAGCGGCACCATCCGTGATTCAATAAAGGGGCCCCCCCATTCTGTTGTTGTAATAATGGTTCCACGTTCCTTTATCCAGACTCCCTCCTTGGGTACTTTGGTGAGCTAGGAGGTTGACAGACTTTCTAGGCGGTCAATATCGTCAATGGCATTCAGTAAATTACACCGCAAATCTATCGGCTGAAGCCACTGGCATTCGGCCTCAACGATAATAGCCAGATTTACTGTTCCTTGGCCTGAAGTCGAGATGGCGTTTGGGTCCTCGTTCCTCTCGCTAACCAAGATGCATACCTCAGTAGAACATGCCGCAAACGGAAATCTCAACTTTGCAGTTGGCTCAAACATCCCTAATAAGGCAAGTCTACTTCAGATATGAGTATAGTGCTCTAGGCACTCTGGCCCTGATTCGATTCCTTCAAAGTATCACGGTGAGGCATGACAACGAGAAACGCTGGTGACCGGAAGATACAGTGCATTTTACAGTGCAAATCACCCCGCGTTCCTGCCGTTCTGCCCATTTTATTCACCCTTGGGCTTGCCAATCACAGTCTTACACAGTGCATTTTGGGTACCTCTGACACTGAAACAGATCGTCCGCCAATCGACTACCGAGATTTACTGGGGGTCAAGGCTCGGCCTGATTCGACTCCACGCCTTTTTTCCTGCCATCTACCGACATCCTCGTCCTCAAGCACTCTCTGTCAGGTCGGGATCTCGTTGAGAACATGTCATGGGAGTTGCCCGTGTTGACCACCCTCATCGTCAGCGTCTTCGGCTTCTGGTGGGTCTATAGCCCGCACTCTAGCTACCAGAAGGCCCTTTATGTCCTGCTCTGCGCCCTCACGATCCTCGTCGACCCCCGCCGTCTCAAACAGCACATGTACACTGCCGGCTACGACGCCATCCTCGAGTTACGTCTCGATGTTCTGCTGGTTCATCACTTCAAGATGGTCCTGACACTCGGTGCTGTTGTCTGGTGCGTCCCATGCTTCCCCTCAACTGGTATCTCCTCCCGCTGTTCCCGATCGCTGACCTAGAGCCATTCCATTCCACCAGGCTGCTGCACCGTTCATGGCAGACGTTATGGAAACCTGTTCCGGATCTTATCAACATCCTTGGTGTTGATGTCCCCGAATCGCCCGATGTTTCCCTCGCGGGCATACGTGCCGATGCTGCCACGCTAAGCTGGACCCGACCGACAAGCAATCGCCCCGTCCAGAAATACTCGATTCAAGTCAATGGCGTTCATGGTTAGTAATTTCTCGGATAACATCTTGATACCTCAAATTGGCGGTGTTGGAATCTGACAAAATGGGTGTTAATAGTGGGGGATTCACCTGGGAATGAAGTCGCTATCACGGTTACGGGACTTAAGCCTAACCATTTTTACAATATCCGTGTTGTTGCTGTGGGCCAGAACAACTTTCAAGCAGGAAGCGAGGTTGTCCGTTTACGAACCTACGGAAAAGATGGGAAACCTCAACTTGGTAACTCCCGACTTCCGGCCAGTTTCACTAGCAATGATCATCCACGCGTGAAGTGTGACGACGACAACGATGATTCTGATACCAACAAGCCTTCCCTGCCATCAGTGGAGGCGGCACCTGTACTCGATGGGAATGCCGCGCTCACTGGAGACATTACCAGCTCGATCCCAGGTACACGACGAAACACGATTAATCGACGGCACTCTCCCTCGGTAGCAAGCATGGACCAACCGCAGATCCGACCACCACTTCCTGATGGTCCTGAGCTCTCCCTTGACGAGCTGAATCGGAAGTTCGAAGGAATTCGCAAGGAGATAGACGATACACTATCTCTATGTGCCAAAGATGAGACCGAGTTTCAGCAGCAAGAAGAGGAGTTAAAGAAAGAGAAGGATCGCAAGAGGCAGGCTCTCAAGGAGAAAGAAGAGCAAACTACACAACTAAAGGGCATGGTTAGGACTACTATGGAGCAAATGCGAGCTGTGGAGAAGGAGCGCGCCAAGAAGGAACAGCAGTTGAAGGATAAAGAGACTAAGAAGTCGAAAATCCGAGACACCGTGGCGAAGCTCGAGAATGAAATTGAACGAATGAAGAAAGAACGAGATGGATTTCAAGCTCACAAAACCGAGCTGGAGGAGAAACGAGACTGCAATGTTCTCAAACTCGACCAGTCAAACACAGAAGTTCAAGAAAAATGCGCTGAATTGGAGGGAGAGCTCAAAGAGAAGGGTAAACAGCTACAGGACCTGAAAGCCAGTCGAGAGAACCTTGCTGGTGGAGAAGACGAACAACAGAGAGAGAACGATATACAAGCCCAGCGAGAATGGGCGGCCAAAAGGGATGACCTGAATGCTCGGCTGATCGCGGAGACCAGACGAACTGCTCAACTGGATACCTACCTCAACGAACTGGGTGAACAGCTCCTCCGGCATCAGTCTGAACTCGCGTTCTACAACCAAGCGGATGCTTCCGGGCTGGACTTCGACCTCTCTGCGCCTCAAGACAAGCGCCTCAGCCAAAATAGTGGCTCTCTCTCAAACATCAACCTTTCTCCCCCTCCGGGTCAATACTCAATGCCAGAAAGCAACTTTCCAGCGACATCAGGTCTTAGTCGCTCTGGGTTTGGACCCGGTCTCTTTATGGATATTCCCCCCGATGGATCAGATGAAAACCAGACCGAGGCTGACCTGAGAGCTGCTGGTGGGCCATTAAGTCCCACTGCACATTCTCTCCTGCCATCTGGGATCTTTGATGAGATGTTTGAAGGTCCAGAATCGGAAACCCATACCAGCTCCTTGTTGCCTTCAGCTATTACTGTTGACGAGGATGATCCCAAGTCACCGAATTCTTCCGGCCGATCTATAAGTATCTTGTCAAGCCCTCACGATTCTTCTCATAACCTGCCCTTCCCTCAATATGCGGATGGCGACCAGAAATCGCTAGATCTCAATGCTTCCCCAGCTCCGCCTCCCGCCACCGGTCATCGTCTTGCTAGCCTCTTGTCAACTTTCCAGAGGAGTAAGACATCCAAGGTATCTGAAGAAGGTGGACCCCCGATTGGTACCCTCAGGCTGGGGCAAAGTCAGTCATTCCCTCGAGGGGCGGATGAGCATGATCTCGCCAATAAGCGTAGGATGAGCTTTTCATGGATGAAGCCCCATGCAGAAGCAGAGGGTGCTCGTGCAAGTACGTCATCAGTATCCAAGCCATTCTCTGCGCGCAGACTATTTCCGTTTGGAAGTTCCGCCGTTGCAATTTCTTCCGATAGAGACCCCACGAGTTCTCGACCAGCATCTATATCATCGTCAGACCTTCCGCGGCCATCTACCGATAGCGGCTCGATTTGGGGGCCCCAAGGAGATTTCTCTGCATTATCCACAAGCCGCTTTTGGTCCCCGAATGATGGCCGTTGGCCCTCACGTAATGGCTCACGCCGCCCCTCAATCCATGGATCACCTTCGGCCTTGGAAACCACACTTGCTTCTGCCGACGATGAGATTTTGGACGATGATGACTTGCTAGACCCGCAAACCTCGCCTAGTCAAGTAGGCGTGATTGGGTCGCGACCACCGGGTCACAGAGCGTCGATTAGCCAGCGCCTCAATCCTGCTGCACCTACCTTCATGGCAAGCCTGTTTGGCTCTAAGGACAAGATGAAAGAGGGCAACTCTGAGAGGGACAAGGCTAAGGGTAAAGAGAGGGACCGTCAGCGAGATAAGTCAAGAGACGGGAAAGGAAAGGCCAAGGAAGCTATCACTCCACTTATTGAGGTTCCCCACAGCCTCGATGAATCGCCTTCAGATTCCCGCGTGTCTCGGGACACGTTCTCTGTCCACACTCAGACGTCTGTGTCTGAGTCGCACGAGTCACTCAACCTCCTCGATACAACCGCCTCTAATTCGACATCTGATATGAACCCCCCGAGCCACAAGGACCCCGAGAACGTTGTCAAGAAACTCTTTCGCAAGGGAAGCTCGAGTAAGTTCAGCCTTTCCTCGAGATTGGGTAAGGACTCTAGTCTTTTTAAGAAAGGGCCGGGGAGTGCCACAAACTCGGATAAGAACATGTCTGCCGAGCATCGCTCGAGTATTGGAGACCTTGACGACCTCGGTGAGGATGTTTCCCAACTTGGCCGGAGCTATGATAGTGTAACGAGCAGTCCTTCGTTGGGTCCATCGATCTCGAGAGGCAAAGAGCCCAAAGAAGGGCGGATGAGCAACTGGCGGTTCTCGATTAAGAAGAAGGGCAAGGAAGTTCATGCTAAAGAGAAGGAGAGTTTGGACATGGACAGGGTAGCGGATGACGAATGATACAATATGACTTGTATGGGAGAAAGTCGCATATGGCAAGCATGGATATGGCTGGAGCTGGGATTAAGTAGACGGTTCTAAAGCGCAATTATATTTCTGGTGGAATGCATCATCTGCATCGCTCAGGGCTTCCTACGAACGTAGCTATAAGCTGGTGATCTACAGTCGCTATCACTGAGACTCTTAAAAGGTAGTTCGCAAAGGGGAGGCAGTGAAGTTCAGGAGAGATGTCAGCCACCCCCATAGGGACCCACTTTTGTAACATCGCGGATAGTTGACACGTGCAAAGGACCAAGCTTGGGGGAGCTTCAAGAACATTCTCCCATTGAAGCGCGAGATACTATTTTCATTCAACAGCATTTTGTTCATGATGAATGGGAGCCTAACGGAGCCTTCCTCCCTGGATGCAGGTTTGTCATTTCCGTGCCTACACATTATTGTTCACAAACTTATTTCCAATGATCGACAGTCGACTATGACCCCGTAGACCACCTCAACCTCCTATTCTCTCATCCATCGACCGTCTCGTCAATAAGCCAAGTCTCGAAAACCCTACAAGCCCGCCAAAATGGATTATCAGGTGAAATCGCGACGCTGGAAACCGCACAAGCCTACGGTCCCGACTCCAGCCTGGAGCGCATGCAGTCAGCGCAGGCTGAGTTGGCGCAGCTCTTCCGGAAGATCGAGACGGTGCGATCGCGAGCGATAGAGACCGAGCAGAACATCACTTCGATGACAGCGGATATCAAGAGGCTGGATGGCACGAAGCGGAACCTGACGCTTAGCATGACTGCCTTGAAGCGGTTACAGATGCTGACAACGGCGTACGAGCAACTCCGGGGTTTGGCTAAGACGCGACAGTATCGTGAGTGTGCGGGACTTCTGCAGGCTGTGTTGCAGCTTATGAAGCACTTCAACAGCTATCGAAGTATCGAGCAGATTGCGACGCTGAGCCGGGGTGTTTCAGAGCTCCAGCGCGAACTCCTAGAGCAGGTCTGCGAGGACTTCGAGATGGCGTTCACGAAGAGCGAGGTCGCTGCTCGAAGAGGGACACTTGTGGAGGCATGCCTCGTCATGGACGCCCTAGGCGACTCGGCTAAGGCCCGGCTTATGACGTGGTATGTGAATACAGAGTTACGAGAGTATCGACAGGTCTTCAGAGGCAACGACGAAGCCGGAAGCTTGGACAATATTGGACGGAGATATGCTTGGTTCAAGCGGATGATGAAGACGCACGAAGATGAGCATGCTGTGATATTCCCGCCGCATTGGAGGGCAAATGAGACGCTTGCGACTGCGTTCTGCGATGGTACGCGTGATGACTTCAAGGGAATTCTGGAGAGGAGCATGCGACGCACCGATGGCAACAAGATCGATGTGAACCTCTTACTGAGTTGCTTGCAAGAGACTTTGGACTTTGAGCAGAGTCTCGAGAAGCGGTTTGCAACATCCTCACGGGCCAGCATCGATACTCTGAGTTCGGTTGAGGAGAAGGCGCACAGTTTCCACGGCCTCATTTCAGTTGCCTTCGAACCATACCTGAGCTTATGGGTTGATTCGCAGGACAAGCAGCTTGCAGCTATGATACCCAAGTATCGCAACCAACCTCTTATCCCGCCCGATGAGGAGTTCTCACCCCAGGCCGTCATCGCCTCCGCCATTGAGTTATTCCACTTCTACAAACTCACACTATCACAGTGTGCGAAATTGTCTACTAGCGAACGTTTTTTAGACCTGTCAAAGACGTTTGCAAAATATCTGGATGAGTATGCGCAGCAAGTCTTACTGCATAGACTGCAGACCGGGGGAATGCAAGGCCCTGCGATTCAAGACGTAGTGTTGGTACTTAACACGGCGGATTTCTGGCATGTCAACACGAACCAACTCGAAGAGAGTATCAAAAAGCGCATCGACAACGAGCTCGTATCTAAAGTTGATCTCTCATCACAATCGGACGCCTTCCTAGGAGTTGCCAGTGCGGCCGTCTTGGCGCTCGTACGTAACGTCGAGCTTGATTGCGAAGGCGTTTGGCGTGAGATGCGGAATACGAACTGGATGACAATGGATAGCGTGGGCGACCAAAGCTCCTATGTGGGAGAGCTTGTGAAGCACGTAGACGGCAAGGCAGAGGAAATCCTCAGTGTTATTGCAAAGCAGCAGTATGCCAGGGCTTTCTGCGACAATCTTGTGGAGCATCTAGCAACAGGCTACATCAACAGCATTGTCCAGTGCCGGCCGATTTCTGAAGTCGGCGCCGAGCAGGTATGTCTCATCGAAAAGCATCTCTTATTACGACTAACGCGGTGTAGATGCTGCTTGATAAGTATGTCCTAACCAAGGCTTTTGAGAAGTTACTGAAACACCATGCTTCTTTCTCATCTCAAGATGCTCTGCCTTCGAGCTTCGTAAGAAGAGTGCAGCAGTGCATGAACCGTCTCGATCCGCTCATCAAGACGCTTCAAGTGCGGCCGTCACCACCGGAGGGCTTGGTGCAGGCCTACCTCATTCACATTGGCGATCGCTCCGACACCAACTTCAAGAAGATTTTGGAACTCAAGGGGGTCCGAAAAGCAGATCAAGCGCACCTCATTGAACTCTTCGGCATACATCGAGATAGCACCTCGAACGAGAAACTCGTCGCGAGCTCACCACTTTTGACGCCTCTTATGGCAACATCGAGCCTGAGCGGAAACACCGGGTTAGGAATCAACCCAGCAGCTGCCCTGACGGCTTCGGGACCGCGATTCGAAGCTGGGTCATTGGGCGAGAAGCTGCTGGGTGCGGCGAGGGACATTTCACAGAGCGCTGATAGAGCTGGTCTTAGTGAGAAGGCGACGATTAACGAGAACTTGCGGAACTTTGGGAAGTTCTTCAAGAGGGATATCGGGTCGTTGGGGGCGAGGTTTGGGAAGAGGGACGGTAGCGCCGGGCCAGACGACCGTTAATGGCGCTTATTTTGCTATGGCAGATGTAGGATAGGTCCAGCATTGCATCTCGGTTGACGAAGTAAGGTAGGGAGGGACCAGGACGACGTACGGTAGACGCGACCAATGCATGACGTGACATGCCATGCCATGCACAGGCTGCTGTTGAATATTTGGAAAGACAATACTGTATAATACCGCGCATTGAGAAATTTGGAATTCATCCCTGTCGACTAGAACTTGGCTTCCATCGTGACCGATCTCGGGAGACATGTCGTTATCAATCAGCTGCCCAGACTCGGTAGTTGTCGTCATGGAGCTCGGTCCCTGCGGCGCCCTGCAACCTTGATGGCTTAGTCAGACTGGATATGGAATTTCGCCTACTCCAAACGATTCCGTGTGCTAACAGAAAACGCCCAACGGCCGGGGGTTTTTTTTTCTCCCAGGATTGATTCCACACTCCACCACGCCGCAGCTTATAAATCGATAGTCCAATCACGCCCTCTCCAGCACCTCTACCTTAAGAGGCTCTAGTCCGAAGTCGCTACTTAACTTACCTTCTCAGGGAAAAAACCCCTGGTCCACTTTGTTCGGCTGCCCCTCTCTCCGATAATACCCCGCCAGAAGAGATATATCCCATCCGCCGTTGCCTCTCGGCCAGAAACCAACGAAAGCCGCCAAACTGTTCTCCTCAACTTTTCGACGCACGCTTCGCTCAGGTGCTGGGCTATCGATTGCGGCTGCGGCAACGACATTACAAAAGACTTCAAGAGCACCCACGGAGATTGGCGCTAGGAAGATGCATAGCAAGGTTGTCAGTAGGTGAAGTGCGAGCACCGTGAGGGCTGAGCTGGGACTGACGATGGGTGTAGTTATTGGGTCGGGGCCTGCCGCCCATACGGCTGCTGTTTACTTGGCAAGAGCTGAGTTGAAGCGTGAGTCTCTTGGGTGTGTCTGGTGGAAGCTACGACGAGACTGACTGTGGGTAGCCGTGTTGTATGAGGGCTTCATGGCCAACGGTATTGCTGCTGGAGGTCAACTGACCACCACCACCGATGTCGAGAACTTCCCTGGTTTCCCCAAGGGTATCATGGGAGGCCAGTTGATGGTGAGTTAGATTTCCTTCGTCCACGCCGTTTCTTCCGTACTGACACGCTTTGTCTCCAGGAAAACATGAAGGAGCAATCCGCGCGTTTTGGCACCGAAATCATCACCGACACCGTCGCAACCCTCGACGTCTCCGCCCGCCCCTTCAAGTACACGACCGAATTCTCCCCCGACGAGACCCACACCGCCGACTCCGTTATCATCGCGACCGGCGCCTCAGCTCGCCGCCTCAACCTCCCCGGCGAGGACAAGTACTGGCAGAACGGCGTCTCCGCCTGCGCCGTGTGCGACGGCGCCGTGCCCATCTTCCGAAACAAGCCCCTGTATGTCATCGGCGGCGGTGACTCTGCTGCTGAAGAGGCCACCTTCCTGACCAAGTATGCCTCGCACGTCACGGTGCTGGTGCGACGTGACCAGCTTCGTGCCAGCCGGACCATGGCCAAGAGGCTGTTGGCCCACCCCAAGGTCACTGTGCGCTTCAACAGCGGCGCTACGGAGATCAAGGGCGGCGCGGACGGCCTGATGAGCCACCTCGTCGTCAAGAACAACGTCACCGGCGAGTCGGAGACTGTTGAGGCGAACGGCCTCTTTTACGCCATCGGCCACGACCCCGCCACCTCGCTCGTCAAGGGCCAGATTGACATGGATGAGGATGGCTACATCAAGACCGTGCCGGGAACCACCGAGACTAGCGTCGAGGGTGTCTTTGCGGCTGGTGATGTCCAGGACAAGCGGTACCGACAGGCCATCACCAGTGCAGGAACTGGCTGTATGGCTGCCCTAGAAGCGGAAAAGTTCCTGTCCGAGCAGGAGGAGACAGGTAGAGACTAAAATCTTTGTTTTAGACTTTCGCGAATATAGACTAAGATAGACCACCAAGACATAAATGCAAAGACAAGCGGTGCTTCGAAGCTGTAAATTTGACTATCATCGACTTATCATGAAGTTCAATCGCTATATCATCAGAATGATTTGCCCCATTATCCCAGGCCAGCCCAGTCCAGTTCTGTGACTTTTATTTAAATCCCAACCATTTTACCCATAAAAGAACCTGCAGTTTTCAACTACTTGCGTAGAAATGCTCTTATGACCTCTCGAGAATCGCGGGGGCTACGATTTCTTCGGCCTTGATGCCCTCTAGACCTTCACCGCCCTAGGGAGAGAGTTAGCATGGTGTGATTCTTTCAAATGTGAGAAGGTGACTTACGTAGCTGACGATGGGAGAGATCTCGACACCCTCCTCCCACTTGTCTCCAACGGTGGCAATGCCAACAGCCTCCAACCATCGCTTGCCCTGAAGCATGATGTCCCTCTTGCTGGTATCAGGGTCATCCTCGCCGGTGCCGCGGGCATTCTTGAGGGGCGAGAACTCGTCCTCGCGCTTAACTTCCAGGCAAGCAAACTTGGCGAGAGGAAGCATGGGGAAGACGTCGAAGACAAATTGCTCGAGCTTGATGCCATTGGGCTTCTCGGGCTTGACGACCTCGCCACTCTGCAAGTCGACCGTAGGGATCTTCTTGCGAGCAACGTGGTGGGGTAGCTTGTGTGCCCACTCAGGGATGGACTCGAGGAAGCGGAAGGAGTAGTAGTGGTTGACGATATTGGCAGCACGGAACTTCAGAATCTCTGGCTGCTTGGGGTCCTTGGCCTCGGCAGTCTCCTTGTCGATTTCGGAGTACTCAACCACATCGGGCTTGCCGTTCTTAGAGAGAATTAGGCCGACAGACTCGGTGGCATTGCGCTTGCGGACGACCTTGGTCGCAATGTCGACATCCTTGGCGGCCGAGAAGCCGATGAAGACGGGGTCAGCGACCTTGACAAGGCAATTGTCGACGCAGTAGGCGTGGATGTGCTCAATTCCGCGCTTCTTCATGTCTTCAAGCACGCCAGATACGACCAAGGCCTGGTAGATACCGCCATTACCGTCGGGAGCAACGGCGACCTTGCCCTTGTTCTCAAGGAGGATCTTGCCATCGTTGGAGATGCAAGGCAGAACACCCTGCTCGAAGATGAAGACATTCTCCTTCTTCAGACCAAAGTAATTATTCTCCTCAAAGAACTTCTCCGTAGGACCTCGGGTCGGGCCGCTGGTCATGACATACCAAGGAATGGTTCCCGCCGTGCCCTTTGCTGCAGAGAGCTCCTGGATCTTACGGATTCGCTCTCCTTGGATCTGGAAAAGAGGCTTGTGTGAGGGAAGTCCAATATCGTAGCAACCCTTTGGTGCAGAGCTGCCGAGTCTAGTGCCTTGGCCACCCGCCATGAGCACAACAGCCACCTTGTTCTTGGAGATGAGATCCAAGCCGGACTCGTACCACTTGGAGAGATCCTCGGCATTAGAATCGAGGATACTGGCGGTAGCTGATTCGGGAAGGGGCTCGAGAACGTCGGGTGTATCGGCCGACTTGGGAGGGTTGAGAGCGAGCTTGGTGATTTCGTTGATGCGGGCGGGGTCGAAGCCGGAGAGCTGCTTGAAGAGCTGGCCGCGCTCGGCGCTGCTTAGGCTGTCGTAGAAGGTGAGGACTTGGTCCTGGCCAGCCTTGGAGTATTGTTCCCTCAGTTGGGCGAGGGCCTCGGCTGAGGGCTCGGAGGGCCCATCAGCTGAGCTGCCAATGTGAAGGGCTTCCTTGACTTTGTCCATGATGAATGATGTGCGGGTGGGGGGAGGAGAGGATTAGTACAAAGAAGCAACTGGATATGCAATTGGGTATCAGAAACGGGGTACACGGTGTAGTGGGATGGAGATGATGGAGGGAAGAACGGGAAGAGCGAGGCCACGGTATAAATAAGAAACACCAAACACGAACAGTTCTAATACGTCGATCCTGACCTGAGGTAAGCTCCAGTCTGAGGCGCGGCTTCTTCCCATGGATACATGGATCCCCCTCAGCTGCCCCGCCAACTGGAGGTGCCCGCCAACTGCAGGACCCCTCCAGTGCCTTGCAGTGCGTCGTAGTGCTTCCAGGTACCTTACTAGCGGCCCCTTACCAGTGAGAGTTCTTCCAGGTGCTGATGGGCGGTGCGCCACACATCATCAAGCACCTTTGCTCCTGCCCATGCTGGACCGCTGCCACCTCCTATTCGCTTGGACGCTGTGCTGAGAAGAGCAAGTCTCGCTTCATGAAAAGACGGCCAAGGTGCGGGGTCCAAATCTGGTTCCTTGAACGCAGAATTGCCATCATATAACTGATTCTTCGAGTGTTCCATATCCCGAATTGTAGTGCTACCCAACATCTGTTCCCAACCCGAACACATCTCGTATCCAGGAGCCAGCACTTCTTCCAAGTGACGACAGGCTCGTTATTGCAGGAGCTTTGTCCCACTGAACCCGCTCAAACCCGAGCCGGGCTGGGGCAGGGCATTCTGTGTGGCGGAGGCTGACACAAGTGCCGGCTAACCACCTACGCTACGCCATCTCAGGCAGGGCTGAAAATAGCAGCAACCCAGCAACGTGAGAACCGACCGTACTCTTCCAGGATGTTCCGGTGCCTGCTTTGATGATTTGAGAGACTAGGCAGTTGAGGCTAAGGCAGGGCTTGTTGTGATATCTCCCTTTTCACAGTGAATTGGGGATAGCTGGGTTGCCGGGTTCGCTCGTGGGAGGCTCCCCCAGCTTCCCTCCGTCGCCACCTGTACGAGATGGTATCTGAACACGAAGATGAGAATGCTGTAGAACAAGTGGAACAGGAAGAGCAGCAACAATCCCCAAAACCAGCAACCTTTGAGGGGCGTCTTCAACTGCAGGACTTCATGTTCACATCTTCAGAGGCCTCTGGGCCACGGCGGAGCACTCGTCTCTCCAAGACCGCGCCGTTAACAACCGCCCTGACGGAGCCATCATCTGCCTCAGGGGCATCAACTCCAAAGCGCAAGGCCTCCGCTCCTCGCACTTCACCGGCCAAGAAGAAACGTGCTCGTAGTTCTGGCTACGCCCCGCCCTCGACGTACGCCCATCTGCCATTGCTCCCAGACGCCATCGCTCAGGACCTTCTTGTACTTTTCATCGGCTTGAACCCTGGAATACAGACTGCTCGCACCGGTCACGCCTATGCTCACCCATCCAACCTCTTCTGGAAGCTCCTCTTCTCCAGCGGTGTAACCCCACGGCCATGTCATTACTCTGAAGACCGCCAGATGCCAGAGCTCTATTCCCTTGGCCTGACCAACATCGTCGCTCGACCCAGCCGCAATGGCTCGGAGCTGAGCAAGCAGGAGATGGATGAGGGCGTTGAAATCCTCCAGGAGAAAGCTCGCAAGTATCGTCCTGAGAGTATCTGTGTCGTGGGAAAGAGCATCTGGGAGAGCATCTGGCGGGTCAGACACGGAAAACCCGTAGGCAAAGCGTTCAAGTATGGTTGGCAAGATGAGACGGAGAACTTTGGTGTTATTGACGGCGAGTGGGACGGTGCAAGGGTTTTTGTCGCCAGCAGCACCAGTGGGCTAGCAGCTACGCTCTCGCCTGCTGAGAAGGAGAGGATCTGGGGCGAACTAGGGTCTTGGGTCAAGATGAGGCGCGCAGAGAGGGAGGTCGAGGGTGAGAAGAGCGTTAAGGGTTGATGAGGATGAGATATAATCCATAGTTGGGCTGCGGGGATCTGTTTGGATAGCTTGCGTTCTCGAAGGTTATCTGGGGTAGGTTGTTTCACATAGGACAGACAGTGCTCTCTATTGTAAAATTCGATACCATATTGGATCATAATCCTGTCAAAGTCTACACCGAGCTTTTGGACCAGGCCTTTTGGTTATATCTTAACTAAAAGCGCACCATTCCCCAACTCCGTACGCCGGAAGTCCGCCTCAAGGACCCGCATGTTCTCTCTTTACTTGCACCGCTTCTCAACCACGTTAGGTCCGTTTTCTTCATACTCCTTTCGCGAGATCCACATTTGATGGAAGGTGCCCAAGCTAGCGAGGATGCTGCCACCGATCCAAGCACCGAAGCGTCGCTCGCTCGTCAGGCCGGCGGCATGGATTTTGATCTTGAGGCCGGGATACATGGTCGTTAGCTCGTTGTTCAGGCGATCGTTGAAACCGTTGATGAGCGAAGTGCTACCAGTCACGACGACATTGGCGAGTAGGTTTCCTCGTAGGTCGACGTCGACAGCGCCGAGAGCGGACCGAATGAGCTCGGGGATGGTTTGGCCCTTGTTCAGACGCTCCGACTCAGGAATGGGGTAGCCGGCGCTCTCATCCCACATGCCTTCCGTCACTCGGAATCGCTGTTCGCGCCACATCTGATTCCAGCCATCAGGCATCTCAAATACTCGTCCGGGCTGCGTCCTAACGTATTCCTCATTTCCAGGGACCCCGTACCGGCCAGGGCCGCGCCAGACCTCCACCACGGACTCTTTGAACTCGGTCAAAACCCGCTCATCCTCGTAAAGTCGGAACGAGTCGTGGATCTCAAAGGGGAATTTGCGCAGTCGAACTTGAGGCGTAGCTAGAGCATCGACCGGGGTCTTGTTTTCGACCATGAATGTCGGGGTCAGGTCAACCTTGGGCTCTGAGGTTTCGAACATGCTGCGGATTTGCGAAGAAAGCCATAGGCCACCAACGGGGGACTTCTGGATCGATCGCTTCAGAACCATGCCGTCGTGGATCGCAGTGACGGATGTATTGGCGCCTCCCACGTCGATTACCAGAGCAGTAGCTTTACCTGCAGCAAAAGCGGCCAAAACAGGTGTACGGCTCAGCCAGAACGCTGGGCATCCCCAGTTCTCCATGATGATTTCAATGGCCTTCTCTCTGGCCTTAGGAGTATTCCAAGGCGCCTCCGTCATGAGTAGGGGGCTCTCCTCCAATGGTTTCTCCTGCGTTTCCGCCGCCGCGTCATCCATGTTCACATCTCCTTCTCCATCCTGGGGGTCGTCTTTGGCATCGTCGTTCAATCCATTCTTCGAAGGAGGGGTCTGCCGCTCGGGCTGTAGGCGCTTGACCAGCATATTCTCCCAGATCTTTGCTGCTACATCCCAGTCTTCCACAACACTATCCCGGTTCATGTAGTTCTTGACCTCGAAGTCGGGACGAGGTACCATATACTCGTCGCCGAAGACATCGCGAGGCGGGTCGCTAGTGATGTGACCGTAAAAAGATGGAAGGATGGACTTAGGAACGTCTTCACCAGCAAAGCCGGCTCTTGTGTTGCAGTAACCGGGGTCGAGGACTAGGGCAGAGACTTCATCTACGCGTCGGGGATTAGCTTTACTTTATCGTGATGCGCAAGGGAACTGCGCGCACCTCCTCCATAAATGTCGGTCGGCTGTGCCGACGTAGACAAAGGCTGTTGAGCCATCTTCGGCGTCTAGGGGACAGGTGTTGCGATGTTGGAATGGCGAAACCAATTGATTTGAGGTGGCGCGGATGGATCGCAAGTGTTGTCGCGTAGAACAAATTCTCAGCCTGATGGTTGGTGGTTGGTGAGCTTGGGTAGGCTAAGTTGTGGCTCCCTTCGAGGTTGATCGTGTCGCAGCGAGATGTGGCTCAGCACGAGTGGCGTTGCCGCTACTGGAGAAAGTGCGGCAAAACCCCTCCATATTTATTTTCTTTGGAGCATCCAAAAAATTGATTCTTCTTTCCTTACACATGGGGCGCAAGTTCCATGATGCCATGATGATTGTAAGTTGACCCTCTTCTTTTCTTGTCTCTGTCCTGGTTTCTATGATGAATTCGCATACTCGCTTCAGAACCGCTGCGATTGACACAGCTTGCTGTGGTTGATATAACCTGCCAATGTCTGATTCCGCTTCCAATTCTGCTACTTTTTTGGTACTTTGGTCCTTGACAAAGATGCTAATTCCAATTGGCAGGCGCCATGATCTCTGTACAATATCTCCGACAGGCCGGCAGGCCTTTAATACAATCTCTTCCTCTGAGAGCTTCCTGGAATTCCCGATGTTTGCATACAATATGCCGTGGTAGCTCTGTGACGAGGGTAGAATGGAACCCTCAAATTGGGCATGGAATGCGCCTGATGTCCACCTCGACCGTTTGTCGGCGTGACTCGGCCATACGAAGGCCTCAAGATGACTCGGAGCATTTGTCACCTTTCAAAAAGCAGCGTCAGATTGAGCTATGGGATGAAATGCAGGGCGAGGATCCTCTCTATCCCGAGACACATCCTCGCGTGCAGCACCTTAGCAAGCGAATGTCAGTGCCCGAGTTTATTGAGGCCTTTCATGAGACTTTTGTGGAAGACCTTAACGCTGTCACAGTTTGTGGTCGTGTCCGATCAAAACGCATTGTCGGGAAGAACCTGGTCTTCATCGATATTGTGAATGAGTTTGAGCGGCTTCAGGTCATGGTCAACAGGTCAAAGTGTCTAATGGACCAAGAAGGAAGGAGACAGAAGTTTGCAATGTTCAGGAGTTTGATAGAAGTGGGCGACCACATATGTAGGATCCCAATGTCCATACTTTATTTTCCCCAGATGCTTACAATCTGGCAGCAATCACTGGCGTCCCAACCCGTACGAAGGCTGGAGAGCTTACAATTGAAGCGAGGGCTCTGCCAGAGCTTCTATCTCCTGCCATGGAGCAAATCCCAGACAAGCTCACTGACCCCAAGACGAAGATGCAGGAGCGTCATGTCGACATGCTGGTCAACCGCGAATCTATCGATGTCTTGAGAATGCGAGCTGAGGTCATGAAGCACATGCGTGATCACTTCCATTCGAAGCGCTTCTTAGAATTCCAAACCCCCATCCTTGCTGAGAACGCTGGTGGAGCTGTCGCACGTCCATTTGTCACTAGAGCTACGGAGTTCAAGGACAAGGATCTCGCTATGCGAATTGCTCCCGAGCTATGGCTAAAGCGCTTGGTCATCGGAGGTGTGGACAAGGTCTTTGAGATTGGACCTGCGTTCCGCAACGAGGGCGTTGATGCCACACACAACCCTGAATTCACTATGTGTGAATTCTACAGTGCCTACAGCAACTTGGAAGACCTCATCAAGGAGACCGAGGACCTTTTGTACAGCCTAGCAGAGCACTCACAGAGACTCATCTCAACTCAACTCACCTCCCTCCCTACTATCGACCTTGACAAGTACAAGCGTCCTTTTAAGCAGGTCGAATTTGTTCCTGCGCTAGAGGAGGCCCTTGGCCTGCGTCTCCCCAAACTGTCAGCTGAGACAGCCCTGCCCGAGCTGCTCGCTGTTCTGAAGCTCGCCGGTATCAACGTCCCTGGCGAGGTGCCTAGCACACTCTCAAAGCTCCTCGATCGGCTTGCGGCAATTTACATTGAGCCTATGTCTTTCAAGGAACCAGTCTTCATTACACACCACCCCCAGTGCATGTCGCCTCTGGCAAAGAGCTTCCTTTGTCCAAAAACATACCAACTAGTATCAGCCCGCGCGGAGCTGTTCGTCAGTGGACGCGAGTTAGCCAACATGTACGAAGAGGAGAACGACCCAGAGGCTCAGAGGCAGAAACTACAGGATCATCGCAATCTTGTCAACAAATCTGGCGGAATTGCCATCGTGGCACCGGAGCAGACAGCAGAAGGAGAGTATAGCGCCGCCGAGGCTGCCGACCGTTTTGCTGAGGAAGACGATGATGGAGACGCTGCCCCTCTGGACCAGAGCTTCGTCAAGGCTTTGGACTATGGACTGCCCCCCACTGGCGGCTGGGGTTGCGGTGTCGAAAGACTCGTCATGCTCTTCTCGGGAGCGAACCGAATCAGCGACTGCCTGAGTTTCGGCACATTGCGAAATGTGGTTGGACTTTCAGCCGAGGAAGCCAGCAAAATTAAGGCTGACGAATAAGCCTAAAATTTTCGCAGAGAAAAGTGTACGATTTCAAGGAGGCCAGAAGCCGGTGATGTATTATGATGAATATTTGTATAGTATTGTAGAAGTACCTATACCCTAGAAATAGCACTGTATAGATGATCAGCATAGGTGTTCATGCGAAATTTTTGGATACCGACATGACGATGAAAACGTATTAAGACGAGACTCATCAGTCTTTCATATAGTGTAACAGAAAAAAAAAACCTGATGGATTTGGTAGGGAATTTGAAGAATGCATCTAATTGTACATTCAAGCTCTAGGGATATCTCTAATGCTAATCATAAAAAGTGATATCTCAATATTCAAAATATCGAATCGAAGTGAAGTCATCAAAAGGCATACACAAGAAGGTTACAGACACCCGCCACATCCCCCGCTCATCTCTCAAAGCCCTCAGCTCGCAAGCTGGAACAAGCTGCTCCCTTGGGCCTCATCGTTAAAGTCCGAGATCCAACCCCTGACGGTGGCATCGCTGAGTCCCCCGCTGAAGTCAAAATCGTCAGGCAGCTGCTTGATCGTGACGCTAGCCGTCTTCTCGTCAAAGATGGTAGCGACCTTGATGTACTTATCGCAAGGTCGCTCGAAGTAGTCGGAGCTGCCAGCGCCATTTTGTAGATGGAATGTGCTCTTGCACTTGGTGTCGCCGGAGGCTAGGACTTCATAGATGTCGGCTTCACCGCAGCCTGTCTGCCAGCAGCTGCAGTCGCCGTATTGCATCGTGCGGGGAATGCGTGCGTTGAGAGCCCAGAGGGCGGGCATGTCGCCGTTGAAACCGCGGTCGCCGTCAAGCGGCATCTTGAACTTGAAAAGGAAAATCTTGTTGGCACCAGCGAAGCCCTCTAAGATAGGGGTTAGCGACGGGTCAGGAGGAGTCAGGGGTTTGCGAAGACATACTGTAGGCAACGTCCTCGGCGCGAGAGTAGCCGCAGCTTTCATCGCACTTCTCGGCGCTGAAGATGGCAAACTCTTTGTTAGAGGGGATATAGACATCTCCTAGGATCGTGGGAGAGTCAGAGCCGCCGTCGCCGTTGGCATTGAGGTAGGACAGAGAGTTGCCCCATGTACTATCAGCATGTTAGAGTCCACTGTATTCATGCCACAAAACTTCTGAATAGCTTACGTATCCCAAACACCAGATCCAGAGCCGCCATAGTTGCCGAGGAAGACAATGTTGTCGGCGACCTGCTGCTCAGCGTTATAGTACGCAGTGCGATCCCAGTCGCCGCCAGCACCACTATTGGAGGATGGCTTAGACGAAGGCTTCGCCTTGGGCTTAGAGGAGCTGCTGCTGCTGGGCTTCTCGCTAGGAGCAGCAGCACTAGGAGCGGGAGCAACGGGAGCGACAGAGGTCGGCGCCGGGTCAGGGACAGCGTTGTCAGCGACGTTCGTAGTCGGAGCAGCAGGTGGGGGAGCAGCCTCGGTGGAAGGGCCAAAGTAATTGTTCTCCCAAGAGACGACCTTGCCGTCGATGGTGGCGGTGACCCAGTCAGCGCGCTTATGTTTGCGCTGCTCGTGGAAGTGGGCGTGACCGTGACGCCTGGCATGGATGTGAGAAGAGGGAGCGAGATCGCGCTTCTTGTTGTCAGAAGCGAGGTGGTAGATGGCAACCTCCTTCAAGTTGAAGGGGCCGCGGACGTGAATGGAAAGCTGAGATAAGTCAATATCAAGGTGGATAATCTGTAGATAATAAAATAACTTACATCCTGGTCTAGAGGTGCAAGAGGACCGCTGTAAGGGACGTCCTCAGTGTCACACTGCCCGTTCTCTCCCATGTTGGTGACCCCCTTGAAGCTGCCACTGCCAGCGATGCCCTCATACATAATCTGCTTCACAGCACCGCAGAACCAGTTGCCGCCCTCGTCGACGGCAGTACCAGTGCATTGCTGTGTCAAGGCCGAAGCCCAGCCAGCAGATGCCAGCAGTATCGAAGCCGTATACTTCATAGTTTCGAGTCTTGTCTTGTCCTATCAAAGACGTAAGATGGAACGAATGTCCGTAAGGGTTGTTTGAGATGTCTCTCTCGTATTAAAAGAGTTGGTCAGGGTTGGTAAATGTTCTGTATCGAGTTCTATGCCGCGAAGAAGCTCGGACTGACTTCAGATGAAAATGAATGAACGAACCAGTCGATCTCAAAATCGTGAATCAGACAAAGGAGTGGATGGTGAATGTCTTTCTCTCCTCACCAAGGAGTTGTAAGCGATAAAGGTATTGCGTGCCGGCCCTTGAAGGGAAGTAAAAACCTAAGATCCTAGACTTCTGAGAAGGAAACGAAAATCTGGGGGTGGCCCGCCCCTTGTTAAAGGCCGAAGAGATTAGGAGCCTTCCAACCACGAACGGCCCTTGTCCATGGCCCTCCTCACCAGCCATCGTGGGCTCGTCGCCCCTGGGAAGGGACACTCAGAAGGAGCCGTCGCAGGCGGCGTTGCCAAGCTTTCTGGACCCTGGCCTAGGACGGGCTGAGGGGCAGATCCGTTCCTTGCAGACGACGGGGATCACCACGTCCCGACTCGCATGACGGGTTGGAGTAGCTCGTTTCAGGAACAAAATGACCATCCCACCAATGGGGACCCAAGGATGACTTCACAATCTCACAACTGTGTGGCCTTCACGACGAAGGGTCTGCCGTCGGGCTGAATGAGGATGGCCTCCTTGGCAACAGACGCGCTCACCGTCAACGGCGGTCTTGGGGCCTTGGGGCCAAGAGGTTTGATTAGACGCCGAGTCGCCGTCGCCTCTCTGTGCAATTTGCGTCGAGATTCTGAGGCGGTGACCACTTGATCACTCCTTCAGCTTGACGGATGCAACGAAAACGCGCACAATAGTCACAACCCTGGGCGGAGAAATCTGAACGAAGGATGGTCTCACAGTGAGACCGCTCCTTGCGGGTCAACGTGGCAGACCAACGCAGCAACACATGGATTCCACGCTCATCGGAACACACGGCCACCGTGGTGAGCCTCGTCGGGCAAGCCTTCCGGTCCAGCGAGGGGCTGAGGGCGTGATCAACCAGGCACTAGCCCATGGCCTACAAGGCCCACGCCTTGGCTCTCTTGTCTTGGTTGTCGCATTAAGCTTTGTTTGCAATTCCTGCCGTGGCCGGTAATGGTGATGATGTGGACATCTCTCATTTGACCTGACAACGGCATTCTCTTTGTCCTGCGTTGTTCTGAAACCCGCCTCAATCCACGTGTTTACTGACTCGGGGCTCCCACGAGTTCGGGTCGCTGGTTCATCTCTTTGTCGATCTCGACAGTTTATTCCCTCATCAAAGAGCTTGCAGAGGACCTTGCACCAAAGAGTTTTCCCAACTACCCCAGTGCCGGGCGATTGATGAAACAGGCCAGGGTCTGCTTCCCTCTGGTGATTTGCCTCAACCCGAAATGAACAGGGGGGGCGCATAGTCAACGTTTTAGCCTAGAGAGTGGGTCAGCGCAAAGATGCTTAGGAAGGCCAAGAACCCTTTTGACGAGGAAGACTGAATCCAGGTGAAGGGGAAGATGGTGATAATTAGCAGCAATTTCCCTGGCGTCGGCCCAGCCATTTGGAAGATCCAAACGCTGGTCCCCAAGACCTCATCTTCCTATTTGAGACGAGCTTACCAGTTGTTCAGTGCCCGGTTGCGTGGCTAGTCACTGTCAGTGAGACCTATTTGGTGCTAAATGGAGACAAAGTTGGGTTCAGAAGAGGGCGTCGTCACGCCTTTGGGCGATTCAAGATTGTGTGTTCAAATAGCTTTGTACTTTATTTGCAAGCCAAGTGCTGGAATTTCCCCAGCCTCCCTGTTAGATCCGCGAGTTACCGCTCCTCTCAGTCACCGAACCCAGCCCACTCATCCTCATCGCCACTGCCGTCGCTCTCCTGATGCATCTTCCTCTTCTTGCTCCCTTCGATAGCGCCCCGGCGGTTGTTCTCCTTGCGCCTCTCGTAGCCACTCTTAGACGTAATCTTGGCCTTGCTCCCACTCCTGCGCGCTTCCACGCCGCGCTCCTTGAGCTTCTTCCTATCCGCCTTGGCGACATTCGGTAGTGCGTCCAGCAGCCACTTCTGCACGCCTGCCTTGTCTCCTATCTTGCCAGCCTGTTTCTCGCTCACAGCGATGACGTTCGCGACCGTCTTCACAAATGGAATGTCCTCCTTTGTATAGAAGGTCACAGCAACACCTCCTTCGCGGCCGGCACGACCTGTTCGTCCAGCACGATGTACGTAGGCGGCACTTGACCCGGGCACATCGAAATTGACTACTCCGTTGACTCCTGCAAAGTCGACACCACGAGCCAAGACATCCGTAGTGATCAGCACCCATATTTCTCCCGCACGAAATTTGCGCATAATTGCTGCTCGTGCCGAGTCATTAAGGCCACTGTGGAGTGCAGCGATCCTCGAGGATCCGCCTGCTTCTAGTGGGATATCATACTTCAATTCCTCGTGGAGAGCTGTCGCTCGGTCGATGGTCTGTGTGAAGACTAGGAAGGGAGGCCTCAGGGGAGGGCCTGATTCGTCGCTTGATGATGGATGCAGAAGCTCTCGGAGCGCGAGGAGCTTTCCCTGCTCCGTTGCCGTGTAAGTAAGTTTGTGGGTGATGTTCGGAACAGCAGTGTCCTTCAGGCCTACAACTAGCCTGATCACCGGCTTTGGAGTGATACCCAGTGATTCAGCCCTTGCCTTCATTTTCTCTGTTGCCAAGGACTCAATATTCGAACCCATCGTAGCTGACCAAAAGGACATCCGCAAATCTGGATTGGTACAAGCGGACCAGATACCGAGCATCTGTTCGCGGAAAAGAGGATCAAGTAAGACATCTGCTTCATCCAAAATCAATTCTCGGATGGTTGGTAGAACCTTCTGAACGCTTGCCGGTCCCGAAGTCAGAAAGTTAAGTAATAACAGAGGTGTAGTGACCAGGATATCAGCTTTAGTCAAAGCTTTCGAGTGTTCGGTAGTTGTCTTGTCATCTTCAGACGCAGATTCTTCGTCCTCGTCTTCTTTTTCAGAGCTGTCCTCTATCACCTCTTGTTGCTCCGCTGCAAATGCCATTCCCTTCTTCATGGCAACGATCCGAAGACCGGTTCCCTCCGCAATTTTGTGTCCTTCATTAGCGATCTGATGTACCAGCTCTCGAGTTGGGGCGACGATGATAGCCTCAAGCTCGTGGATGTTGTGCAGGTCCTCCTGTGCCCGTCTTCGCATAATGTTGTTGATTGCGGGAATGAGAAAGCTGATTGTTTTCCCACTTCCCGTCGGGGCAACAGCTAGAAAGTCAACCCCACCGGTGAGGCCATCCTCATCCTTCAATGCCACCTCAGGGTGAAGAAGGAGAGGCAGACTGCCCATTTGCACCTCCGTTGGCACTCGATATCCTTCAGCAATCAGATTTTCAGCGACCCGCCGCGAGATCCCGTAAGCGCTGCGAAGCTCCCCGAATGAGTTTAATGGCTGAGGAAACAGCTGCTTCTTCTCATCCTTCTTCACTTCCACCGCAGCCTTCTTCTTCTTTTTCGATTTCTTGACTTTCGATTGATCTTCAGGCTTGGACAAGAGTGTAATCTTGAGACGGTGCGATCGCAAGAGCTGACGACATTCCTCCTCGCTCAGCAGCTGGGTTAGTCCTGGCGTAGGACTAGGTGCTCGCCCGACATTGTCTGGCTCAGTATGCACTTTAGGTGCATTCTCGGGTTTCGGGGCAAAGAAGTCGACTTCTGGGAGTTGAGCGGGCGCTTCGGTGGTCTCGGGTTGCTCGCGAGTTCGCTTTCGTTTCTGTCCTCGAATTTCATCATGGAAGAGTTGTGGATTTGTCCTTGTGCCAGCGGAAGGAAGCTTGGCTAGGTTGTTGTTGCCATTTTGAGCATTCTTGCCAGTCTTCTTAGTCCCTCGCGACAACACCTTGAGTATGTCCATTGCGAATGTGACACAAGGAGTTATGGTCGAGGTGAAGAGTGGTGTTTTTTAAGGCATGGTGATGGAAGTCTGCGAAAATTCCACAATCGATAAGGTACCTGAAGCGCTGATCATGTGGCTGGGCTAGGGTGTGGCTCAGCAGCGGGGGGCTGAAGGCTCTTATACAGGCGATGTCCCTGGACTAGGATCAACTCCACGAACAACGACAGACTCCGTCGTATCCTCAGTTCTCAGCAGCTGTCTAGTTCATGGTGCTATTCCATGTTATAGAAAGGTGCAGATAGGAACGCCTTATCTATATGGCCATCTCTAATACCTTCTAACCCATTTACCTAACCTGGGATCACTAGTGAAAGTTGTTGCCGCGACTAGGGCTAAAGAACCAGCGTCATTTGTTCATCAAAAACTCCCTCTCCCCGAAACGCTTGATTAATTTGTTCAAAACGTCCATTGAAAAGAAATGTGAAGGACGAGGATGAGAGATGCGTTCTAGAGTCCCAACAAATCATTGCAGGCGCTGCTACTCGAACTTCCTGAAACTATACCTAAATCTCCTGGGGATGCTTACCTGGTATTGAAGAGCACCGCCAACCCCAATATAGGGAATTTCTAGAGTAGATGCTACAATCCGTCGAATCAGCACTGTTATTTTGGGCGCCTGCTGGATTTCATGTCAACCTATTTGGCTCCGTGAAGCTACAGTGGGGTGTTGCGATCACAGTAGAACACCAATCTAGAAGTTGGCAGTCATGAACGGCCCCTTCGCGAAGAGCAGATCTTGACACTACGAGCGATTCCATTAGCAGCAACGTCCCCGTTGAATTTCCATGTGGGTTTGGATCAATCAACCATTCATGTGCTTCGAGTTGCTCGACAGTGCCGATCTCCGTCATGCCCTTCCCACTTTGACAGGGAATACGCATCCATGACTGACGTCACCCACGGGTTTCTGATATTCAGCAATCAGGATTTCGGCGCAAAGCATCATGGCTGACGTTGCTGGCGGACCGGTTTGATGGGTTCTGTGAGTTCATTCAATGGTACTGCAGGCATTCATATTAATCTAGATAGCCCCTCGTCATCTTTCGATCTCAAGTCCCTTCTAACAGTAGTCGCATTCCCACAATAGTAGTCACCACACTCCAACCACCAAAGATTATTGACGAACTCTTTTACCAACTCCAGAGTATCAAAATGCCTTCTATGCTTGGTTTGACCACCGATCCCTCGCCGCATGGCTTGGGCAGCAGGGAGAATTGGATGGGCGGGAAAGGCCAACAAGGCCAGAATGAAGACGATATGCAGCTTGCACGGCAGGAAAACGGGAACTCAATCGTGCCCGGCCTAAGCTCAGACTTCTTCAACCGCAACAAGTCACAAGAAGACCAGAACGACGATGACGACGATGACAGCGACGATGAAAAGCTGAACACTATCAAGGGCCGCAACCACGCCGCCGCAAAAGAGATGGAAACGCTGCTCTGGCGCGCCCTGTGCGACAAGCCTAAGACTGCCAAGAAGTACCTTGCCAAAGACGCCATTGTGTCGAACCGCTTCCTCTTCGGCGATCCAGAAATCCGATCGAAGGAATCGGATCCACCGCTGGAGGACGAGCTGAAGAATTGCGAAAAGTGGCTGGCTTACAAGATGCACAATCCCCAGGTTGTGGAGATTGACTTGATGGCGGTCGCGTTGACTTACCGTGTCACGCTCATTCGACAGGTAGAGAAGAAAAAGGGAAACAATGGGTTACAGACGGTGGAAGCGACCGTATCTAGCTCTTGGAGACAGGTTGCTAGCGGGGACTGGGAGCTGACTAGCATGATGGCTGCGTAATGGACAGTTGATGATTTCGTTATGTCATATTGGGCGGCGTTTCTGTACTACGATTATAGTCGGGGTGATTATCACATTAGTCGCTCTAAAACAACAAAGATTTCAACGATTTCAATGGAAATAAATGAAAACTAAGCGAATATATCCAATTGCAGACATGTGCAGAGCCTGGTTGGTCGCCGTCTCGGACACACTCTAGCTCTTTGTACCTCGACCATGGAGATTCAATCAGCCTCCATTAAACTGGGCATCCCAAAAAAGCAGGTCACATGGGAATTGTGACACCCAGATACATGTCAGGGAAAAGTGTCTTAGACTCTTGGAGGAACAGTTCTGAGCTTCAATATCGCATCGCCTTGCTAGTGGTACCTTCAAAGCTGCATTACTTCAGTGTGGTACCTAACACCGGGTCATATCACCCTTTGTAAGCTTCCTAGCGTTTATGCACTACTAAGGTAGGCAAGTGTAATCCTTGAAGAAAAGCTCATATGTCTATCTCCGGTCAGTTTGATACTTTGTGTCACGTTTTCTTGTTTTCTCATTTCCTAGGAAATGGAGAAGTGTTGTGGCCCACTAAAAGCTAAGGGGGGGAAGGGAGGGGTGCTTGGAGAATCCCCCATGAGATTAAGAGTTCAGGCGTCGCATTTTCTTAGCAACAAAGCGCAGCATCCATAGACATAATTAACTTAACGGGCATTGTTTTGATGTTTCTTGTCAATTGCTGACGCTGAGATTAACACTTTAAAATTCGCAGCCTGCGAAAGTAATATCAACATGGAAACATTTCTCGTTCAACTCATTGCTACTAAACTAGATCCTAAACTCCACCCTGAGCGCAAGCGTACTTGCATCTCATACACTCCCGCCCATATAAATCAACCCTTGAACAGATCAAGAAAAAGAAAAGCAACATAATCAGCTCATAAAAAAAACGCAGCTATGAACAACCAATGCAAAAGGCAAGCTCAAAATATGGAAGTTCCCTCTTTTAGTAGCTCGATCGATATTTCGAAAGTAGGTTTCACTCGCTTCCTCGAGTTCTTCCGAGTCAACATGTACGCTTCGATCTTCCTCTGAAATCGGTCTCTGAGCTCGTCAAACGCGGCCTCATCTTCAAGAGAGATGCTGTCGTCTGGAATGTCTCTTTCTGGAGTCTGAAGTTCAAGAGACAGACCGTCGAAATCTTCCCGCAGTGAAAGTTCACCTACAAGCTCATCCACAAACTCCCGGAGCGATTTCCGCTCAAAGGCATCTCTGAGGTGGCAAGGCTCGATTCGACGTCGTGAAGTTCTAACGCTAAACTTAAGGTTGATTTCCGGACTGATGCTGAAACTTGGAAATGGAGTTTCGAATCTAGTCTCTCGTGCTCTCGATGGCTGGAGTATAGGCTCCGCCGGCTGGGCAACAGGCTCAGCTTGGCGAGGTTGCTCCCGCCCAAAAGCGGGTTCAAGGTAGTTGTAAAGAGCCGGTTCCCTCTCACGAATTACATCAGGCGCATTGTCCGTCTCGGCGCTACCTGGACGACTAATTTCATCTTCCGTTGTACGCATAGCTCCATGCCGACGAGCGATGCTGTGCCGAGGCGAGAGTAAGAATGTGGAAGATGGCGGAAGCGGTTCTCTTGAAGACAGATAGGTTTCTCTCATAGGAGAAGGAGTGTCTGCGATGTTTGCCCCTGTAGGTTGGGATAATCTTGAAGGAACATCCTCTGGTTGCCTACCAACAGTTTCTACGGTATCCTGCCGTGGTAGAGACTTGACAGGAACTGGTGGAGGAGCCATTGGCCCGCTGTTCCGAGTCTGGGGAATGTCGGATTCAACACTTTCGATCGGCTCCTCAGGCTCAGATGGGATAAACTCGTCATCATCTGAATCCTCCATACGAGCAACAGGTACATAGGACTTGAACAGGTCAGCCTCACTGACATTTGCAGCACCGCCGTTGTCCCTAGCCGCATTTGTTGTTGATCGTTTCGGCCGTTTTGACCGAGGAGTCTCCTCGCCTATGTCGGGTTGTGCAGGACGTTTGCCCTTTCGCCGCTGCCATATATTAGTAAGGTTGCGTATGACTCTTGATCGTGCAATGTAGGCTCACCGATGAGTCTGATTCCAAGGGACTATTGGGTCCGTCATATGGGTCCTCTGAAGCTACACCACAGTTCTGTGAGGAACTTGGGCTGCCGGATCTTCTCCTGTACACGCTTTGTAGCCATGGATCAAATTCCGAGGAATTAAACGGGGGCGTGGCGCGAGAGACACTTGGACCGGCGTCGCTGTCACTGTTACTACTGGATCACTCTGGCTCGAGAATGAATGAAAACATACATGGAAGCATTTTCAGGCTCAGATTCGTCTTGAGACTCCGTAGTGTCGGGAATGCTATCGACTTCGATGGGTTCATCGACACTATTACCCCGTCGACTGTTGCCGGGCACGGGTTTTGGTTTGCCCTGTTTTCGCCGCTTGTTCATCATGAAGAAGAGTTCTTTCACAGTTTGATTGATCCTAGAGATAGGATAAGTTAGACTTCTTCCTGAAGGTTACTCTTTTACTTGAAACATCTTCATATGGTGCAGGTTGGAACTCACTTAGTTTTGTGCTTCGAGTATTGGTATTTATTGTAATAAGGTGAAGCTTTGTTTTCAGGCCAGAAGAACTTTCCTTTGCCGTCGCGATCGAGAAAACTGGTGGTCATTTCGGTAAGGCCGTCCTGATGGTGCTCGTCGGTCCATTTATTGAGTTTCGTGCCATCAATACCCTGGGCAGTTTTGTAGTTCTTTAAGTATGATATAACCGCTTTTTTAAATTCGTTGTGTCGGCGCTGACCTGGGTGTTGATAATCTATTTTGTCCCGAAGACTTTTAACTCCAGGAATGGCGTTGACTTTCTTCGGTGGCATGGAACTAGGTTTCTGCATGTCGGCTGCGGTGATACAAGAGAGAACTCTACAGCAAAGTGCGAAAGCAAGCAGAGATATATCTCTTGAAAGATGATCCGAAATGCAGCTGAAAATGTCCTCCAGGCAGACTACTTCGTATACGCCGATCTGTTGGGAGGGAAAGTCCAAGTATACAAACGGGGCAAGGCATACTCTCGTACTTCAACCAATCATTGCAAGCCATAAAGTTGATAGAGTAAAAGAGAGAAGAGAAAACAGCTTTAATAGCTAAGCCACGTCGCAGGTTGCTGCAAGGCCTGTTTTAGGTGTTCGATTTTTGTACTGGTGTGAGTGCTCGCAGTTTTGGCCGGCGCTTAACTCATCCCCGAATGAAGCGCGATAACATCGTTTTCCCCACGCAAAGACTGTAAACATAGCAATCTTTCTTTTCTCGGGGCACAAGTACCAACGCTTCATCTGTCCAAAAACACTTAATTGAATTCTATCGTCCTTGCGCATTGACTTTTGGGAGGCCTCCAACACACACGCGTCTATCATGCGCATTGAATCAACAACCAACACTGCAACCACCAACCAACAGCATACAGGGGTGAAAAAAACAGCTTCCATTTTTGAGCATTCTGTAAACACCTTGACACGCTACAAGGCACACACACACACACAATGTAATACTGTTAGCTATTATTATTCGGATGGCGTGCCTGCAGCAAGGTATGCCAAGAGAAACTGAAGCAAATGCTCTGCCCCAATCTTGCGATGAGCACATCAGTTTCACAGGAGTGTGGCTAGAAGATGTTGAACATTTTTTTGCCTACTTCGGTGTCGCTTCTTCAGAAATTCAACTTCTAATGTGTAAGACTTACTATCGCAGCCAAATGTTAAATGTTTACGAACAGATTTGCTGAGTCGAAAATGTGTAGACAGATTGACCAACACAATGACGCAGAAAAAAAGATAAGCTGAATGGTAGCGAGAATGACGGATATCACAGGGTGGCTTGTAGATTAAGAGAAAAAGGGATTAAGAAAAAAAAGAAAAGAAAAAAGGGCAAAGTCCGCTCAGAATGCCTGACACATTGTGGAGAGAACGACAGAGAAAATACCAAACATGGCAGTTAAAAGTTCCAAGTAAGGCAGAGCGGAATTGCCAGGTGCATGTAGTGAATGGCGGGCAGAATTGCCAAGTTGAAAAGCGGAATGACGAAATAAATGTTAAATCATAGGTAGAACAGTAAGAGTTCATCACATGATGGAAGACTAGAAGGCAACATAGATTGGCAGCTTGAATTGCGTCTCTTCTTCTAAACTGCTCAAAGTTCATTCTAGTTTTCGGACTTTTCAAATAGGACTTTCTTGCGCGATTTTCGCTGTTCCTACGCGTTAAATGGTCTTAGCACAACTAGAAAAGCTGCGTTCCGCCCCAACACAAGACACCCACTCTTCTACCCATCACCCCAGTCTCGGACCCGAGACAAGGAAAAGACTTGTTCTCTGCGGTCTTCTTCCAATAATCTCCCCAGTCTTTGACGCTTCTGTCTCTCTTTTCCACATCGTGTCTAGTGTAGTTGACGTTTGGAACGTCATGAGACGTGTGACGAATGCTTTGTTTGGAGGTTATTCCACCTCTTACATCTTCTTTTGCACTGTCCGCAATGTCCAAGTTGCTGAGGATAATTCGGCCAAGACACTGGTCATACTGTTGATCCTATGCTTTCGGCTTCGACCTCGACTGTTAGAGGTAGGTGTGTTGTAAAATATACTAGAGTGGATTTTCGTGTCTATTTCTCCAAAAAAAAAAAAACTAACAAGTTGCATAGGAGAAGTTGCTGGCAGGACTTTAGCGCCTTGATAACCCTTAGCTTATAAGATCAGGAAGCTAAAAAGCGGGTATATATTGGTTATTAAAGTAGTAATAAGCATGTTTAAATTAGTGCTAGCTTATGAGGCAGTATTATGTCAGAGGGGGGTTAAGCTGGCGGCCACCCCCCTTAGTCGGCCACACTAAAATTGAACATCGATGAAATCTCCCGTTGTGAACACTCGTTAATTAAATGGCAACCAGCTATTAGAAATCAGTCATTGGAACACCATTGGAAGGTCAAATCTCAAAAATTGTTGTGTAATTCGGTCATGATTGCATTTGATCAAATGGTTCGTAAAATCATAAAGACAAAAGGGGAAAGAGTTCGTTGAGGAACAATTCAATTTAGTAATACATTTCAAGAAGGAAGTGTGAAGTCAGGGGAAAGTCTGCTTGTTCTATTCTGTTAAGGACAAATGCATCCTTAAATACTTGAAGACTATGAAAACGGACCAATCATAGTGTGCGAGCTCTAGCGCCAACACATTTGGATTTCACTGCAAGCGAGAGAGGGTAGACCAACGATGAAATTGCACTGCTATGGATAAAATAGATCTTCATTCCAGAGACCATGCCTAGGCCGGAAGAGAAGAGACTTTTAATCCTTAATGGGCCACGGCAGTCACTATATGGATGATTTTATGTTCATATATTATTATAATAACATTTATCTACTATTCCTACCATCATATTCATCGCATATTACACAACCGCTCGATGTTGCTATATTTGGCCCCCTCAAGCATGCATATCAGCGCGAGATTTCGAAACTCTCTGAGATCAACGATTCCACGCCACTAGGCAAGATTACATTTCTACATTGCTATCACAAGGCAAGGAAGGATGCAATCATAAAAAAAATCATCCTCGCAGCCTTCAAATCATCAGGACAATGGCCAGTTAGTATGGCAAAGCCATTGATGAACCCAATGACAACCAATCCAGCCCCTTCCCCGTCAACGCCGCCTTCAGCTATGGAAAACCGGTCTCAAAAGGAAGCTGAAATACTATTCCAAATACCAGTCATCAAAACAGCTGCGCCGCATATTTAGTCATATCTATTCAACAGAGAAGGTTGAACGCATAACCCGGCTCTTCATGATGTGTTAGTGCTGAAGTTCGCACACTGTGATTGGTCCGTTTTCATAGTCTTCAAGTATTTAAGGATGCATTTGTCCTTAACAGAATAGAACAAGCAGACTTTCCCCTGACTTCACACTTCCTTCTTGAAATGTATTACTAAATTGAATTGTTCCTCAACGAACTCTTTCCCTTTTGTCTTTATGATTTTACGAACCATTTGATCAAATGCAATCATGACCGAATTACACAACAATTTTTGAGATTTGAGAGCCTGAGTCAGGCATTTTGAGAGTCCCAGTGGAAGATATTGAGGCCCGTTCCGCGCCCCTGATTTCAGCGGATAAACCTGTCTTTGGCGGTGGTGTGTTTCCTCCCTCCAACAAACCAATCTAATAGGAATTCAATTTCCTCTGGGAACCACTGTTGCTACACTATTTCCCTTTAAATATCACTAATAGAGTCAAATGCCGGCCATCAGCAGAGATGCATTCAATGATTATAGTCCATATACGCGAGCTAGGGTATTTTATCATTGAAACCTTCCTCTGTGAGCTTCTAAACACAAGGCCGTTTAAACCGAGCCCTTCCATGACGCCCATTTCATCCATATTATATCGGTTTTCCCTCTTAATTGCTCTGATCTCGGGAAGGGTCATATATCTGAAGAAAGCCTTGATTCGTTCAATCGTTGCACCGTTAAAACGCGCTGTTTTGAGATTCTGACCTCTTCTTGTTTTAATCTCTGGATTACGGCGTAAAAAGCCATCAATCCAATGATTCCCGATATGTGGTTCATAGCCGTTGAGTTCAGCAATCCGGGCAGCAAATTCCTTGAGCTGTAGGTGCGTTGGTGGGAAGCCTAGAGCCTGCTGGACCAAAACCCAGTCTCGAAGCCCTTGTTCTTGTGCCGGAGAGAGCTTTTGACGATAAGCATGACTTTCTTCGCGAGATGTTATTCCTTTGACGCGGTCCCCTAGTGTTGAACGCGGTATGCCATGCCGCAAGGCAGCTTGCCGGATTGAAACGCCACGAGCAACGTCATCTAGCGCAGAATGAATAGCCTGTTCTCTAGAGCTTTCCATGACGAATCTAATGATATATTTTTTATTATGATGAGATGTATATTGAGGGAGCAAATGCAGGTACAATACGCGTCGCGATGGCGTTGAAAGTGTAAGGTGGGGTGGCCGACTAAGGGGGGTGGCCGGTTGAGGGGGCGGGCGGCTTAGTACATTAAGCGGGTGAAAGATTATATTATACAGAGACATACCTCAGGACGACTTTCCATCGCAATCTTTCAATGAAGTCTGAGGCTGAAAATCTCATTCTAGTCAAGGCAAGGTAAGGATATTACTAGATGGATGACGTTAAGATCACTTTATGTATTAGGTTGGGCTTTTGCTGTTACCTTATGGTTCGTAGAAATCGGGACTTTAAATTTGAGGAGCAGTGTTCAATTTGACACACTTGGGGACTTATTTCTTCTTCTCACAATTTTCAGTATATAATCAAACTTACCGCAAAAGGCTGTGCATTTGTGATACGCAAACCCCGGGGCTCTTGCATCCCCGGTGCCTCGGACCCCTGAGGGTCCGTAGGCTCCCTACCCTGCAGGGGGGGCTGTAGGCCCTATTGACGCTATGTTCTACGGAGTAGTAACCTGCGCATGGCCTGACCTTTGGACTCAATGGCATAGGCAATACCAGCTTGTTGTGCAGAATACCAATGCTTGGCTTAGTTGGGTGAAAGAAAATATGCTGTATATATAACTATTTTGAGACTGTCTTCAAGATCAGAAACTGACTTACCTTGAATCCTAATGCTACTTTATGGATTATTTGGGCTTTAGCTGCTACCTGTTGATGCTTGTATGCAGGAAGTCAGATTTAAGCGAGATAGCAGTGTTTTCTTTTACCTAGGTGCTAAGCTTACTTATTTAATGATTTTCCAAACTGCGCTATATTATCACGCTAATCAATGGCACAAAATGAGACGTCGATTCCACTGTATTCAGAAAGAGAATGCATAGTTTAGGTATTATGTTTTTCTATGTCACATAATTTACCTAAGGTTGCGACTCCCATTAAACTAATTCATAAAGTGACCTTAATCTCATCCGTAAAGAATTAATGCCGTTACCTCAATAAGGATATCAGTGCTCTAGCCTTAGATTTAATTAAGATTCAAGATTATAAGACCATCGATATCTATGTACTTCGTTTCACCCGCATTCTATGCTATCAATCTTAGTAGACCAAAGACACAAAGACGCTAACTACTAAAGTTTCTTTTGACCCAATACATTTTTGTTCGCAGAAGAAATCCACCACGACCCAGAATATGCATGATTGAGTAATTTACAGCCTACATGTTCCTAAATACCAACTCGTCTAGGAACTTAAGATGATCCAATAACATGCTAAAACTTAATAAGCTTCGTTTGCTATAAAAAACATACGACTGGAAATAAACCCTTGGACGACGATGATGATGATGAGTAAAGAAGGACTTTTGGCTTGTTACATGTTCTTAGTTCTAATGAGTATTGATTTAGATAAGCGCCTATTCCGGCTCAAATGTCATCCTCGACATAATTTATCCCTTTGGTATCTAGGTACCACGAACACTAAACCAACTCAACCCCTTCATTAGACTAACGAGACAAATAAAATATATATATTTATGCATGAAAACAACAGAACATAGTGTGGCCCAACATAGAGGGAGAGGTGAGCATCAAGCGGGATTGGCAAGCTCAGAAGATTGGAGTCTCATCTTTCAGCGGCTCGATAGATATCTCGAAATCCAGCATCGTGCCATTCTTTGAGCCGGTGCATGTTAACTCACAATCTTCCATCTTCCTTTGAAATCGGTTCCTGATGATCTGAAATTGGGTCTCATCTCCTAAGAGAACCTTATCATCAAAGTATCTTTCTGGCGTCTCCAAGACAAGGGATAAGCCATTGAATTCTCCTTGGATCGGGGGGAGCTCCTTGACAAAGTCTTGTAAGGATTTTGTCTCAAACGCCTCCTTGAGGTTCCAAAGCTTGCAATTGCGACGTGAGAGTCTTACTGTGAACCGAAGATTGGGTTTTGTGGAAGTGTGAAGTTCAGGTTGTGTTAATTTTGGCTCAGGCTCTACGACAGTTCCTGGCGAGCGAAGAGCGTCAGATGGACGAATCGTTGCAGGCTCAACAGGATGCACAGGCTTTGGGGCTGGAGGCCCAGGTAGAGCTGTTTCAATTCCAGTATTTTGTAGAGGTTCAGGGTGACGAGTTGGTGCATGCTGAACAGCAGGATCGGGTTGAAGAGTCGGTTCTGATGGGAAGACGGATTCCGGCTGGCGATTGATATCCAGACCTTGAACTGTCCCTGCTGCAGACTGCAGGATAGGGTTTGTTCGAGAACCATCTTCTTGTAACGAAGCAACCTCGTGACGTGGGCCAGGCTCAGATTGAACCTGAGGCTGTCGGACTGAAGGTGGAGCAGACTTATATCTCGTGTTTCCACATTGTAGAGAAGGCCGGGAAGCAAGTTCTGGGTCTTCCTCAATACTCTGTACAGGATTTTGCCGTGGGACTGGTATAGGGATGGGAGGTGGGCCCATTGGAGCTATTGGAGCCATTGGAGGAGTCTCGGGCTCGACAGAGCTCGTTACCCCCGAGGACGAGGAGGAAGTGAAGTAACTTTCAGTCAAGTCGTCTGTACGTACAAAATCAGGACGCTGGGTTCGTCGTCTTTCGCGCCGGGGCGGGAGATCAACTTTGTAGTTAGCAAATGGGTCAATGTCTTTGCCCTTTGCTGAGCGCACGCCAGCTGATCCGTGATTGTGTTGAGCTTTCGAGCGTTTCGTACGTTGAGCTTTGTGGGTTTCATCAGGCTGGGCTGTACGTTTATGGTTGCCAGTGCTCAGCGCCTAACGATACATTAGTATGACAATCCACGATCTCCACTGCGGTGAGACTCACAGGAGATGCTGAGGTATTCGGACTGAGTGGCACTTCATATGGATCTCCCCTTAGCTCATTGCTGTCATGCGCAGTACCTTCAGGGCGAGTACCCTTGAACTGGTCGTACACCTCTTGTACCCATGGTCGAAATTCGTCGGATGTGTAGGGGGGAGTAGCACCACGAGGAGCTGATGCGCCGCCGTTACTATCACAGTGTCACAACTCGGGGACTTATTCAATGAAGGAACACCAAGTCATACCTTGTAAAGCCATGCGACCTAGGCTTCTTGGAAGAAGACATCCTATCCGGTAGGTCGTCGACTTCGATTGGTTGATCAGCGCTGCCTGTTCTTCGACGAGCTTCTTCGTCGCTCATGGATCTCTGTCTACCCCAGTATCGTTGCTTGTTGATCTTGAAGAAGAGTTCTTTTAGAGTTCCTTTGATGCTACAGTGGGTGAAAATTAGCACTGTTCATAACAAGGATCTGTCTCTCACAAAGATGAGTTGAAGGACGCACCAAGAAGAATGTTTAGAGTATTGCAAGTGGCTGTAGTTCGGGGAAGCTTCGTTGTCGGGCCAGAAGAAAGTTCCTTTACCGTCTCGATCCAAGAAGCTGTCAGTCATCTCACTAAGACCATGCTGGTGGGATGGGTCCTTCCATTTAAGGAGTTCCCCCCCAGCAATGCCACGGCCTGTTGTGTAGGTCGCTATGTATGATCTCAGCGCCTTGTAGAAGTCGATGTCTCGGCGACGATGGGCATGACCGTAGCCCAGTTCTTTGCGAAGTTCAGTAATGGTGGAAATATCAGAAATGTTTTTCCTTTTCGTAGGATACGTGCGAGCCATTGTGAGGAACTACGATGACACGAAAAAAAAACATAGAGTCAGGCACGCAAGATCAACCAAGAAGTAACCACAGAGGGAGACGATAGCAGGGGAATATGAAACGAACTTCTGCAGGATATACTGCAAGCTGACCTGTGCTTGTCATTTGGTGTGGGCGTAAAGTGCAAGTGGAAAAAAGGGGGGAGGCGGATTGGAGCCTCACAGCCAATAGTTGCTCAGCCGTAAATATTAATAGATTTATGAGGCGAGCGAAAAGAGGTCTATAATTTCAGCCACGTCAGCATCTGATAAGGCTTTGTATTTGCGTGAAAACGTAGAGAGTTGCTAGTGGTGGTTCCATTACAATTTGACCTAAACTGACCGAGTTTTTTTCAGCAATATATATAAGTCGAGGTCTTTTCTATATCTTTTTCCCATATACAAAGGTCTTGTCGTTCGTATAAGGCAACTAATTGATTCATTATATGGCCATGCAGTGACTTTGGGAGGCCGCGCACAGGCACGGTGCTGAATGCAGAACCAACATGTAGAACCAACATGTAGAACCAACATGCAGAACCAACACCATAGACCAGGGGTCACAATCGCGCAAAGGCAGCACACGCTTGAAATCATCCAGACAGGGATTTCACTGACAAAGTCATTTGATTGGCAAGGCCCGCGTCTTTCCCCGCAAAAGGGTTGAAGAATTTTCCTCTTCACCTTGTCTCAGCATTCGCGTCACAGCTTCCCAATCCCACGGTTCTGGCCCAGGGTGTCAGAGTCCTAGGTTTTGTATTTTGCGACCTCCCAAGGGAGCATCTGAATAGACTAATTATAAAGAGTGTCCCTCACTTGCTATGGACTTCTTCCTTCCTTCAACATTCCAGTCTCCGACTAAGGTAAGATCGCATGGGAATACCTATTCCTCAGGATATCGGTAGACTTTCCCTGCTGCTGTGATTTATAACCAGTCCATCCTGGCACTATGTATAACTGGAACCTCTTCAGACATAGTTCGCCACTGGTGGACCATTGCACTTCGTGGTCGGAAATATGGACAGCATCGACTGGTCCTTTCGCTCTCAGCAAGTCAACTATGGCCTGGATGGGCGGCTTATTGCTCACGCTTCTCATATTCTGTGACGTTCAGCCTCGATTTGTTGCAAGTAGGTATCCCATTGCTCACAAAATGCCTTGACCCTCATTGTTGCATCACCAGTGGGCTGTGCTAACATCAGAAATATGTGTAGAGAGGCGAGGCACTTCGCAGACAGCTGCGCCCCCCCTTGGGATGCAAACATCACTGCCTTCTCCCCCCGCGACCCAAACAGAACCACTTTCTCCTCCTGCGATCCAGACAGAGCCACCTTCGGCTCCAGCTTCTACGAATCCCCGACGTTCCGCCAGGCTGAGAATATCTCCTTCCTCTGCTATAATCCCTGATGCTGCTTGTTCTACGCCATGTCAGGGATCACACCCTCCGCTGCCTCCCGTCCCAGATGGCCATGAAATTACGAAGGTAAGAGAACGCTTTAAAAACGATTCAGGCCTCAAGTCTAACGATCATACTTAGCATACCAACACTACTTTTTTCAAAAAGTCAAGGCAATGATTTTTTAGCCGCCTTAAACGTCAAGTGTTTTATGTCTATATAGTGGAACAAGCGTACGAGGGTGGGTATTTTATTTTAGAACCTTTAATTCCAGCGAGGACAGGCTAGCTATAGGTTACTTTCATGTAGAAACGGCAGAGAGGGCACGGGGCACTGAATAGATCAATGCGTGGCGTATGCAGTGTACGTAGAAGGGAAATTCGTCTGAATTATTTAAGAGTCATTTAAGATTCTTCTATGTCGTGGCATATAAGATGCACTGCGACTCCGGGAAGAGGAGCCATGGTTTTAATACATCCATTGACGCATCCTAGGGTCATTCCATCCAGTAGACCTTGAGCCAATGTCAGTCTTCGTGAAAGAAGACCTTTATTAAGGCTACAGGTAACCAAAAAAGAAAAAAATTTAGGTCAGAGGACACATTGTCCCAGGTCGTTTAATCATGGACATAGTCCACGATGATTAGTCTCTTTGACATACAGCAATACCCGAGAGAAAGGCGCAGCGAATTAACCTAAGGCACATGACCATTCTCACGGCACTACCATGCTAAGGCTGCATCGCTCTATGGTGCCTATGGGAAGCCTACACGATCTTTTGTCGAGGGGACGAAGGTGCGAACACCAAAAGAGTGGTTAGCCCTCTTATACATTAGTCTCCATTCCCAAGAATCAACGTCCAAAACGCCATACCCCCGCTATTGAGCATCCGATCTTAGAGACGTCATATATCTATAACTTCATTGTCCTCCCTGCCCTCCCCATATAGAACTTCACATACCCCCGCCAGAGGAATATCCATCACCGCGTCGGTCCCCTCACTCCATATGTCCCTCCACCGTAATCTCCCATTCACATCCACCTTCTTCTCACGATTGTTGCTCCCGCGTAACCGCCCCTTAGTGTCGATCTCAGCCAACTGGCCTGCACTATCCACAATCGTTTCCACGCTCTGCAACGACAATGTTAACATCTCCGTGTTGAACGTCGCCAGCGCAACGTAGATGTAGCAGATCAACATGACGATAAACGCCGGTATCGCAAGCGCCCACCATCGGTTCGGGTAGTAGTAGATTCCCAGCGCGTGGAGGAAGGGCGACGGGAGGTAGGCCCAGAGCAGGTACATGAGAAATGTCAGGCTACTGAAGAGGTATAAGACGAATCCATAGTATTCGTAGGTGGGCACTTTCGGCGCAGCGCGCGGCACGGGTACGATGTTCTCGTCGTCTGAGGCATCGGGGGTTGTTGGTCGTGATGGGCGCAAGAGGGAGGTGAGGGACGGCGATGGGGGGAGGGGAGTCGGCGGGCGACCGTAGAAGGGAGGCGCAAAGTAGTTTTGTGAGAGCGGTCGCGGAGGAGAGTCTTCGTCGCCGGAGGAGCTAAGCGATTGGTTATCGAAGAGAATCTCATCCTCGTCATCCGAGGAGAGCGACATGATGATGCGGGTGTTGTCGCAAATTTGGTAGATGTCAAGATGGAGAATCAATTGTGAAGCTGGGATCTGGAAAGAAGCGTCGGAAGCCCGCTAAAGGCGACGCGTCTAGTGGGTGGGGTCGGCGCGACGCACGCTAATATACCGCTGCCGAAAGCTTAAGTTTGCGGTCCGGCGCCGTTGCAGGGGAGCCACTTCTTCTGACGTCGTCAGGTGTAGACTAACCTATAGACTCATCATCACCATCTTGAAAACAGCGCTGCGCAGTCAGATAACACAATTACTTCTTGAGGGAAACCCCAATGGGCAGTAATCTAGCGAGCGGGAATCTGCGATGCACTTTGATTGATATGAGCTAGACGATCAGTCCAGCTTTCGAAAACTTGTATACAATGTTACAACGCTGTCAAAGACCGGACCTTTGCAGTAACAGTAGGCTTGGGATTGGGGGAATCTCTAGATGAGTGTATGGAATTGCTGCGTCACACGAGGAGCATCACCCGAGGATGAAATTCGTCATAGTAACACCTTTAAATACCTCCTCGACCCAGCGCCATCTTCATGCACCAGCTTCTCGCGGAAAGCGATCATCCTGTGCCTCCCAGGGCAGTAGGCACTCCCCAATATACATCCCAGGTAGCGTTCTGTGCACTGAGATCCGGAGCTCATGTGCCATATTCAATCGACACCCAATGAAAAGCGCACAGCTGCCTTTGATCACTCAGGCTGTCCATGCCATAACTGACTCCAATATGAGCAAGGTCGCACTACATTGGCGCCAGCAGTCTCTGGAACCTCGGTACCCCTTCAAATATTTGCTGCTGTCAAAATGGAGGTCCCCATTGGCGCCTTTAGTTTCTGCTTGAAGTCAAACAACTTCTGGTTCGCGTTCCACTTTGGCTAGGAGCCCGTGAAGAAGCTGATCTTGTTAGACTGTCGGTGACCCATGATGTTTGATAGACCGGGTCGACGCAGCCGCCACGGATCCCTGAATGGTTCGGCGCTGATATCACTTTCACAGAAGCCTGCAACATGATTCCCTGTCCCGACTTTGTATCCAAACCACCCGACAATTCCGGCAATTGCCAAAATCTTGTCGATGTCACTTGTAAGGTCACAACAATTGTATTCCTAGACAATTGCGTATCAGGACGCAAATTCTAGAGACTATGAGACATCCCGATCGTATACTTGTCGTAAAGAAGAGTACTGCAAATTTCGCTTAATCTGGTGTTTCATGCGGAATCTAGTTCCGCCACCTATTTTGGGTGGGAGTGCATTGGTGAATTCATGACAGGCTTCATCAGCTCCGACTTCGGCATCGATTCAGTCAGGGCTAATATCTTCCAGTTATGGACTGCACTGCTGCGCGGCCTGTAACCACTGCTGTAAGGCCTACATCCTATACTCCTGATTCCCATTGGTGCGAATCAGGGTTGTAAGCTGAAAGTTGGCTTTGCTGGTGCTCCATGTTTGCCAATGGCGCATGCATTTTGCACGGTTCTCCGTATGCAGTAAGGGATCAATGTTTGCTCCGAAGTGGTACTTGTCCGGTTTGTAGTTTGTTGATCCTTGCTGGTCGCACTCAATAAATTGTTATTCTATCCAGATTCTCTAGGTCGGAATTAGGGCGTGATTGCTTAACATTGACACCATCTGGATTTCGCCGCAAGATCTGTCTATGTGCGAAGAGCAAGAAGCCATGTACTTCGAAAGCTCCCCGAACCCCAGCGTCGAATAGGTAGCTAAAGTTGAGGGTTATGCGTGGCCAATATTTCGGTTTCGCCATTTTTTATTTTGGACTAAATCATATTACTTTGACCTAAGAGACAAAGTCTTAATGAATCGGACCTAGTTTTAGTTGTTTTTATCCCGTGAAGGATGCTTCAAGGGGTTAAGAGATAGATAGGAATAAGTAAGACTTATTTTACCTCAAAACACGCAAAAGCCTCACAAGACTATCTTCCCCCTGAGAAACCCCAAAATTGTCGCAATTCCTCTTCTCTATATCGTAAACTGTACAAGTCCTCCTCTCTTCTTCCCATCTCACCCATCGATAGGGCACCTATACTCCCTCTCCCTACCCATAGCACCACCTTCCTGCCTTTCCTGCAACGCATCCAAACAACTCTGATGATAAATATGTCGACAAGCCAGTACTACTAACGGCCCTAACGGCTGGTCTTTGCCCGCGGCTGCGATAGCGTCAGGTTCTATGAGCATGCTCGACGGCCTCGTGTCGACGCCTTTCCCCTTACCCTTGGCGTCTGAGTTTTCCACGTTGCCCTTGGCTCGCTCTGTGGCTTGCGAGTGTCGCTCTTTTCTCCGCCCGTCTTCAATGGCTTGTTTGTCTTCCCATGCAGCAAATATGGCACTACCTGCTACACCTGGGCCCCAAACTCGACGACTGCATGCCTCGCACGTAGATCCTCTGGGTCGCCAACCACGCTGCCGGAGCTCCACAGACTGGTTGACGTTGACGAAGAGGCTGCGTTCTAACAGACGGTTCGAAAGCCGTAGGATTGACTCTTCATAAGCATATGCTGAGAATATCGAAGCAAGAACTCCTCTAAGATCTGCTAGATTCGATGAAGACGCTGCTGCTTGCGTAAGAAATGCGCGTAGAACGCGCAGGAAGGATAGATTCGATGTCGCATTCGATAAAAGTCGTGAACCTGATTGGCCCACCATTTGGCTGGAGGTCGCCGTAAGCAGAGCTGTGAAGGTATGCTGAACTAACGACCGCAGAAGAGCAAGGAGCTTCTCCTCGTCGAGCTCTTCAGATCCAGAACCTTGATCTGCGGCAGAGCTGATTACTGGTGAGAGGTTTCGTGTAATCTGCACCGATGCCTCAATTAGACTCAACCAGAGCGCTTCATCAGGTGAAAGTGCCTCCATCGCCGACTTTGGCTTTTTCTGTACATGATTCGTCCTCTTGGAGGTTTTGGTCTGCCCCTGACAAAGCCAGATGCCGACGTGGACATACTTCTGGAGGCTTTGAAGTAGGTCCTCCGCTGCAAACTGTAAATCCAAACCGTCATCTTGGCCGTCTGCACCAGCTAGAAGGCCTCGCATGGCTGATTCCAGCGTGCTAAGATGCTTGACTAGGCGTTCCATAGCATCTTTGATTTGGCCTTCGCGAGCCATGAGGACGACGGCAGCGTCAATAACGCCAGACTCCTCCATCGTTGGAAGAAGCTTGTCGAGTCTCAAGTTCGTAAATTGTACCACGCCGACATAGTCTGAGACATGAGAAGGCTCAAACTTGCACATGAGCTGGACATACTGCTCGACTAGTTCTCGCTCAGAAGCCGCTTTATCATCCGCCAAAGGTTCGCTGGGCTCTAAAAGCGTCTTCAGATAAGCATGTTGAAGATCTGGAGCATCCTGCCCAGAGTCGAGGATATGCTGATGGAGCGCCTTGTCTTGCGACACAAACGTCTTGGCGGTTTGTTCAGGGCTAAGCTCGAGCAAATCTCGCGCATGTTCCTTGATAACATCCTGCACCTCTTGAACCTGTCGACCACTGAGTCCGGCATGAGGACGCAGGCAATCGACGATGCACTCAAACACCATCTCCTGATCCTCGACGTCCTCAAAGTACGTTTGCACTAACTTGCCGTACTGCTTGTCACTCTTGTATATCCGCTTTAAAATGCGATAGAACCCCGCCTTCTTGAAGAGTGGCATCAAAGCTGGCATATCAGAAGGATGGTAGATAGACAGCAAATACTCAGCGCTGAGCTGAGCATCCTCTGCAAGATCGTCACCAGGGTAATTGCAGAGACCTGTGAGAACCTTGGAGAGCGTCGTGCCTGAGAAGAGAAGATACTGAGGAAACTTCGGCAGGTTTCGAGCGATGAACATATCGAGGTAGATGGTATCCTCTGGAGCGAATTCTTCCGGGTTCATAACGTCAAGTAGGATTGACAGGATATACTGGCGGTTTATGGTAAGACCAAATATTTGCTCTTCCGGCAAATCCATCCTCGACTCCCCGTTCACTTGCCTATCGGGCGAATCATTGAGAAACGGGTCCTCGAAGGCTTCATTCAGAGCGCTTAAAAAGCTAGGCGCATCGAACTTGAGAATCAGACGTAGGTAGGGAAATGCAGGCTGATCATCGGCATCAGGCAGGATGCGGAACTCTTTGTTGCTGCCCTTGGGCCAAGTAATAGTCCTTCCCGAGAATAGGAACCAGAATATCTCGGCCTTGGCTTTAGTGCCCAATTCGTCTGACATGATCTCGCCATTGGGATAGACTCGGCCTGTGAGGGTGTATGATAGGTAGGGGAAGATCTTCAGCGCGTTTATGCTGAAGAAATCATCACCCATATTTCCAGACATGAAATCTCCGTTCGCCATTAGTGGAATTAACAAGGAAAGTAGGTCGATCATAGGCGTAATGTAGTCGTTCAGAGCCTGATTCCAGACGTAGATGAGGGCGTCATAAAGGCTGTGTTGCTTGCAGAGCAGGGTTATCTGATCCAGATCCAGCGTCGCAGTTTCCATATGGCAGATCATCTCCTCTAAGCGGCTTTCCCAGCCTCGACTCACAAAGTGAGATACCATGTCCTTGACCACTGTGGGAGGCACAATTGAGATAGACTTTTCGAGAATGTATGGCTCAAGACACTCGAGAAAAATGCCTTCAACGTCTGAATCATCATACCACTCGTACATCTCGTCGAAAAGGAAGTCCGTATTGCCAATACTCTGACAGGCACTGAAGCAAGTCTCTGCCAGCTGCTTCAAATGATCGTCATCCGCAGACTCTCGGTTCTTCTTTCGTTGGCCGAAGGCATATTTCAGTGAAGCACTGATGATCTCCATAATCTTGTCGCGAACCATTGTGTGGCGCAAACCTGCGTCCTCCGGCAAGCCCACAGTGAGTTTGTCGGCATCGCCAGTATAATAGGAAGTCGCTAATTGAATCGCTCCAATATAGTCGCCATTCTCCATCATTGCAATCAATCTGTCTGCCCAATTCGACAGCGCGCCAATGGACATCTCACTAAATCCCAACAGAAATATCCTACCCTTGTAGGCCTTGAAGCTCATGTAGAAGGCGTCTGCCACAACTCCATGCATAGATGCGTCATCTTCGTCCAGCTGCTCTACCAGGTTGTGTAGTTGTTTTGAAAACAAGTCCGCATGGTATATGTTCTTCGTCAATAAGTCAAACGCTTCTGTCATGCGCATGCTCCTATCCTCTAAGACTATCAACCTTTGGGATATTGTGAGAACCGTCAGGACTGATCGACTTAGCCATTGCACAGCAACAATGGCTTCCTCGCACTTCCATCTACTCCGTGCCTTGAACTTAAATGAAGGCGGCTGATCTTTGTCTTCACCAAGAATTTCATCAACATCTAATACTGTTAAGACGTTCGACCAACAGTAAGCAAGCTTGACTTTGGAAATATGGCTCCCAGTGTAGGGGTCAGGGACCTTCAGCTTAACAGCTGGGAACCAAGCCAAGCACCCAGTCATCGCACTATGAGCGGGCACATCCTTTGGTCGCGCTGACTTATGCTGGGTCTGAGCCACTGGCGTAGTGGACACGATCACCAGTAGGTAAGGAGTGAGCATAGCCGTCAGTCCTATAGTATCAGTCGAACGCTCAACATTTCCAAGGGGAAGTGGTGCGAATGCGAGGACTGTGCTTGGTTTGACGGTCTTCCCTGGTGGCGCTGGCGCATCTGGGTAGCGGCCCAATATTCGATGCGTCTTCACGATGCGTCTAAGAGATCCTGTTCCTCTTGTCGCCAGATGTGAGAACGCCATGCCTCGGTCATCGGCCGACACAAGCGCAGTATGTCGCGTTCCTAGAAATCCAAGATGAGTGATGGCCACGTCCGGGACATGACCGTCGATTGTTCGATTCTTAAGTTGGGAGGGATCCAGATGGGGTATGGTCAAGAATGGCCGAGATGCTCGACTCGTGTCCCAAGTGAAGATATTCCCGTTTTCATGCCCTCCCGCAACGGTGGTGTGGTCTGCAGAGATTGCGATTGCAGTAATTGCACCGGACTCAACAGCTACGTCACAGTTAGCCTTGCAATTCCCAAACGTATCATAAGCCTTACCTTTTGTCCCCGGTCCGATAATCATCTTCAGGTTTTGGTTATAATCAAATATTAATATTATCCCCTTAGAAGTCCCCAACACTATCGACGCCGACACGGCCAAGCATGTCGGTGACCCAAAGTTTCGCCTTCCCGCTTCGGAAAACGCCTGTCCATTGAGTTTCCGCAGCCGTGTCCATCGCACCACCTCCCACGGCGGCGTCGGGGTGTCTGCTTCCACCTGGTCGAGTTGAAATTGCGAGCTGAGTGACACGTTTCGGCTGTGATTAAGGTAAGCCGGGGAGGCTGATCGTGGAGTATGAATATTGGGCGAGGATATTCGGGATTGGAATCGTCGATCGAAGGGACGAAACGAGGGGGTTGGACTACTTAGGCCAGGGCGTGAGGCCATAGAAGGGAGAACACTGCTTCCAGGAGAGGAGATGAAGGAGCCCTAGATCTTGTCAGAAGAGAAAATAGCCACTATAGGCCCGTCAAACGCACCTGTACTGAAGGCGTGTCATCCGGCTCAGACATCATCGAATTAATTGGACTCCCGGCTCTCCTCGGTAGACCCAGCACCGAGCTCCCGCCTAAAGAGCTCACATCCGAGCCATCCAGATGTTGTTCCTGCATGATTTGACGATAGCGATTCGACACACCCCCGTTTCCCATCTCAACCGGCGTCGGGTGATCCTCCATCTCCTGCTCCACGAGCTGGGCTACATCCCCAGCCTCGCTGGGCGCATTCTTTATCGTGTCGCCATTTTCTGAGTCCACGTCCCCCGTGAGAGACAAGTCTTCTGGATCGGCCATTGCGTCGAGGCTTCCATCACTGCATCCGAAAAGACAACCGCGTCGGGGTCATGGCCTGTATAGCCAGTACTGGAGCTTGCGTTGCTAGGACAGTGGGGAGCTTGGATGATCGTGATAAGGTAGGGAGCTGCAGCAGCTTGGAATTCGTGTTCGGGTAGTCGGAGCCGTAAAAAGCTTCCGAATTCGTAGGTATTTAGGGCAAGAAGAGGACGCAGCTTATAACGTCTCCGCTACCACAACATCAGCTTGAACCATCTAAATCGTCGATTCGTCGTCGTGGTGCAACCTGGTGAGCTTCGCCATGCCTAGGCTAGGCGGCGGTGCAAGAACGGCGGGCCGGCGATTCTCCGGGGCCAACCATGCGACGCGCCTGTGCTGTGACGTCGCCGAGCGTCGCATCGTGGATCCCCAGCTTAATCTATTTAAACACGCGACGAACTGGTTCGTGAACAGTCAGGAGAGTGTTCGCACGATAAAATGCCGAAAATGTCTTCAATTGGACCGCAACTACCATCACAGCTACCAAAGCGGAAGCGCACACCGGAAGAAGATGCAGCACCGCGAAGTAAACAGCGACGAAGCGAGTCGCCAGCGAAGAACCAAGACGAGATAGACATTGACGATTCAGACGATGACTACGGCCCCAGTGCACCAGCAGCCCGCAAGCCTACTCTTGGACCTTCCTTGCCATCCAGTAACAACGATGAGATTAGCCTTGAAGACTCAGACGATGGCTATGGCCCTAGCGCACCTAAACATTCAAAGCCCTCGGTGGGACCAGCACCACCATCGAGTAATAAGGATGAGATAGACCTCGAAGCCGATTCAGATTCAGACACCGGCCCAGCGCCTTCAAAACGTACCGTCGGACCAGCACCACCCCCTGCCTCGCTCTCCACCCGGCCCGAAGACTCCTCCTCCGACTCGGAAGACGACTACGGCCCCGCCCTCCCGAACGCTTCAAACGCCCCAAAGCCGTCAATAGGCCCTCAACTTCCCCCGTCTGAACCAACACTACAACGCGACGAATGGATGCTCGCACCACCCACCTCATCCGGCTACTCGGAACGCGACCCCACGCGCATGCGCAACCGCAAGTTCGCCTCCAAGTCAAGTTCGGGTCCCTCAACTGGCGTGTCCTCCATATGGACCGAGACACCGGAAGAAAAACTCAAGCGGTTGCAAGACTCAGTGCTGGGCCGCGAGGACAATACAAAGGGCCCCAGTGCGGGGCCTAAACTGGACAAGGAAGAGGAGGAGCGGCAGCGGAGGATTGCAGCCAACATCGAGGCGCAAAGGGGGAAAAGTCTCTATGATGAGCACCAGTCTAGGAGGCAGACAAGTGGGGAGAAGGTGGAGGAGGAGGATGACCCCAGCAAGCGAGGGTTCGATAGGGAGAAGGATATGGCGCTGGGAGGGAAGATTGGGACGTCACAAAGGAGGGAACTAATGAACAAGGCGGCAAACTTCGGCGGCAGATTTCAAAAGGGCTCTTTCTTATAGGTTCCAATATGATGAACTGAATCTATCAGGGGGATGTACTATGATGATATAAATGGATGGCGTATGGGCATTTTTGGATCACGAACGTCAACCAAATCTGAGATTTGAGATGGGAGTATAGATGGAACAAGTATTTCATTGTACCACCACCTATCGAAGATGCCGTAATCATCAAACTCCGCCGCTCCGATTCCCTGTCCAGCTGAGCCCATTTTCCAGCCATAATGCAAGGTACAAAACCTCCCGTCTTACATATAAAAACAGGGAGATCTAAAAATCAATAATCCCTCCCAAGCTATCCGCCCCCCTTTAGCGCACTGGGGGACTCTATTCAGGGATCCTCCTGTGCCCTAGATGGGTATATAGCTGTCCACATCCCATACGACTTCCCGCAACGTCTCATAACTTTCTCCCCCGGCGTATACCTATATCATCTGAAAACAAAAATGCCGTGTCGTAAAGCGCGAATTCAAGGTCTGTGTATAGTGCAAAGATTCGTGACGGGTATGGCCAACAGTTCAATGTTGGAGAATGAGAGAAAGCCACCGCTAAAGTGAGGATAAGGTGCGTCATAAGTGATCGGCAATGCCGAGCTGCGGCTTGATGATATCAAGCCTCTGATCTTAGGAGAGGAAAACAAGACAACTAGATCCACATCATTGTGCGGCAGTAGCCACGGGACGACTTTGTGATTCTAATTGAGATGGTGTTACAGTCTCAGGAGGAGTCGTACCACTCTGTTCCGAGGGTTGGTCGTTACGCCTCCTACCGAACCGCAAGGCGCCTCGGACAGAGGCAAGCATACCCCCATTTGTATTTATGGTCTCTGCAGTCTCTGGACTTTGCTGGGTTCGACTTTGCCCGTCTTCCGTGTTGGTTGTGGTACGAGCAGCTGCTCGGCGCTGTTGAGCTTCATTTGCCATTCGCATCCTCGATGACTGTCGGGTGGGTTGTCGGGAGGTTCGGAACCATGCGGCGCGTAGGCCGGTGGGAAGGTTTAGTCGAGAGTTTGCGCGGTTGTCGAAGTTTGTGTTTGTGGCTGTCGACTCCCCAGCTTCGGGGTTGGGTCGAGGCTTAGGCGTATAATAATCGGCCTTGCATAGCGGGCAGCACGCTCGGCGGCTGGTCAACCAGGGGTCGACGCAGACAGCATGGAAAGCGTGACCACATGTTAGTCCACGAACTTCATCATCGTCCTCCAAAGTATCAATGCAAATAGCGCAGGTATCGCCGGGTGCACCTAGGCACTCGGGTGGCAAAGCCGCATCGATATGCTCGTCCTCGTCTTCGCTGTCCTCGCTTGAGATTCGGTGTAGATCCGTTGATTTCCTTGGTTGATTATCTGATGAAGTTTGACCGGTCTCGGCAGATTCAGTGGGCGCAGTCTTGGGCTTCTCGGTTTCGGTCGTCGGCTCTCCGTTTGTCGTAACAGCCGGAGTAGCGCTGGTAGATGGCCGTCCATCAATAGAATCCCGGTCCTTCACGGAATAGTCTAGCACGACTCCATCGACATCCCGAATGCTATTAGCTCGACTGGGTGCTGTTGAAACGCCGCCAGCTGTAGGCAGCCCCTCCTTTGCTCGCTCAGAAACCCATGTCTTGTATTTCACCATCGGGAACTTGTCGTTAACCTCGTCCATGGTCATCAACTTCTTCTCACGACGACGGCGATGCGGCCTGGGCATGTTTTCGAGCGTGATAGGTTCCCCATCTTCGTTCATCCGGAGAGCGCGATTGCGGGCGTTGTATCTGAAGCAATATTTTACGCCAACGATGATCCTGCATGCGACGTTAGAGTTTATTACCTCAGTCAAGGATGCAGCGACTCGCTCAAGTCAAGCTAAGCGAGTGAAGCCTACCAGAGATTCGTAAATACGACACCGAAGCCCAAGGCAACGAAGAAGAGCAGAGGCGAACTGGAGCCATTGCTATCATTTTTGCCATCACCATTTGAAGTGTTGGTAGGTTCGGGAGCACCATCGGTGGTCGTCGTCGCAACCTCCTGCGCCGCCCTCCTCACAACGTGGTGTGAGACTTCCACAAGCAATTTTTCAATGACGGCCATCGTATCGGTTTCGGCCTTGGTCGGCGAGGACAAGATTTGGCCGATGTGATTGAGTTGTGGGTTACCGAGGGGATACCATGGGTTGACCAGAATGTGACGAGATGCAAAATGCCTGTCGGGACCGTTCGGTACTGTTCGGTCGGCGAAAAATGCGGCGGCAGCGTCAAAAGTCCACGTTTGAACTTAATCGCTTCCAACAGCCTTGATGCCGTTCTTGTTGCCGTTCTTGTTCCCTCAGACTCTCGACGCAATCTCTCAACCAGGTGGGAAAGAAAGTGGTCAGGTCAAGGACCGATGAGTTCAACTGCGGAGAGCAGGTGGAGAGTGGACAAGGTAGAGGGAGGGAGGCGGCGGGTAAAGAGAGCGAGAGAGAGGATTGGAATGCCAAGGGCGATGGGGCCAGACGAGGCCGGGGGACCCGCTAGGAGGGCGAGCAGGGTGGAGTGGAGCTAAAATGGGAACCAAGACAAGGGCGGCGGACAGTAAGCTGCACTGTGCAGAGGTACCTTGCTTTCTTTTTAAGGCCCTGGAGCCAAAGGAGCAACTGAACTCGCAGGCCTGCTTCAGCAGTGGTCAACCCTGTTGGGGTGGCGACTCAGTGCATATGCTAGTGAATTTCAGCACCTGCTAGCGGACAAGCAGCGCCAGGGGCTGGAGACGGCGCGACAAGCTGTTCGTGGTTGGTCGACGATTGACCTGCCGTACTGAGACGTGAAGCCAATTCTCCGACTTCTGACTGTGTTGTATCGCTGAATGGTTCCGTTCTTGATGCGGAGCTTCGTTCGTTCGTATTGTCGTCGATTGAGTGGAAACAATTGAGTTGTGGTGAACTTTGATCAACCAACGAGCTGAACTTGCTTGATTGAAATTCACAATAGCTGAATGGAACTTGTACTGGTTAGGTACTTCAACAATACGCCCACTATCTTAGACCGAATAGTAGGAAATAGAGAATTAGACAACAGGGAGGAAGAATCAAGGACCAAGTTCAACAGTGATATCTCTTGTTTCGTCGCTACATAACCCGAGGAGGCATTTGCTTATGAACGAGCACTCGCCTTTCTTCCCCACCAGAGCTATCTACGAGATGACGACGACTCCATGGGCGCAGCAAGTAAGAAGTTTATTTGCATTTGGGGGGCGCCGCTCGGAGCTCTCCTTGTCTTCTATTCTTCTTCACAGAAGTCTGTTGCCAATGACAAATTGGGCTGCTGCTATCTACGTCGGGTTGAGGACTTACCGCTGACTTGTGGCGCAGGGTCTTCATGGGGTGCATCCATTTTGGAATCAATCTGGAGGTGGAGCACAGATGACGGATGATGGTGATCTTCAACACCAGTCAATTCGTGGCCATGCCGTCATCCCTAACAAGCTGCTGCCGTACGAATACGGACCAGGGGACAATGATCAAATCCAGGCTTTGCTTTGTTGGTGCCCGCGGAGCTAATTCCAAATTCCGTTCGTTCGTCCCTGCTTCTTTGGCTTGCAGATCTCGAAACACCATACATCTTTGCATCTGCGGCCTGTTTTTGTCTACAGCGGCCATCAATGTTTTCATCAACAATGAGCTCAAATCAACAACAAGCACAATTCGGTGACAGCCCCATTCAGTGATGACTCGACGGCTGCCACCACAATACGGTACGGGGTCCCATAAATACTGAAAACATGGCGTGCATCTAGACTACGACCTGCATCGCATTGCGAGTGCGCTGCTTCTCCTGCTACCATCACCCGACAATAGGGGAGCCATCAGGAGCTCGAAGCCATTCCCCCCTCGTTGCCTCTCAGGGCTTGGGTCAGCTGTGCAGCCTTCATACCTGGGACGGGCGACGCGGCTGAGCTGCGAAAGCTTGTTGATGGTTGACTTTGAATAGCGCGGGTGGCTTCAGCCCAGACCCAGTCGGCCGCCCTTAGACTGAACGCTGTTCCGGATCCCCATTTGGCGGACGTTAATGGACATCAATGCCCGCTGAGTGCGTGCCCTCCTCTTGTGCCTGTCAAACTCACCACTGCGCTGGGATGCGTGGCGGCCGGTGTTTCGCGGTACGTCCGAATGTGGAATTTGAGCTCCCACCGTTGACGAAGGTTCCCAGTATTCATTGGCTTCGAAGGTTCCAACTACACGACTAATAATTGATGAATATTTCTTTTCTGACGGGGAATACCACAGGCGTTGCTTTTGGCTATCGGGAATCCTGGAGGAATATGATGATGATGGACAAGCAAATCCACTTACAAGCTCGGCGACTCCAGGGCCATGCCATGTCAGCCAGCATCCCCTCTATCTTAAACCGATGCAGCTGGTGCGACGACCTAGCATCAACGGGCTGTAGACTGCAGTACCACCACATTCCCTAGAATGCCGCATTTTGTCCCGTTCCTGTCTCAGTTCGCAATGGACGTTTGTTGGAACTCTTGACGGTCGCGTTTTGCGCGTCCAGACCAAAATTCTGCGACATGAATCAGCAGCCAACCATTAATCCCTCCCCGCGACGGTGATCAAACATTCGAGGTGGAGGCTCTCGTCCAGACCAGCCCTCGGATAAGGTCGAGCTACGATCCATCAACGCTCTAGGATTGTTTGAGGTTCCCCTCCGCTGACAAAAGACCAAGTAAGAGAGAGGCTGTGAGTCTGACGGAGACCAATGAGCGAGCCCACTGGGCATACAGGTTCAGACAGTGTATCTATATCCTTGTCCACACGGCTGATTAGCGTCGATTTCATGCTGTGGGTGTGATGGATTCCCTGTCCACCTCCACAGCCGGATTCTTCCTCACCACCCACTGCGAACCCACTGGAAGACAAGTCTGACACTGACTGCCCGACGGACATTGCTGACGACAATGCCAGGATGCGGCCAAGTTATTGACCTAGGTGTGCTTCATCGTCTCGATTGGTCGCTATTAGATGCGATAACAGAGCCTTTTGCGATGTCAACGAATCACGCTCTAATATGTGTTTACGACTACGGCTTTTCAGTGGGATCAGGAGGATCGTCAGTTTCTTCATGCGCGGCCCCGGCGGCCCCATCTTGGCTCCGGGTCGGCGAATTTTCCCTCAAAACCACACCGGCCCGGGCGAGAAGCGTTACAGTTGAAACCAAATGCAGCCAAAAACGCGAACTCAACGGTCCAAGTAAATAAACTGAACAGAAGGGCCGCCCATCTACTTCGAGACACCGACGAAGGTATTTCGTCTCAACAGAGTCCTTTGCGGCCCTTGGCGAGGCTTCACGGCTTGCAGGAAGCATCGGAGTTCACTCCGGAGAATAGCGTAGAACCCTTAACGGAAGACCCGGATTGTTCGGCTGCAACGGGAATATGAACATGACGACTGAACAATGATCTTTCACCTCACTTCAAGGTTTCTAGACCGGTCTTTTTGGCGGTACTTTGTTGATCTTTCACCTGTCACCGGCATCGGTAGTTGGAGGGATCAGACGGTGCTATGACGCTATCATTGTCAGAAGACCACTAGCTGAGACCATGCGTTCACCTTCACCTTGACCTCACCTCACTAATCGGCCGGCGCCGCATTCACTATCACGGCTTTCTCGGCTCCGTGAATATCTCTCACTATTAATATCCATGGGCTTGAGATGAACTCATTGTTGTCGTCATACGGTTGTGCTTCAGCGAATATCTTGCAGAATGTTGACGTGAGTGCTGGGAAACCCCGAACTGTCCCCATTGCTATCTTGTTCTTCCAAAGTGCGACCACGGGCTTGCGTGGCGTTTGTTGCCCGCCCGAGTTCACCTCATTCTTGGAGTTTATTGGAACATTTCGTCATGCTCTTTTTTCAAGGTTGTAGCCAAGCCTCTGCCGGCATTGTCGATCCCATCTTTGACGTTAGAAGCCCATGCCACATCAAGCAATAACCCTACAATTCGATTTCCTAGCTAGGATTGCGAAGAAACCACCAAAATCCACCGCAGGGCCTATTTGAATTACTACTGTGGACCTGTATCAAGGATGGATCTAATGGAGGCCCCGCGATTTTTAGTAAATTTGAAAAAAAATATCATGCATTTTAGCTGGCAGATGACTCCCACAACCTTGTAAACTCCCCCAGACCATCTCCCTTCCCCGCGCCCACTTGCAGTCTTTGCATCCCCCGCCATAGCCCATCTTGGTATTCCAAATAGACGATCCCCCCCCCCTGGCGATAAGACAAGACACTGACGCCTTGACAAACGTGATCCTTTGGCTTCACCTCAGTAAGACAAGCTATCCACGAAACGCCCCACGCAACTCTTTGCACTGCCCGACTTCGCGTCTTCGACTTCGCATCCTCAAGCTAGCAGGCCCCGGATCAACACCATGCCGCCCACGCAGCTCCCGGAGAGCGGAAACCCGCTGTAAGTTTCCCCCCCTTCGTCTCCCCGTCTCCGCTCGCCTCGGCTGTCCGTGTCTCCGAAGCGTAGACTAGGGATCGTGGCGGTGCAGGAACGTGGTCGTGGTGCCATCAGGCAGAGAGTGCGTGTGGGCTGACGTTTGGCTGGGTTGGACAATCGTGCAGCGTCTTCTTCGACATCACGCTAGGAGGTTAGTCTATCCTTTCCCGTTCCCGACGGTTCGTTGAGTTTGTCCGCGGGGCTTCGACGTTGAGGGTCGGTGTGAAGGGCATGCGGAGGGCACGTGATACCCTTGGGAGACACCTTTTGTGAGACTGATCGAGATTTGCGGGTTCCGACGCATCACGAATTCAGTTCAGCTGCCTCAGGTCCATCAGCCTCTGTCTCTTCATCTCTGCCGTCTTTTCATACCATACACACTCCATGCACAATATACTCAGACATCTTAGGTGAACCTCTCGGCCGCATAACCTTCGAACTCTTCAAAGATGTAGTCCCCAAAACTGCAGAGAACTTCCGGCAATTCTGCACCGGCGAGTCCAAGAACTCGGCTGGCCGGCCTCAGGGCTACAAGGGCTCCAAGTTCCATCGCATAGTAAGCCTCCAACTACTCGACCTCCCCCCTTCCAGGTTTTCTCGAGGTCTTGCTTGTGGGTTATCGCTAAAATTAGTTGCTCTTGATTAGATCCCCAACTTCATGTGTCAAGGAGGCGACTTCTTGAATGGAGATGGCACTGGATCGACGTGTATCTGGGGCTTCAAGGCGTTCGAGGATGAAAACTTCAATTTAAAGCATGACCAGCCCGGTCTGCTTTCCATGGCTGTACGTCTTCCTTCCCCTATTCATGGCATCTACCACCTGACTCTAACACTCGTGTAGAACGCCGGTCCCAATACCAACGGCTCCCAGTTCTTCATCACCACTGTCCCCACCCCCTTCCTCGACAACAAGCACGTCGTCTTCGGCAAAGTCGTCGACGGCATGGACGTCGTTAAAAAGATGGAAGCCACCAAGACGGGGTACCGCGGTAAAGACGTGCCAAATTTAGATGTTGTCATCTCGCAGTGCGGTGAGATGTAAGGTACAGTCAAACTGGGGTGGGACGGTTTCAGGGGTAATCGAGGGTTACTAGAAGGGGGCGTCAGGTAGATTTACCCTCTAGAGGACAAGAAAATTTTCGTCTTGGTGGGTGACTCGCTGCGTTCTGCCTTGTCGTACAACTTTCATGACTCTTGACAGCAGCGTGTCCATCACAGGCACGGATATGTTTGCTCACCAGAGTTTCACAGCATCAAGACCCAGACTCCACCAGCTCAACGTATCTTACATGCGCGCCGAGCTACTCACTAGCACAAGCACAGTTAGAAGAAGAAAAATACAAGCAAATTTGTTTGATTCAAAGTCTAGCTCTGAAATCTATCTAGAAACCTGTCCATCCATGTCACCATAAGAGGCGCAATTCACGCAGAAAAAGCAAGACATCCCTCATATAGTCAAACTCATCGCTGTAAAAAATAAAGAAAAAAGAAGATCCATAGGAAAAGAGAAGAGGAACCAAGTCTGTTTTTCAATGGTATCATATATCCAACGCCTTTATGTGCGCCATGCCCTCCCGTGTCCCCCGCGACTCCGGTTCCCCTTTTGTCTGTCCTGTCCGTCCCAAATAGCCTCCTGAAGGCACGATGATGAAGCATCGGCTTATCTATGTCCTGAAAAGAAGGAGAGGTGGGCATATGTAGCCGTGGGTTAAAAATATCTACTGATGAAAGAAATCGGCGTTGTTGAAACACGGCAGTGTGTTTGGGGGAGGCGGTTAAAAGGATCCAAAGGCCCAGTTACCGCGTTTGCGGAGGAAGCCCGAAGGGGTGGGAGGGCCGGTTGAGGTGGGCGCGTTGGTTGTTGTGATGGGTGTCTCTCTGAATTGACCGCCTGGGTATGAAACTGATGACGACTCTTCAGGCGCGGCGGAGGCTGATGGCACGTGAGAAACATGCGATGTCAGAGTCATCACGTAGCTCGAGGTCGACTGAGAGCTGGCTGACGGCTCAGCAACAGGGGCAGCTGAGGAGTCGGTGATGAATGACGCCAGGGAAGTCGGCGTATTGGAGACATGCTCGGTGAGAGTCTTGACGAAGGTGGAAGTCGACTGGGTGCTGCTTGACGGCTCGGCAACGGGGACAGCAGAGGAGTCGGTGACGAACGCGGCCGTGGAAGACGGCGCATGAGAACGATGCGAAGTAAGTGTCAAGTACACAGTTGAAGGAGTCTGGGAGCTGCTTGGAGACTCAGCCTCAGGGATGGCGGTGGTTGACGCATGGGAGATGTGAGTTGTCACTGTCATGACCACCGTGGAGGGTGACTGCTCCGTTGCCGAGGACTCAGCGGCGGATTCGACGGGCTTGGAAGACTCATGTGGTCGCGTGTAGAAGATAGTCTTTGTCTTAGTACTGGTCGATTCGGGCGTTGCCGAAGGAGGTGGCCCAGTAACATAGACAGTAGTGACCAATGGGGGAGGTTGCACCGTCGTAGTGACAGTGACAGTCGCAACACCACCATCAGATCCGCCAGAAGCAACGGTCGTAGTGGGCACAGCGCTCACAGATGTAGGAGCACCATCACCGTTGCCCTCATCGCCGTCGACATCAACCTGGAAGTTGCTCTGCATCTGCGCCTTGATCCCCATGGAGTAGATGTCTTGATCCTGCACAAACTCGAGACCGATCTTGTCCTTCGCCGCGAAAGAAGCGGCTTCGTTGCCAGTGATCTTGATGTCGATGACGCTGGAATAGCTCTCGTTCTTCGCGATGGCGGCCATAGTGAAGCCGTTGGGGTCCTTGTCACCGCGCATAAAGGTACCTGCCCAGGGGAACTTGCCATTCTTCGTCGCATCGAGATCAATCTCCTTTGCGTTCAGGTCAGGCCAGTCCCAGTACCAGTAGATAGTGTAAACGTCGCCAGCCTTCAAATCGCTGGGTAGCTTGATGTCAGACTGGCAGGCGAGCTCCTGGTCCAGCTCAGCTCCAAAGGCAGCCAGCTTTGTCGCGCGCTCGCTACTAATTGCGCTCGGGTTGGGTTGGTAGCACTGGCCGTCATCGTAATTTCGCGTGGCTAGCAGCTTGCCACGACCGTCGCCGCCAGTGCCGTCCTTGTTCCAGAGAAGGTGGACGTCGAAGAGCTTCTCGTTCTCCTTGGGCTTAGTAGTGCCGTAAAAGTAGATGGTGCCTCGGTTTCTAGGCTTTAGGGGTTGGTTGTCGGGAATCGTTGTGTGCCCATTCTCGAGGTGCATGATCGCAACAAAGTCTCCAGCAGCAGCCTCCAGCATCGGGAACTCGGGGTCGGCCTCATACTGGAACTTGTTGAGGACCTCGTCGCCAGAGTATGATCCTTGACCAGCGACAGGGAGAATGTTAACGGGAATCGAATCGCTGAAAGGCGGTTCGGTAGAGTTTCGAGGGACATATCCTCGCGCGAATCCAATCTCTCCAACCATCGTACCGTTAGGCGCCAGCTTGTAAGCATACTCAACCCAGGAGTGGGCGGAGACGGAGGAGGCGAGAAGAGTGAGTAGGGCGGTCGCAATCGCGACCATATTCGTAAAAGTCTGCATTGTGAATAAAGGATTGTATGAAGTTTTGTTTTAGGGAAAGTGTGTCGGAAATTCCTAAACGATATATATGAGAAAAAGATCAAAAGTCGGGTCATCAAGTGATGCCTACCGTCAGAAGGAACGTGCGGTTATATGGTTGTAAGGAACGAAACTGAGGCCAGTCACGGCGAGTTGGTACCGAGTGATTTGTGTTGAAGAGGTGTGCGATTGTTCGCGTCGAACAAAAGAAAAGACTTTTGTGTTTTTCTTTGGTCACCTGGTGAAGAGAGTGATTGAAAGAACACCAGCTGGCAGAACAGCCCCTAGCAGCTTTCCTCAAATGGGCAATTCCTGATTGGCAGTGACCAGTGGGAAAAACTGTTCTCAATCTCTTCTCGAAAGGCTTTCGAATAATCTCAGATAACAACGAATGTTCCAAATGTGATATTGTAAGGCAGGCGATGGGTAAGAGGAGATGCTCGTGGAGGAGGGAGCGTAGGAAGAAGACCACGACCAGCGTTTGATTTGAATCAGTCAGACCAGCTGAGCCTCATCAAAGAAAGGAAACACAAGGAAAAATGAGAAAGAGGAAACTCGCTCTAGAAGAGCATCGCCATGTTCGTGACTCACGGACAGTGACGTGTGGAGGTGAACAACAGCTCAACTTTGAAACCCTCGCGCACGACGGAGGGGGGACGAGTGGTAATGAAGAACCGCGTACAAAGGGGGGTAATAAGTGCAAGGTTGGCAATCAAGCAAACAGTCAAACAACGTTTGGAACAACCGGCGCGATCATATCCAGACGAAGCAAGCAAGGCAACTAGCCGAGCTCGGCGGGGGAGCAGAGGGTAGATATCTAGACGAGCATCGTGGCCTATCGATGGGTCGCGCAGAGGTGGTCGAGGAAACGGCCTCTCATCAAACTATACTTACGACGACTACCCGAAGCAAGGCACGGCAGGGTATGGCAGATTGAGAAGACACGGCCACATGGCAAGGGTAGAGACTCCATCGTGGCCAGGTTGTGGGCAGATGGGAGCTATCGTAGTGTCTTGGGAAGCGCTGCTAGACAGTCGCGCGGCCACTCGTTCATGTCCGCACCCATGTCCTAGACCCCGGAGCATGTCGCGCATCTTTCACAGAGATCTCATTAGCAGGGGGGAGCTACCAGAAACGCGTTTCGAAAGCTTCATGGTGGTAGACGCCCGACTGGAGGAGCAAAGCACGGGGACGGACGGTGTGGCTACACGGCAAGAATAAAGAGCATGCAGATGCGGTAGTTGGAGGAGGAAGATTCATGATCCATTCGAGTCTGGAACACGAGCCGGCTAGGCGCATGAAATGAAGCAACAAGTCGTCGATGGATAGAGAGAGGAATTCTTTCAGTCGGTCGGTTGTAGGAAGACGAGAGCGTGTCGTCCACTCGTTGGCGCCGGCGTCTAGGATTAACTTGCTGTCGCAAGCGCGCAGCGTGTGGCTTGCACCAATTGGCTGCCAGAGGCTGTCCAGCATGAGCCTCACCAGACGCGGTCTCAGGCTCGGGCCTCGTCTGGCCTCTTCTTCCCAGAAGCCTCGTACCACGGAGGCCCATGCCGTGGTCCCACGGGGCATTGAGCGCGCTGTTTGGCGAAGCGCCCGTTGTCGCTGTCGATAGTTGGAAGCCCTTTGCGGCGGTTGACGCTCGCTGTGAGGAAACCACCTGGAGATGGCTTCGGAGGTGGAGCGATGGGAACGGGTGCAACATCCCACTTGCTGCTGTGCGTTCTTGGCCATAAATTGGATGCATCCAACATGTTGCCTGGATGCGCCACTGGCAAACAAAACAATTTTTGTTCTATTTGCGAGTGTATCTGTGCGCGCTTGAGCTGCATTGTTTCGTGTAACCGTCGCGAGAATTGAGTCGAGCCCCCTGTCGCCATTCATTCATTCAATTAATACTTCACGATGCCCTATTTTCTCATCCCCCTTCATGATGATTGCACTAGCCGATCCCTCTCCTGATATTTTGCAGTCTTTTTCCCTAAATTGAACGATAGTATTTACTCCTTTCCAACAAGTCGCCCTGAAGCAATAGATATATGGTTTTCTCATTTCATGAGATCAATAAACCCGCCCTCCCTCCAGCTCCCTCAACCACACACCCCCTGATCTCATCTGTCTCACCTCCCCTCTCTTCTCAGCCAACTATGAACTAATGTACCGAATATTCTCGATGAAGTCAATCGTTTCAAAGGTTTTTCTCCTCAGCCCCCACTCAACTCGTTCATTGTCCGTTTCAACAACTCCCTCACATCCCATCTAAAAGTAGTACAAGAACGCTCCAAACAAGGAGCCAGAGACCAAGAGACGCGTACATTTTCTTATTAATAGAGCCAGTAAAGTGGAAGGAATGACAGGGCGGTGCAAGCTCCTAGCTCCATCCCCGCGCGTTTCACCGGCGCATGTCTCAGAGCCTGAGGGTTTTCGTTGGTGCTCAATTCTCCTGGTCTCAATGTCTCTACACCCCCCAGGCGCAATAGCGTTGACCATCCCCTCGGGTTGATTCACTTATTGATATTATTTCTCCTTGGGTGTTGCAGCATCTGGCGCCGTTTGTGGATCCTAGCGCTGAAGAAACAATGATTTCTTTTTTCACTTGCGAGATTGTTGCAAAGCATCTTGATCATGGTGTGTCAGATTAGATGGCATTAATGAAGACTACGATGTTTAGCTAATAGAGAAAGAAACTAAAAATGCTCAAGACAACTCCAATACTCGAATCAACAAAATAGTTGGTATACTTCGCAGAGAGGTGAGATACATAGTAAATCTTGAAAAAGAACAGCTCAATTAATTCGAATTAACCATGTCTGTCATCTATAATCATGTGGTATTATCCATATTTCCAAAATTACAAACCGCCAACGCCGTTAACACCTCTGTGACGTGATCGTATTCCAACCCATGCATTACATCCCATAATCTTGACTGCGATAATGATTCTCCTCATCTATCCATTGCTTCTTCTTCTGCTCATCACCATCCCGCAGCCGCGGCCGTAGCCGGCACATGGCTCTCCATGGTCTCCGCCCTCCGTCGCTTCATCGGCCGTGGGGAGCCGTCACGCTCCGGGCCTGCTGTCATCTGCGCCCACTGCGTCTGCGTCCACATCGCCGTCCCATCGCCATGCTCAACCTTTGGGGGTTGAGATGCCCATTCCGTTGCTTGCCCTGCTCCGGCCCAGCCGTCGAGCGAGGGCATATCCCAGCCCTGGAGCCCGGTGTCGCACTCTGAGTTGTCGTAGACCAGCTGGTTCGACAGGTCCAGAGCTGTCGTCGATGCCGTGAAAGAGGACATGACGGGCTTGAGGTCGGCCAGCGGAGTGTGATTGTCAAAGTACGGCTGGCTGTGCGCCAGCGTCGACGGCTGGCTCTCGGTTCCAGTCGTGCTGCAAGTGGAGGACAAGAAGCTGACGCCCGTCGATTGGGGCATGCTGTGGTCAAAGCTGGCCGGGTACGACCCGTGCAGTCCGGCTGTTGGCGGAGGCGTAGCGAGGCCGCTGGAAAAGGGCTCGAACAGGCTCATACCATTGTTTGCCGGCGGCACTGTCGGAACGTGAGGGAGGCTCACTTGGTTATCCCAGGCCGAGCTGAACGTCTCGTTCATCACCGCTGTCATGTGTTGGTTCACCGACGGGGTGGGCGACATGACAGCGTCCCTCGAAACCGAAGTCGACGGGTAGACGAGAGCCTTTTGCTGGTGATATCTCGACATTGGATCGTTGATTGTCAACCATCGCCACGAAGTTCCTGCGGGCTTGAAGACCGGGCTGTACTTGTACCATTGGTTCGTGGTGTTGAACCGCCAGAAGATAATGCCCTGCCGAGTCCACCTCGTCGAGTCGGGTGCACATGACCAAAGCTCCTGGTACATGGCCACCTTGCAGATGAGATCACTACCCGTGAGCTCGCGTCTGGCCCAGGTTGCGGCATCGCCGTCATCCTCGGATCGCTTGCGCTTGCTGCCAGCCCGCTCGAGCTCGTGCTTTTTCCGATCACCATCGGCCTTTGATCGTTTCTCCTTCTTGCGCTGGTGCTCGACATCCGGATACTGTACTGCCATGCTCAGGATACTCGCCCACTCGACCGCAGGGAAGGGCACGTGGATGTCATGGCGCTGTCGAGTATGGCAGTCGCAGTCCGTCTTGGAGTCGCTACATCCGCGGCGGTGGATACCCGTCTCGTTGGTGTACACGGCTGGCTTCGAGTCGTCGCTGTGCAGCTCCGTAGGTCGAGTTAGGCGTGTCACACACTTCCAACGGTGGTGCTGCAGGTTGGGCTGTGTGATTGCCACCTCAACAAACCCGGTAAGTTCTGAACCCGAAGGGAACTTGGCGTGTTCGTGCAGTTCAAGAGTTGCGCACATCTCCAGAAGAAGGCACTCCTCATCCCGGGTTGGAAGGTCGAGAGTCTCGTACATCTCAGGCGCATCCTTCTGCCATCGGCGAGTGACACTCTTGGCGCATGCTGAGGTTGTCCGATCTAGTGAGCGTGTGTATTCGTGGAGTAAGACGTCCTTTCCGAGGACGTTGGGGCTATCATCGCCATTGGTGTATTTGTTCAAGTGAGGAAACGACTCTTGGTCTAGAGGCTTATCCTGAGCATCATATGCGACATCGTCGCGAATCTTGATGTCGGGAGATGAAACAAAGATTTCGCATGTCTTCGGTCGCACTGAGATTAACGACTGCAGAGCGAGAAGCTGAGAGAAGTATTCGTAGTTGGGCTTGACCTCAGGGACTCGACCCTCTGCCAGGGCAGTCAGGACAGGGTTGGACTTGAACGACTCTTGCTCCTCTTCATCGTAGTAATCGTCCGAGTTGGTAGAACCTGGCTCCTTCTTCTCCTCGGCGGGGAATAAGAAGTGAACTAAGGTGATGATTAGCGTCGCTCTGTGACACTCCAGGAGTACACTTACAGCATCGCAGGTCCTCAAAGAACTTCTTGACCACTTGCATATGACTCGACACCTGTTTTCGTCCCATTTGCTCGATGCTGTCATTGCTGTTGTCTATTCGGAAGATCTCTTTGCTGCCGAGCACCTCCACACAAATGACGAAGATGTATTCGCTGATGAGCATATTGCGCCCGTGGAGTTTGCCTCCCATGGAGAACTTGCGCCGACCCATATGAGGCATTAGGAGTACGGCTAGTCCCTCATCAGTATGTAATACTAGAAGTGATGGAGGTTTAGACTTACAGTCAACGAAGGCATCTTCAAGTTCTGGTCTCCTCCAGACGCCACCCTTGTCCTTCTGAGTGTCCTTGTGTGCTTGCCTGTTACGATACTGTCGGAAGGCAGGCCAGAAGTACAAAGGGTTTACACTGTTTCGGGCTCTGCGTTGGTAACGAGGCTGATTCCGTGGAGTCTGTACTCGGTAGAGGCTGTCGAAGGATTGTGAAGGCACCATCGGCGCGGGGATATTAGAGGACATCGATGGCGAGACGCCAACCGAGTTCTGATAACAGGACACTATACCATTGAAGCTGTGTGACTGCGCATTGCCGTTGGTATCTCGAAGTGGCAATCGACCTGGAACGTAGCTGTTGCGTCGTATGTCCACGTATTCTGGTGCAGGCGAATATCTCTGCGATGAGAGCACCGGCCGTGGATGGTAGAGTGAAGAAGACATTGCAGACACTGGAAGGTGGCAAGGAATGCCAGTGAAGATGTTCACAAAGAACAAGCTCGAGCCAGCGCAAATACCGTTGACAACTCTACGAATGGATGTGAAGAGCAAGTGGGAAAGGATAAGAAATGTTGGAAGGAATTCAAGACGTGGAATGGTGGGATAAATGTAAGCTGGAAGAAAGGGGATCCAGAGACTGGAACGAAGCAGTCGTCAGGAGAACTGATAGAGCATATAAATCCAAGACTCGGGGAGAGAGTATAGATAGTAGTCTGCGGATCGTGTTCGCCGAGCCCAGGGCTGCCCATGCCCCTCAACCCAAATATCAAGATCCATCCCATCCCCCCAAGACATCGGAGCAGGGTGGGAAGGGCGCTCAAACAGCGGGGAACATCAGCAGGCATTGCCTATAGCCCTGTCTACATCGAGGCCGTGGCGACCAATTGTGAGCAATGAAGGAAGCCACCAGCACATGGCAGCTCGAGGCGTGTGTCGAGGGCGTTAGTATGCAAGGGAGAACAAGGGCGGGGCCCGGATCTCCATCATGTCTCATCACCGGGGGGTGCGGCAAGCAACGCCTCACAGAATTGACATAAGACGGCGCGAGGTATGTGGACGAGATTAGAATCAGACATAAGAGGATCCCAGTCCTCCTGCCCGGAAGCTGAATTTCTATGATGAGCAATTGGCCCATGCCATCGCCCCCCGGCCGGCAACCATGATGGAGGATCGATGCCATCCATATTCCATTTCAACCAATCCCTTGCCAAGGGAGGCGAGGCGGGACGGACCAGGGCGCGCTCTCAGCCTTGCCTTGCTCTCGACAGCACAAGCAATCGCAATAGTTCTCTCACATCAGCCCTCCAACTCATCGTTATCCTCCCCAATATTGACCCTCGTCCTCCCTCCGCCAGTCAGTTTCTGAAGGGCCACTTTATTGACCTGGCCTCCTACCTTCCTCTGCATCTTCGCGATCTCTTCCTCGGCATCGACTGCTTCAGCCTCTGCAAAGTCCAGAACAAGCTTCCGGCCGAGGAGGTGGGTATCCCTCAATGCGTTTAGCGCGTTCTCGGCTTCGCGGGGAGTGACAAAGTCTGCAAATGCAAAACCCCTTGGGGTATAGTCAGCCTTCTTCGGCACACGTACTGATCTAAGCTGCCCATAGGTCCCGAATAGTGCCCGAATGTCCTTCTTAGTGGCTTGAAAGGGGAGATTCTTGATGATGATCTTTGTCCTTTGCCCGGCAGTCTTCTTCGCCTTGTCCTCTCGTCGCCTCTCTTCGGCGGCGTCGTGGCCCTTGTGAGACGCTTTAACTGCGAGAGTGTGATCATCCAGGACATGACCATCCATAACTTTCAGCGCGGCTTGTGCTTGGTCCTTCGTCCGAAACTCAACAAACCCGAAGCCCATGCTAAGCGTCTGCCCAGGCTTCTTAGGATCCATCTTAGTCTTAACTCTGGCCGAGACGAATCCGTCGAGAGACTCAAAAGCTTCTGCCAGTCTAGCGGTTGTGGTCGCGAAGTTTAAATTTCGGACAAATAGTGAGGTCGTATCCACATCATCTTCCGTCTTATCACCGCGTGACAGCAGTTCGTTTACGCTTAACTTTGGTACCGTCGTCTGCCGGTCTTTTAGCGGCAAGACTAGGCCCGTCGGGTCACCCTTGAAGAGATCCCTGGGCGCCTTCTCCAGAAAGAGCACGCTATCTTTTATCCGGCGATACGCCAACCTTCCAAATGCGGCTTTTGCGTGGCCAGCCTGTGCGAATTGAACAATAGCGATTGTTCCACTAGGCGGCATCAGAACTCTCAAGACGGGACCAGACTCTTCAAAGAGCTTTCTGATCTCATCGATTGTCGTCCCGTAGGGAAAGTTTTTGACCAAGATAGTCGTATCGCCGCGCTTGTGTGATTTGAAGGCTTCCAAGTCAACACCGTTAGCGGCAAAATAAGCTTTCGTCTCTTGTATGACGCTCGTCTCTGCGATCGCCTGCTTGACGGCAGCATCGGCGGAGGTAGGGTCGAGCAACTCCGATTTTGATACACCAAGCCTATTGGCTACTGATGAATTGACGGCATCCTGGTTCATGTACAGAGAATTCCAGTTGAAGGTACTAGACGCCGCCTCTGCCTTCTTCCGAATGATGTTTTGCCTCTTCAGGGGCAGCTTTGAGATTGCAAACTCATCTAAGCCCGTGTCTCTCTTTGCGCTCGCAGGAATGATGTGGATGATGCGCCCCTGAAACGTCGCCCCATCCATCGCTTGGAATGCGTCGACGGCATTTGATGGGTCAGTAAACAGAACAAGGGCAAATCCTTTGCTGGTTCCTGAACTATTGACCGGTAGATGGACCTGGAACCGTTAGCTAACTGGAGACGATATCACGAAGTCAAAGTGATTTGTGATAGACAAGGCAACAACTCAGACAATCGAAGCATCTACTAAAATATTCGCCCAGGGTTCTCATCAAATACCGAAGTATAAGCTGTCCCTATCTGGGGTTCATCATGTTGCCTCCCCCTTAACATGCCAGAACAATGAAATGTTGACGTACCTCCTGAAGACTTCCGAATTGCTCGAAACTCTCACGAAGATCTTCCTCGGTGGCACTGTAGGGCAGGTTCCGGATGAAAAGCCGAGACGTTTGGCGGATCGCATGAAGTGAGTCGTCCTTTGTTGGATTCTCCACCGGTTCCTCGGTCAGATCCTGTTCCACCGCCACCTCACTCACGGCCGGCTTCTCCGCGTGAACAGCGTTGTCGATGTCGCCCCCATCTGTCTGACCTGGTCCCTTGTCCAAGTCTTGAGTTGGAGTGTACTCCATGTCATCGGGATCGACTAGGTCCAGCAGCCTGTTAGTCCGTGATCGTAGCCAGTCGTCATCATCTGTTGCTTTGAAACCCTGATGTTCCAGATCTGTCGGTTTGGTCTCTGCTGAATCGACGGCCTCATTGTGGTGTGATGTTTTTGAATCGGAGATTGCGAGGGATTCCGCGAGCTGAGTTGGTTGTGCTCCTTGGGCCGGAGCTTGCGCTGGTGGGTCTATCCTTCGCTGCTTCTCCCTTCGAGCTGGGATCTGTTCGTACTCATCGTCGCTCTCCTCCTCAGGAACTGCTGCCGCGGGAGCCCCAGATGACTCGCCAGTTACTCCGGGATTGACATCAGTGTCAATTACAGCCTCTCTACCAGTCTTCATGACTTGAAGAAATTCGCGGAGTTTAGGGTCCGAGACGTCTGGTTCCTCTCGCTTCCGCTTCCTCGAGTCCCCCTCCTGCTCGGCGACACGCACACGTCCATTGTTGTTAATGTTGCTGTTCGATCCATAGTTGGAATGCGACGCGTTCTGGCCCTTGTTCAAGGCGGGGTCCGAGATCTAACATTCCATCAGCGAATTGTTCAGTCAAGGCATTCAGGGCACTCACTGGCCTAGCTGTCTCGACAGCAATCTTAGACATCCGAATGTAAGACTTGTTGAAGTACTTGATGGCCTTGGAGGCATCATCCGGCGTCTTGTAACCGACGTAACCGATACGTCGCTGGGGTATTAGCTTGACGTCGGTGATCTCACGGCCCTTGGCGGAGAAGTGTTTCCGAAACTCTGCCTCAGTAATGCTGGGTGGCAAACCCTTGACGAAGATCCTGGAGGAGGCCATGGCGATTAACGGCTCCTAATTAAGGTGAATGGTTCACCGTGGAAAGAGACGAGGCGAGTGCATCGTCAAACTTGAACTTTTTAAAGGGATAAGAGGAAAAAAAGTTTCCATTCTTATCGTTAAGGGTGGGGTAGCAAATCTGGTCCGTGCGCTGGAGCTCCGTGTCTGCAACCAACCTTACCCCACGTGCCCCCTCATGCCCAACTCCATGAAGGCATCTCAGCGACAGCATACATGTGTCTCTCTCTAATGTTATGAAAAGAAAGATGTTGCTCCAATCTCGAACCAAGTATGTACAAGATTCCAACCTTCAAGTAAAAATCAGAATCTAGAAATACAAGTACATGCAAATTCCCATCTTTTCTTGTTCATGCTTCGTTCTCCTTGATTCTGACTTACCCAACGTAGCCCTGGTCCAAGCAAAACAATCCAGCGAGTAAATACAGCGCACAGGGACTGGCCTAGATTTCTCTAAATCACGAACTTTCCATCAAATCTTAGGCTCTGAATCTGATTATCATTTGTCAAGTTAGGATGTTACCTGAGACCTGATGCCAGGTAATTCATGGATTTCGTCAAGGCATCAACCTGATCTTTTCATACAGAGGCAGAAGATCAAGGTCTAAAGGGAATTCGCGGTGCCTTCATGGATCCGCGTGCCAATGTCAGGAGTCAAAGGATGCAGAAGCCACCACTCCTAACATCTTGACCAGCGCATGATCACGTACCTAAGATGCCACCGTGTGCTATGAATTTGGGATAGTGTTTCTGATTGCTAAAGAAACTTCGCTTCTCAAGCTCTCCTCTCACTCACAACGTCCATCATTGGACGCCTCTCTTCCCTGGAACTATGACCATATAAAGGTCCTGAGCCTTTTCAATACTCTTGGGTTTGGCCTATTATTATCGATCAGACTCGTCGGATGCGAGATTCTCGCTGCTCTCTGCTGACAATATATGCCTTGTAAGAAACCAGACCGTAGACGGCACTAACAGTACAACGCGAGTTAATCAACAACTTTCATGGCCTAATACCAAATGCCCCAATACCACAATTTCAGCTAAAGTCGCACGGCTCAAATAGCAACTAGACAAGGACGTCAATTCTTCCCAAACACAATGATCTCGGACTGCAGGCCGTCCAGGACGCTATTTGCCAACAGATTGAACAATCATACAACACGATTTAGATGTTGTGGTTCTTACGCAAAGGGTGCATTAGTAGAAGATATCTAGGTACTAATGTTGGGTCGTTGGCTGGCCCCTGAACAAAGGGTTCGCGGTGTTCATCAAGCTTCCTACTTCCAAACATAATAAATGCTCGCCAAAGGTCACAAAGGGGCCAAGAACGTTAATATTCACCAAACCTCTCTCTTGACATGATCCACCTCGACAATTTCTCCACGATGATAATACGTCATTCAGATCTAAATTGACAAGGAATAGTCCGACATCACAAGCTAACTATGTAACGAGAGACATATCTAGTACTGATAACACTTTGCGAAACCCTGGTATACCTAGTAGTCCACCAACAGATGCTCCCGAATCCTGTAGAACTTGGAAATCGCATCATTGTCGGACCCCTGGCGCATTTACGATCATTTCCTACAACTCAGAAGGTCAACCACCACACTGCGACACTCTTACTAAGATTGCAGTGTTCAGGCCGATGTTCCTATATTCCCCCAGATATCTCTTTGGTCCAGGGGGGATCTTGCGGTTCTCAAAGATGGCCAGTCTAGCTTCTTTCGAAGAACATATCATAACTTAACCGTGAGGTAGTCTCCTGGACTTTCTTATAGTCAGAGAGTAGACCCCAAACTAATATTCGGCTCCGTCTATATTCTCTTCGAATAGCGCCAGGGCTATTTATCATCATTGGTTTTGTTCCTACAGCTCCAAAATTTAATAAGGTAGGATCAAGATAGCTCCGAGTTCAGAACCCACCATCTACAGTCGCAACAGAGCTCATTTAAGCCACAGCATGAATAAACATTACGAACCAAGTTCGACATCGATGGTTTCTGATATCAGTAGAGCATAAGCATTTTTCGCTGCAGCGTCTGGTACTTCACGCCGGTGATGACTCTATACTCAGTTTGCGTTTTTCTTTCCGATAACTCGGGTTAAGTGTTGTCTCGATTTCTCTCCTACCTATGTATACTGCTACGTGACAAGACATTGAAAGATGTAAGCCATCGGCGTGACGAGCAGCAGGCTAAGTGAAGAACAGCAGTACCTAGTTACGGCTTCCTTCCCACTCAAACAACCCAAGGAGCCCGATCCACAAAGTCTCTTCAAATTTTATTAGTTTGCATCTTAGAACACAATTCAGTCAATTGAGCATCTAGCCACTTAATGCAGATGATAAATCTGGTTCAGAGGGTCGACCTTGAACAATCTCCAAGCTAAATATCAGGTTCTGAGATTTACGATCCATGAATCGCTGCGAGATCACGGGCTACGAAATATATGTACTTCTACTTAAGTCTATATACTGGAATTGAAGGCATAACTAAGCTCTGTAAGCCTGTACTTACTATAGTGAGACATATATAACTGCATCAAAGACTTGTACCAGAAGGCAGGGGCTTGACAAGGAGGCTTGAATGCCATATGGGTATACATTGTAACACATTGGCTTCTGAGTATTAAGGCATAGAGTTTCAAAGCCTTCAAAGCACGTCGATATTATGCATCAGGAGTAATAATAGGGGTAGCGTGAGATCAGGCTTTAGGCTGGGATGAAAGGTAAGGTTGCAGTAAGGGGCAGAAGTTGTCTAATATCCAATTCTCATCGACTTTGTCCACTTCTCACTTGCCGAGCAAAAGGAAAACACCAAAAAGAAAACATACAACAGCGAGGATTCCCCGGTCGTCACCGACCCGAGTACTAATTCGCCGGTCGCCAGCTTGACTCTGGAGAGCAGACGGGATCCCGTATTTTCTAGCGCCTGTGGTCGTATGTAGCAAAATGAGAAAGCAATGTAACTTATAGCCCTTGCCAGGGCCCCGATGGAGAACAGTTGGTCTAGCATGCTGATGGAAAACTCCTATCGAAGCCCAGCTTCACCCGACAGGGTTGCGGATAGTATTAGATGTAGAGGACCAAAGTAAATCACCACCTCTAGTATATGCACATCGACACAATCCGCCTATTCCGCCCTTCAACTTCTATGGCTTGCTGGATCGACTAGTTGCCACCTCTCTTGGTAGCACTTGCAACAATGTTCGCCAGTGAAGACCACGTATAGGAAGTAAGCATGCCCTCGCATTGTGAATGGGGCTCGAGAGCTTCTTATTAATGACAGATCAAAGTTAGGACTAGTTCGTTCACTAACTCAGTAGAACTCCTAACCTACGCCAGATTAAGGTATTGTTCAGACTTAGAAGGGTCTCATGAACTCGCACAGCTCCGCACTATGCATGGCTGTTTCTTGACCACTTATTTTCCGCTTCTTAACTATATTAAACTGGACCATAAAAATAATAACCTAAGGGCAGTACTTAAAATATGTGCCTTGATGACATATGGAATTATTATGAACTAAGTTACGGCATTCAGGGCGTCGCCCTCTTTAGTCTAGATTCCACGCTTAGCCTAGAGCTTGAAGTCCTCGATACAAAGCCGCAGATTCTAGTAGGAGAAGGTTTTGTAACCGGGATGTGCGGAGGGAAACATGTAGAATAGGCCCTGTTTGAAGGAAAACCCAGTGATGTAGACAGGTGAACGCCTCATAAATGATATACTGCGTCTCACCGAGCCGAGCATGTACGATCCAAGGATACAATGTTACAGTAAGTATATGGATCATTGGTGTATTTACTTCTATTTTTAATACACTTAAATTTATCGCCTCGGGGTCAGGGTAAATTGGCAAACTCAGCCCAGGTTGTGATTCCACGTTCAGGTCTCTGACTTGTCATCGCCTCTGCTAAAGGCGGGGATAGCAACCTGAAGCCGATACCGTCAACTATCTTGCATCACACGGGTATGATAAAACTCCATGAGATTCCCTACTCAGATCTAGGGGGTGAACTTGAGTTTAGATAGAGCTTGACTTGTTGACTTCCACTTATATTTTGCGTACATGCTTCAATAAGAGGATTGTTAACTTAGAGGCACAGCCGCGTGCCCGTCTATCACACCACGTTATAGAGACAACTTTCCACGGATACGTAAAGTCCTTAACACCGTCTCAGTCTTCCCTTTTGCGTGTGGGTAGGACGGCCGTCTTCTAAATGCGAAACCATTGCATGGACCACAAAGCAGGGATGAGACCTACCTACACGATATATAGTATTCCTGAATAACGAATATTCATGTGCTCTTGATTTCTTGCTTATCACTTTCGACTTCTGATGAATTGTTTGTCCAGTGTGGGAAATTAGCGTCAGATCAGGACCAAAAGAACCATGGTCGTTGTGGCATCCATTCATAGTTCCTAGAATGCATTCGTGGCATGAGGCGTTGTCTGAGGGCATGGTTTACTCATACGATCATACTGAGGCCAACCCAATATTTTGGCCTTAATGTAATATTATATGCTTGAGAATATGGGACGTAGGCACTTAAGGCTCGCTTCAAAATCGAGATGAACCCTACTGAAAATAGACATTATTTTGTAGATGCATGACCTAGAATCCAACGAGATTCAGCTCGGAGGAGGTTGACACCCGGAAACCAAATTCCTGGTCAAAACAAAGATCAAACAAGCTAGTAACTCAGATCTCGCATCATTCAGTCTTAGCAAATTGATTGAGTGCCAATTCCGAGAATGTTAGAATCATCACCCGTTGTTAGTCAAGGTACAGGGTAGGGTGGGGGTCGAGCTTTCTCATCCCGCCCCTGTCACGACCGAGCTCGCGCACGTCCCATGCCCTCGACGCCAGACGAACACCACCAAAACACGCGACGGATAATCACCACTTCCCACAGGCCCCGCCGCCAAGTTCAATACCATCTACCAATTGATCCAGTCTACTAGGCCTTCTATACCGACCTCGATCAACCGAGCTTGCGAGCCCGAATCTCCTTGTTGTACGTGTGCGTGATGCGAGCAGCTGGGGAAAGGGGGGCGTGGCGGTGGTTCATTTGCGACCGTTGCGCGAAACCGCCGAGGCTTGGTTGGATACAGCTGGGCCACCGATGCTAACAAGGTGGTGCATAGGTGTTTTTGATACCCTTTCTGCGAATTTGTACCTATCCACGATGGCCGACCTGAAGCAAGAAGCCGCCATGGCTCCGCCACGAGAGAAGCTTGAAGGTACAAAGACTCCGAGGACTCAGATCTCTAGAATCGTATCAACTAACAATGCTATTTAGCCCAGATCAAGTCCGCCGACATGGTGAGCCACACAGTAGCCCGACCCCGAAGCGCCTGCTAACTAGTCAACCTACACCACCAGACCGAAGATATGCAGCAGGAGTCCATCGAAGTTGGTACGTAGGGTAGCGCCCAGGAGGCAAAACAAGGCAGAACTAGGCTGACGAGGTTACAGCTCAGGAAGCCATGTCCAAATTCACTATTGAGAAGGTTTGATCTCGCCGTCCAGCCTCATACCTCCACGCGTCACGGGCTCACACGCATGGTAGGACATCGCCCAGCACATCAAGCGGACCGTAAGTGTTGTACCTTTGCATCCCCATGCTCGATCTCAGCTGACAGGTCTATTTCTAGTTTGACGAACGAAAGGGCCCAACCTGGCACTGTATCGTTGGCCGAAATTTCGGTAGCTTTGTGACTCACGGTACGTCGACTTCTTGCTCGCCTTGTGCTGCCTCGTATTTTGCCTTATTTTTGGAGTTGAAGGCTGACCAACCAAATCCTTTATAGAGACGAAGCACTTTATCTATTTTTACCTGGGGCACTGCGCCATCCTGCTCTTCAAGACGCAATAAACAAGCGAGCCGAAGCTGTGATGGATGGATATAACTGTGCTAGTTTGGAGCCGCTGGGTAGTACAAGGATTGCCAGTGGCAGAGCTACCGACATCTTTGTACGAGGATGATGGCTATGTATCTGCGGTTGCGGCTGCAGCTGCAGTGAGCTAGGAGCACAATCAAAACGGAGTTTGTCCAATGATGTTACCATGCTTCCCCCCGCATTCAGGACCTCGTAGCTGGCGTACTTATACTGTCTCGTGTGAACAGAAAAGGAGTGTTTATCCAGGTTTCAATTTGCACCGTGACTTCGAACGGAAAGCGAGCGGGCTCGAATAGTCTCATTCAAAGACATACATACATGTCAACGATGGCGGCGGACATCAGGCTCTAGGTACTGATGCTGGATCAATTTTCGATGATGTTTAGTCGCCGTGTCTCAGGGACGGTGCATAGAGAGTGGTGTAAGTGAAACAAGTTCATCTTGCCTCTCCGCCATCTCACCCACTACCGACCCTTATTGGCTATGCCATTTTCTCTACGGCTGTCCAAGTGTCTCGCAGTGAGACATACACACCAAGTTTTCAGATACACGGACAATTTCAGCCAGCCATTGAGCCAGCCAATCGGCTGGACATGACCTTTTTTCGATCGTGAAGGTTGTCGCACGAACATTAAGGTCGTTTAACAACATTAGGTAGGTTATATTGATGGAAATGATATTTGGGCATCTACCATGCACTCTGGGGAGCATGGTTAGAAAACCCTGCATCGCTGATCCAGCGCTACCTGAAAGTCAAATATCCTCGAAGAGAAGTTCACCCCTAGCTAGTGCCGCTTCTGGAGAGACATCTCTAGACGATCGACCGTTCGGCCGTCAGGATCTAGACGGTTCGGGTTGGAGGGACCACCCCGCTTTTTGGCGTCGTGGACCAAGGCTACAAAGTCGCTTCGTCTGCATGATGAGAAACTGGGGATTTGTGGCGGATCCTGGTGGCTTGGCCCGGTCGTTGGGATGGGTCATGGACGAGTAAATGACCCAGAAGAACTGATCAAGGACCGTCCGTTCTCGAGACGAAGTTGGTGGGGAGCCGTCAGGAAGCAGGCGGGAATCACGATGTCAGGAATTGATCTACAACAACGGCAGTCAGTGCTCTCAAACATGGGGGAACTACAGTCAAGTTTCCGTCGCCATTGACGTTCCATCCCTGGACACGGAAACTGGCACCCAATCGAGGAACTCATTGAAAAGGCCACCAGCGGGGAAACGTCCTTTTTGAAGACTTGAGCGCACCCGGTCAAACGTTGAGCATGTTGACAAGCGATCGGAAGCCCAATCAAGGTCCGAGGAAACGGCAGTTTTCACACCATTGATAAGTTGGTTGTGTTGCGGTCGGTCGCCGTTGATGATGGGCTCCAATCTACCAGTCCAATAGATCCGGAACTAGACATGGATGGCCCCTCTCGGCTTCCGTGGGCGTTGTCCGTTACCCACTGAATTGGGCTGGACAGGGATAACGAAATGTGCGTGAGGACCCCTCCCCCGAGTCCGGAATAGACGCTGGAAAGGAATCTGAAGTCGTTTCCTCGGTGGAAGTTGGCTGGAGCACCTAATTGAAGCCGATTGATAATCTTCACCCATGCCTGAGCATTCGTCAATGATGACGAAGATCCGGTACATGACGGGCCGGCAAGGCAGGACGCGTTTCCTACGGTATGATCGTCGCCCGGGCGAAGACAGACGGTCCCGAGGTGGCGATGAAGGCATGGCACGGGCAGGGGTTGGGGGATGCCGGCTGACTGAGTGCGTGTGTACTGCGTGCCCTCCGCATTGGCGCCATGCCTGATTGGCATGACTTGCAGCGGGCCTATCCGACTGATGGATACAGACGGCTGGGATGGGATGAGCATTGGCACCCTCGCTGCCCATTGCGAAAGTACCCGAGGAAGTACAGTGGGTGGGAGAATTGCTTCCGATCACGGTCGATGGATGAGAGTTAAGCCGATATTGAGCTGATGCGTAAATTACGATGAGATGAGACCATACCAGACATCATGGGATTCGACATATCGCAGAACTGTGCACTGAATGGTGTACGATGGTTGTCGTTTTTGGCTGAGGGATGGAGGCTGAGTGGAATTCGGTCCTTTGCTGATGTTCAGGCTGTGAGACTTCATTGCCCTGTTATGTGCGACACGACGACATATGGAGGATCTCCTACCTGTTCTAGGTCAACGGCTAAGAATTAGCGCTCATCACCAGCAAAGCACATGCTGCCATAGATACCGAAGAACCCGACACCCACGGCTCTCTCCCAAAACATGTCCTCCTGCATTGGGTACATCTCTGGAGCTCCGTCTGCTCTGCCCAAGTGGCTGGATATGATGTCCCTCGCATGGCCCATCTCATCATGGTGCGTTCTCTTTTCCTTCTAGGCCCAATTTGCTGGCTCCCCGAACACCGTACCCTTGTCGCCAACGCACACACCCTCATATATACAAAGGCAACGTTAACGAAATAGACAATCCTCTTAGCTGAGATAACATGATTTTACGCTTCATAAGAGATGGGGGCTGTTCCCCGGGTCAATCAGGGGTGGAAAATGCCAACTGAAGCGTTTCTTCATCTCAAGAGAGCCCTTTCACCTGTGCCATGTTGAGAACGATGTTGCCTTCTGTTTGGGTGCTCCCACTTCGAAAAAGCCGTTTGCCAGGGGGGGCTAGGAAGGTTCCCGCCGTCCGCGGCAGCGCATCAACCATCGGGCTGGACCTTGAACTATTACCAGGCCGGGAGAGGGAACGTCCAAGCTCGAACCAGTTGTTGAGTTATCACTGTAGGGACCATAGCCTGGTGTTCCGGAGATCTTAGGTGATACGTAGAAGGGAACGATGAAGATGGCCGCATTTCGCATTTAATCTGCATCAATACTGTACCTCGTAGAAACGGACATTTGTACGAAGTACAAGGGTGCTAGTTGCGAGACACTGACGTCAATTCCAGGAAGTCCCAGCCGTATTCACTGTGATGATGTACTTGGCAGAATTCACTTTCGAGTCCTCGCATGCTGCATCCTCAACAGTGCGAAAATCAATGATGCTGCACCCGCATCCAACATGGCGTACAGTAAGACAACACCTGGTACCTCATCTGTATGGCCCGATGTATTCTGCTGCAGCCCGTGAGATTTCGTACACCACGCGGGGCGACCGACCGAATGGAGATGCGTTCCTTACAGCCCTACGCCAGTAGATGCTGACGGGTAAAGACAGGCCCGCTAGTGAGCTACCTGGTTGACGGACAGGGCATATCAATTCGACACGAATTTCATATCGCGATTTGGGCCTTTGGACAGTTCCAATTCGATCAATTGTAATTACCAAGGGTGGCCTCCTTGTCGCAGGAAGGGAGGAGCCTCATCGCCCGTCCGCAACATCAAACACGGGCGCCGAGGCCAGGTGCCGCCAGTACGAGGCCATAGTGGGCCTTCCCAAGCCCTTCTTGCGAGTTGACTCCTCTGGTGGATGCATCCCGCGAGATACCGACAAGGGCGGGCCCGCAATGTGTCTCTCGGTGTCTCTCTTGAGCGGTGTTCGTGTCGGCCATGCCCGTCTAGCAGATATCAAGGAGCGGGCGCTGGCGTTCCCTGCTGCTGACAATGATGTGGTGCCGTTGTCGGCACTGCCAGCGACGAGGCCGTGGCGGAAGTTTGAAGCGGTCTGCTTAACATCAGATGGATTAGGTTTGGGCCAATGCCTGCCCGCCTCGCGCGGCGTGGCCCCCCATGGTATCAGCTTTGGGGGTAACACAAGTGGCATTGGAGGGGTTAAACCCTCGGGAAACACAGGCCAAAGGCGTATCTGGGTTGGAGGAGAGCGTGGGATGTGGGATGCAGGAGAGGAGGGTGTGGATGCTGAGCTCTGGAGTCTGGCACCAGTGGCCGAAAACTGGAAGGCCTGAGGTCTTTGAGGATGAGGTCGGCCTGACAGTTCGGCGACAGCTGACCATGAACGCGCCAAGCCCAGTGCCGGCGGGCCTGATTTGCTGATACACGCCCCCCCCAGGCAAGTAAAATGCAAAAGGGAAGGAAGAAGAGACCTGCCCCCCCGTACCTGCCTGCCGCGCCGTCTGCTCAGGCACCTGCCTGTAACTGACGCCGAGGAAGAAACCCAAACTCTCCCAGGAACAGCATCGCTGAGTTTCAGGTTCAGATTCGTGTTAATCACCAATTCGAGCCAAATTTCAATCTGACCTCAGGAACCAAGCTCACACGACAACGCATCTGTCAATCTCAGCGCCAACAGTCATTGAGCGAAAAGAAACGCCATCAAACCGACCGTCGGTGATGTCAGCGAACCAGTGAGTCGTGTGCCACTTTGGACCCTTTTGGCTGTGACTCGAGGCGGCGCCCTTTCCAAGGCACATGCGGATGTACCGACCAGGGCCTGCTTCGGCCACGACCAATTGACCCGGCGGATCCAGACCTGGCCCGGCACATCTCGTCAATGTCCATTCCAGTGAGCGGTCGATGGTCGCATGGTGAGCGTTTCTGACCTGACAAGCTGTGACAACGACGGGATAAGACGTTGTACATGTACCCTGGTAAGCAACAGTACCAGAAACTGTATTTCTCTGCCGTGTCGTACAGTACGTGATGAATGGCTTGGCCGATGGCAATGACAAGATGACTGTCCCTCCTTGATATCCTCTGCCCTACGGCGCCTCTCACAGTGGGGATAACCTAGATTGGCATTGGGACCCATCTCGACCTTTTGTCATCCGACTTCTGTGTCTGTCTCCTCTGTTCTCTGCCTTTGTTTTGGTCATTACAGTTATTATTTAGCCCTGCTTAAAAATACAGTTCTGAAGCTGGGTCGTCCTGGAATAGTGTCAGACGGTCCACAGTGGGAGTCCATCCGTTGTCGGCCGATTGGAAGAGCGGCTGTTAGGGTAGCTAGGGTCGCTGGGGTGCTGGTGTGCTGGGGTGTTTGGAGACGCTATTTGCAGGCATAAACGTGAGTTACGGCGTAGCGTAGCGGCTTTTCAGGTTCATTTGAAGCCATGATCCATCCCAAGGGCGGACAGAGAGATGACGGGAAGGGACTGTTTCTCGGGAGGGCGACCGTGGACCACTCAATTTCGCTGGATAGAGGGAGGAGAGCGTCTATCGAAGGAGCTTCCTTCATCAATTGAACGTGTTGGGACTGGTGATCTCCCATGAGAAACAGGCCTGGCCATGTTCGGGTTGACAGATCCGCTGGGACCTCCACTCCGGGCCATTGCTGTCTCGCCATGGGTCCGTAGTGGTTCGCTAGCTCAACCTGCCCGCTGGATCCAGCCCATCTAAGGTCCCTGGGCTGTCATGGAATAACTGCCCGCCAAATAATAACAAAAAAAACATGGGAGCAAGTTAATCACAAAGTCCAGCAACAACCACAACAGCCCGTCGTTGCCGCTCCAATTTGACTTGATATTCCCCAAGTCGCAGAAAATAGACGCATCAAAGAGGGCCTTCCCGGCGAACCCTGAAAAGGACGCTCTGGTGGTGCTACTGTACCTCCAACGCCTGCATGCATGCGTGCACCACCACACAACTCTCGTCAGTCGGTTGTCCCATGAGCCATTCAAGGATCCCCCAAGTTCAGGTCTGGACAGCCAGAAGTAGCGACCCGGTATCCCTCAACGCCGCTAAAGCACCCGCATCAGCCCCATATACCCCTGCAACAACCCCGGCTAGGTACCCGAGGGATACTTTACTCCCTCCCACACGTAGCCACGCGCACCCACAAGCGCCGCCGCCGCCCCAGCGATGCTAGCGTAGTGCAGTGGAGGTACTTTGCCCTGGAGAAGCTGCCAGCGTGGGAGACCGCTGAAGCCCGCTGTAGACCCTGTAACCCACCCCGTGTGTAGGCGGTGCTGTAGGCGGTGCTGGGCGCTGAGCTGGCGCTGGGCGGAGGTGTTCCCGAGTGACATCAGGCACGTCGTCCCATGGTGAGAGGCTTCCAAGGCAAGGTAAGTCGCCTGTGCCCACACCCGTAGGTTCTCCCGTAGGTACCTCCTGTAGGTGCACCCTCCCGGTCGGGTCTCTTCGTCTCGTCCCGTAACCCGTTCCCCCATTGTCTCCGCTCCCCCAACTTTCTTCCTCTCCTCCTCTCGTCGTCAACGGGAGCTGCTTCTCTCTCCGCTGGTCGAACCCATCGTGGAGTGGCTTGTTTTTGTGTTTGTTGCGTTCCAAGGTTGCTCATTGTCCTGCGGGCAAGAAGGCAAATCGCAGCCTCTTCTTTGTACCCCCAAGGTTGATCGGAGATTGCTCCGCCCAATTCCCAACAGCTGCCTCACTTTCAGATGACAATGTGATGACCTTCTTTCTCACCTCGACCAACCTCTCCTACAAAAAAAATTCCCTCCGGCAGACAGTGATTCACTGGCAACTCTCCTCCTCTAAACCAACTCGCCGACCATACTATCGAACCCACTTCAACGACAATACGACACTCGCCCCACGACGCTGAACTGATCGACCTCGACTCCATATCCGCGTCATTTCCCACCACGGCCTTTCTAGGCTCGTGAAGACCTCCAGTATGAACTCGCTAAAGGTTCCCGACAGCGGGCTGCTGCTGGAGGGCTCGGCTAGCAAGGACTCCAACTTGCCGCCTCAAGCCTTTGCTATAACACTCAACGACAATGTTATTGAGGATATGATCAAGTGTTTTCAGGGTGGTGGTGATATTCAACTTGCCCTTGGCTCTAGTCCGGTAAGTTCGAGCTATCATGACACTGTTTCTATTTTCCTGCCTTCTGTTGGGGCACGCAATGCTGTGCAGGCTGCCGAAAGCTAGCTTCCTCCCTATTGTCCTCTCGTGAATGAGATCAAGTTCCGCTTCGCAGCTGTCAACGGTTGCTAATTCACCTGGACTTTCTAGGCTTTTCTCTATGGCTCCAAAACTCACAACATTACTCCTACGGCTACCGAATCTTACCCTTACGACCTCTACCTTACCAAACCTTTCGAATCGACCCGAAGAGCTGAGAAGCTACCGCACGCAATGTCGATATTCAAGAAACCCAAGGTGCCTGCCAAGGTGTGGACCGAGAAGGTTGACAAGAAAACCGGTGCTGTGACCAAAACTAAGCTACCCAACAAAACTAGTCCTTCCTCGGGAGTTGACACTGGCCTTGAGAACCTCCGTGGTGGGCTACAGGCTGCGGAAGCTGCAAAGGAGAAGTCGGTCTCGCCCACTTCGCAGTTTGGTCTCACATTACTGACTATATCTTATCTAGGGCTCGCATGATCAGCATGCCCTCGAAGAAGGCGGCAACCAAGGCGAAAGGCAAGCTGTTGCCGGGAGGATATGGCTCAACCCCTCGATCGATACCCGCATCTCCCGCCGTGTCAGTGGCCTCGCCATCAACACCGGTCCCAAATGCTTCCCAGCAATCTTTGGAACGAGCTAAGGAGCTGAGAGTTACATTCATCCACGAACTTGCCGTGCAAGACCGATCAATTGAATATCTCAAGGAAAAGTGGACGGGCAAGGAAGAAGATATGAGACCAACCTTGAGAAAGGTTGCTGATGAGGACCCAGCCTCCAAGAAGTACTCATTGAAGAGGGCATTTTGGAAGGAACTGGACGTCTTCAATTACGACTACACCGAAGAGGAGCGACAGAAGGCGATCGATAATGCCGTTCGCATGTTCGACAGAATGAGGGTATCCCTAGAGGATCCAGCGTGGCAGAAGCTGCTACCCAGAGAGGACCGAGACAAAGGTATATGCCTTAGTCGAGTACAAGCCAACTTGGCCAAGGGCCCAACGCAGGCCACTCCCAAGCACGCGACGTCCGATGGCGGTTCTACACCTAAAGACGAAGCCGGTTCTGTTAATGGTGACAAGCCGAAGGTCGGAGGTCAAAGCATGTCAAGATCAGGCTCAAATCCCCTACCTTCAAAGCCTAAGAAGACCGGTGGGCAGGACTCTCAGGTCAAGAGACTGCTCGGAAATAATACTAAGGCGAAGACGAAAGCGGCAACCCCTAAGACCTCTCCTGTCAAGACGAAGGGAGGCGGCACCAAGGCTAATGGTGGTCGAATTCTATCCAAGGAGATCATCGAGAACTCTGATTCTTCGGGAGATGAAGTGGTTGTCAAACCAAACGTCGCTACCAAGCCAGTTGTCAAGCCAGCGGGCAAGCCAGTGGCTAAGCCAAGAGAGACTGTACTTGCGAAGCCTCGGCCGATTGTTAAGGAGCCCGTCAGGGAGCCCGCCAGGGAGATCGTCAGGCAGCCTGTCAAACAACCTATCAAGCAGCAACAGACTACGAAGCGGCCTCGTGACGACGATGACTCAAGCTCTAGCTCCGGCAGTGCACCTCTTTCCAAGCGTCTCAAGCCTAAGCAGCCGTTACCTGGCCCACCAACCAAGCACCGCCCGTCAGATGCGAGCCAGAATTCACGTGGAGGTGGTACGACTTCCTCGCACAAAAGCAAAAACACTTCGCCAGCTAAATCCTCGCCATTGGCCTCTTCCCCGCCTACGAATGCCTCGGATCTCGAACACGATGCACCACCTGCGCCGGCTCCCGTCAAGAAACGCAAGGCAGAGGCTGAGAGCCAACAATTGACGGCGAAGCGACCTGCGAACGGCGAACGCAGCGCCTCCCCCGCGCTGGTGAGCAAGGCGGCTAAGTTCCAAGCCTATTACGAAAAGTACACTGCGCTGCACCACGAACTTTCCGCATTGGACAATCCTCCCGTGACTAGGGTGACGGATCTGAAGGACATGAGATCGCGTTTGGCGGTCATGAAGAAGGAGATTTACAGGGAGTCTACGCGTGAAGGACTCTATTGATGAGGTGTGACTGAAACGACAGGGGTAATCTGGAACATGGATCTAGGTGAGGATCTGAGGAGGGCGCACAGCATCATGAACCTTGCTTTTGATTTTTGGCATTTGCACAAAGGAACCAGGGATTTGCATTACAGGAAAAAGAGCTTCACGGACAGGGTATATGAGCTCTCTGATTTGGCTGATTTGATACCACACGGATACTATAGCTGGACATAGGAAGATCCAGACGAAGACAGAATACAAAGAATTCAAAAGTACCTCGGCCTTCATTGTGTGTCCACGTTTAAGGCAGCTGAATTGCCGGAATATGAAACATCTCCATGTGATGGGGTGAGCCTCGAGCTCGTAAGCGACCCACTTACTCTTTGATGTAGGGTAGTCCCGCTAATTCGGCGGGATTCTCTTGTCCTAGGCAACCGCTAGGAACTGCAGTTGGATGCGCGCGATGAATAGGCACTCAAGAGGTGGCGGAGTAGGCAGTGGAATTTCATACGTTGTTCTAGAACTATTTTTTTGAGTTTGTTGAAGTTCTTCACTGGCGTTGAGGCAGAAAAGTACTACTGAAAATTGCGAGCAGCTGATTTTATGCTGACAACATTATCACAAACTCAATCATCTTGTAGAGATTCCACGTATCCTCAGGAATGCGAAGAAGCACTCGCATTATAAGTTTGTTGAGTGTAAGAGCATATAGCTGCGAATCACAAGCCCATGGGTGATTTTGTATTTTGACTTATGTGACGGGCAAACTTAAGCGTCAAACATTAGCCGTACTAGAAATATACATCAGAATGACCCGCACTACCTCTGAACCTGCCGCCAAATATCCCCCGTGTAACTCATATACATCCCTGTGTGTCACAAAGTGCTTTGCGACAAGTCGTACCATGCAGGCTGCCGATTGGGGGCTGCAAATACACTCTTACGAACATGTGCGCCTGAAGGGCGAGAGCAGCAGTGTATTGTAGCAACACGGCCAACTAAGCACGCTTGCAGAGGCCGGGCGGGGTTTATGGTCACCACTCGCACTGAAGATTCTTGCATTGAAAGTTCGAAATTGAGTGTTGTTGAGTTGGGTGGAACGCTGTCGTTGCTACCCTAGCGTCTCACGTCGTCGGAAGATCCCCGTGGAGCTGATTGAGTAAGGCTAGCCAATCGGCAGTTAGTGGGACCTGCACCGTCCCCCACGTGGTTCCGTACCAGGAACCTGTGGCTGGGCATCGGGAGTTGCTCAGGTAAGCACCCATCAGCTGTGGCTGAAGCCGACGACGGCTTCCTTTTTTGCCCCCCTAGTCGCCGTTAGCTCGTAATTTTTTTTTTCGGTGGACGGGGGCGGTGGACGACATAGGGTCCGCGATTTGCGGATTCGCTTTAAAGGACCCTCCCCCAGAGACTAAGTCCCGTTTCTATTGTCTCCGCTGATTTTCCTTGTGATAAGGGTAAAAGTAACTCTTAATTGGCCTCTTCTCCTTGATCATGTTCCGTGTTTGAGGTGCTCGCAGGAGCACCATCTAAGTTCTTCCGGCCACCTTTTTTTTTTTCCCTTGCTTTTTTATTTTCTGCTGGATAAAAAGTCCTTGCTCGGTTCGTTGTACTCTGAAACGAGTTTCAGCATGGTTCTCGAGCCGCTCGACTTTCCACAGATGTGGCAGCGTCCTAGGTACGCTGTCCTGGTGGACATTCTGCAGAGCCTTGAGCTCAGTCCCCCAGTTTGGAATCACAATCGATCTCGTTCTGAGATTATTCACGCGCAGGAGTCTCTCGCCAGCCAGCGCAAGGGCGAGGTTACTCGGTATATCTGCTCTATCATTGGGAGTCCCTTGGAATGGATCGAGGATGACGACGAGAAGGAGGTCATCTGGACGCAGGCTAGCAAGCGAATGTCGGAGAGATGTGGAAGGACGGCGATGGGAGAGGTTATTCGTCGGTGGCCTTTTGAGGGAGAGAGTGCTGCCTCAGAGTCCTTTGAGCTCATTATTCGGGAACCTGCATTGACGGGTGACTCTTTGGGGTTCAAAACTTGGGGCTCATCCTATGTCCTCTCTCAACACTTGCCTCACTTGGCAGATAGGTCTTTGTTTCGAATCTTCGATGAGACTCTGGGTCAACCTCGTCCGGATGTGTTGGAGCTTGGTTCGGGCACTGGTCTGCTTGGTCTGGCAGCTGCTGCGCTGTGGAAGGTTCCTGTCGCACTCAGCGATTTGCCGGAAATCATGTCGAATCTGAAGCACAACGTGGACAAAAACGCGGACCTTGTTGAATCACTGGGTGGCTCCCTCAAGGTCGGCCCCCTGACTTGGGGTGGCAGCGAAGACGAGGTCGATCAGACTCTCTTCGGAGAGCCTTTCCAGTTCAAGGTACGAGCCAAAATCTTCTCCTCACTGACACACTCCAGGCCCTGACTCTGAATCTAGATTGTCCTCGCAGCTGACCCTTTGTACGATGACGAACACCCGGCATTGCTTGCCTCTGCGATTAGCCAGCATCTTGCGCTGGGCTCTGAATCGCGGGCTGTTGTTATGGTGCCCAAGCGTGACGAGACCACAAAGCAACTGCTTGAGGCGTTCAAGCAGTCAATGCTGGACCTGGATTCACCATTGTTTTGCGAGGAAGAAGATGAACTCGCGGGGCAGGATGACTGGGTTGGGGATGAGGAGGGCGGGCAGGTTAGGTGCTGGTTGGGGGTGTTCTCGAGGGGAGGATCGCCAATGACGCAGGAAATTAGCGACGATGCATCGTAGGGGTTTCTGTTTTCATAGACTTGGATTTTAGACGGAGGCATAGACACTACACATAGACTTAGACATGTTAAGACGGGTCGGATAGGGAAACAGGTCACGAGGATAGACATGAGCATCACGCGAGAGGAGTCAATGAATTCGTTCCCCTAACATCTTCCTCTCCCACACCTCCTCGTGCCCCTTTTACACTCAACTTATTCTGGCCTAAAACCCCCTGTGCTTTTTATAATTGCTATCAGCTGGCTATTCACTGCCAACACTTATTGCCAGCTGCGCACTAGTAGCATATAGCTGCCTGCCTTTCTCCCCTCATCACTCCGCGGGGCCCGTCTGGCACACGCCCTTTTTTAATTCCCCCCATCACGATCGCTCGCTTCCTTGACTCCTCTCGCAACCTGAGTATTCGCCAGCAGTGATTATCTCGCATTCCCGTCCCTCGTTCACGGGATTTGGACGCACGTCTTTCTTGCGTGTCGCCTATCCCTTCTGCGTCCCCTTTGTCGTCGTTGTCTTCTCGAGTTCTTCCTCTTTTGTATTTTTTCTTTAGCTTCCTTATTCTTATTTCACTCTAGTTTGACCTCCAGAACTCACAACCTCGCACCGCTTTGGCTGACACCTGGACTCAAATTAGTTGACTGCTGCAGTGGGCTTCATATTTGCGCGCAGTGCACGCAAACCACGATTGACCCTTATTTTTCAACGACACACCTTCGGATCTCTTCGCTTCGAATCCAAATCAAAACTGCAAAAATTCAAGCTAAACTGCACGTCTCCCACTGCCTGGGCGGGATATCGCGTCGCTTTTGTGACTATGGTTGGCCAGAACGTGTACACCGACGACCAGATCAAATTCGTTCTCAACGAGTGCCTCAATGGAACCCCGGGAGAGGAAATCTCGAGGAGGTATAACGTGAAATTTGACGTCAAGGAGGAGGGCAAGTTGACGGCGAATCGGCTACGGTACGTGAAGAACAAATATGGAAAGGACCCAAAGTTCAAGTATGTCAACCCTACACTGGGTGTTTCTCTGAGGGTTAGCCTCTGTCATTCAGAGATGATGAAACTGATAGCGAAAACCCGAGTAGCACGTGTATGATCAATAGTGGTATGGGCAGGAAGCGTAAGAGAACGACCGCCAATACCAGGTATGTCGACCCCTTTCCCTCCCTCCATGGACTCCTAGTCTCACCACTCCTTTCTCTACAGCGGAACTTCAAACCCAACCTACCAAGATTGGAAAAATGATGGGTTGAATACCGAATTGAGTGCTCCACCAGCAAAAAGACCAGCAATTGCTTCGAAGAGCCTGGCTTCTGCGATATTGCCTCCGAACGGTACCTTGATGACGGATACAAAACGCACAGCGGCAACATCGAGGATGAGAATCGCCACCTCAGGAGCTCCTGGTGTCCCTGAGGAATTCACATTTACCTCTACGTCCTTTCCACAATACCCTCGAACTGATCAGTCTGCCTCGACTATTGACAATTACCAGTCTCAGCTGAATCGCCAATTCTCGCCTACACTCTCGAACAACTTAGGAGTCTCTTCTCAGCCCCAGGGCCACCAAGGAAACACCAATCTCGCCAGTCCGTATGGGGCGGTTAACATGGAGGCCTGGTCTCCCCAACTCCCCCCCATGAGAGCTCCTCCATATACTGAGGATATTAAACCAGCTTTGTACGCCTCGACGGAAGATATTGCGACATATCGTGAACCCCATAACAACCAGTCCCTGATTGACCTATATCATCCCTCTAAGGCAGGAAATTACATACCCTCAGCTTCGCCGCAGTTTCCACAGAACTTACAGAACTTGCAGGCCCCTCGGGCAGGTGGCTCTTCATATGGCAGCTACTCGCTCCAGAGCCAGGGTCGACTTTACAACGAAGTCACTTCGCTTCTGCCACCGACCGAGAGCCTGCCGCCGATGAAAGCCCCCACGCACTCTAGTCCGTTGTCATATGACACCATAGAACCCTTTATGTCAGATGGATCAGGCGACGGATCGGCTATCTCGAGCACCCTCCCGCAAGATGACTACAGCTGGTCTGCCCTGGTGGCGCAATACGGCGACGAACGGCATCAACTCTATAATCAGACGGCTTCCATCGATAGTGTCCTCCATTCGAACTCTGCTCCGGCTAGTACTAGACCGCTGCTCAGTGCTCAAATCCCCCGCGCTTTCGCACCGCAGCACGCTCCAGGCGAACAGGTATCCCCACCCCGTGAGCACCCATTCCCCGACGGCGAGCGGTCCTGTGATAGTGGACAACCACCCTCGATCGACGGTGCGTTTGCATATTGCAGTGAAACATTCCAGGTTATCGATGAACTTCCTTCATCTGGCGGCGAATTCGCCTACTCTGAAGAACACCCCTTTGCTGGTGAAATCCCCTCATCCGCTGAGCCATCCTCAGAACAAACCCTCCTAGGCCCTCGCGCTGACCCCAACTCCGGAAGCAGTGCGGCATGGATCGAAACCAATCTCGTCCCCCAAGCTTGCGAACTAACAGCCCCCTCGTCCGTCGCTCTGCACGGCCGGAATACCTCCACGGATGACGCCGTTACCAACGAGACCATCGACCCGAGGATGCTTAAATCGATGTCCCAAGTTGACCGGGATAGCTCCTCGTTGCCAGAGGGACAGCTGTTGACACCTCTCCACGACGAGCCTGCAACATCGGAGACAACTAGGATAAATGTGGACTTAGAACCTAAAGGGACATAAGCGCAGGGAGGTTAGTATCGAGGACCCACAGGAATGGTATCCTTGTGCAGGAGGCAGTTTTGGACGAAGGACAGAGTAGGCAACAAGCCATCATGGACTGAAAAAGATAACTGGAAAGGAAATGGAAGAAAGGATAGCAAGGAGGGACACAGCGGAAGTAAGTCTGGTTTTAGGACTTTGGATACAGCTTTCCAATCGAGTAGCAGTGGTATACAGACTCCCCACCATCTTCCTGTCGCATCCAACGCAGCGGGAACTGTATGGTATTTACTAGTGAAGATACCAGAAAACTGATTTCATATCATCCTTGAACATCAACCCCATTTTGAAGACTCCTCATCCTCCTTTCCGCCTGATCCATCCGAAAGGGTATCTAGTGCACTTAGAAACGAATAGACCGCCGCTCAAATTCTCTTTAAATGTCATCTCTGCCGCTGAAGGGCACTCAAGGGTCGTGTGATCTGGTCATGATAAGGTGTAGCCAAAAAAACGCAAGGCCGCCTGCCAAAATCTAGTAGAAGAAAAAGGGGATGTGGGAAGGCGAATAAGTGATGAGAAATATGCATGGCCAGGTAGGAAAAAACATTAACAATAGAAAATAAGAAATAAAATTGAGACAAGGTCGATCGATTCGGCTTAGACCACGATGCTGACATTTCGTCGCTGCTCTACCTCTTCGAGGGAGAATTGAAAAACAAATCGGAAGAGGTCGCGAAGGTAGACGTATCTCTGCGAGCTCTTGCTCATAGCATGGATGGCTTTGGCCATGTCGTGTGCCGAGACACGCTTGCCGCGGGTAGGTAAGGTATGGTTTCGGGGTATGATAGCGTCCGTGAGGACGGAGTTCTTGTATTGAGATAGCAAAGCGGCGTGGGAGGTTAGAGAACCGAAAGACCCGGCAGGTAAACCCTGGACAAACTTCTGGAGAGTTGCGGACCCACTGCTCGGGTCGCTGATAGTATCGCGGTTAAAGCCAAGATTCATAGCGGCTCGGAGGACGAGGATTTTGGCTCGCGTAACGTTAGGATCTTCGTTTCCCGCTGTAGTAGTTGCAGTACTGGATGTCCTCGTGCTGCTCTTGGAATAGCTTGATAGGTTTGAGGCGCTACTAGACCATCTCCCCCCTCGCCCATTGTCGCTGGTAGGTCCAAGAACGAGGATATTGGGCATTTGAGGAGACCGACTTTCGGGTGAAATAGGGGTGTCCTCGAACTCGGTCACAGGTGTTTCGGGAACGGGTGCTGGCTTCCTAGGCTTTTCCTCCTGCCTACCATTCTTAATGCTCTCACGCTTCGAGTGGATGGATGATCGGTTCGAGGTTCGGCTCTCACGGCCACTCTGGTCAACGACTGGGTGGGTGAAGAAGCCTGTCTGGCTTGGACGGGGGGTGCTTCTCTCGGGTCGAATCTGTGTCCAGCCGTCTCTGAACATATCGCATAAATGCCAGCATGCTTGAACTGCTTGAGCTAACTCTTCCTCCTCTTGTGGCCTTCCATCACGCTTGTTCTGACGAATATTGAAAAGCATTTCGGCCAGCGCCCAGCATGCCCGCAAGAGATGATCAGTTTCGTCGAGCAACTCGCTGCGTTGTTTCATGAGTCGATGGCATAGGGTGATGTAAAAGTCTAGCGTCCGCTCTCGAAATTCTTCGGGGAGGTTGCGACTATCCTGAGCGCTGTAAAGACTTGGCGGTGTTAGAGCAGGTAGAAGTCGTCGAAGGGCTAATACTCACTGGTTGTTCAATTCAAAACTGACACGCAAGACGGAATCTGCTGCCTCATCCTTGCGCTCTCGTATATCGAAAAGAGCCTGACAGAAGTCACGGCATAGATCAAGATTTAGTCTGACGCTAAACGAACCGGCATCTTCGTCTCGATTATCGTAAAGCCGCTGGCAGAGTTTCCAGCATGTCTTCCAAGCCTTTTCATGAGCATCCGGAATCCCAGAATTGTTGAATACTTGGGTACGATGAATGGAACTGAGGCCAGACAATGAGTTGCATAGAGTCCAGCATTGTTCGAGGGTCCTTCGCAGAGCCAAGACCTCGTCGTGCTCCTGTGGCATGGGCATAATATCTGAGGCGAAGTCCTCATCATCTCCCTCAGCTTCAGTCTGTTCGTCAATTTCTACCCCGCTGTTAGTTCCGTGGTTCCTGTATAACAAAACGCCAACCTACTCTCAAGACTGCTGGTACTGCTCGATCGCAACCGGCTTTCATCCTCTAGCATTGTCTGCAAGTCTTGCGCACGGGGTGTAGCGCTATCAAGGCTATATCGCACAGGGTGGACGTCTGTTGAAATTGGAGGACGAGTTGGATGTCCTGATGGCTGACCACCGTTCGGTCCACGTTGATCGAGGGGTGGTGAATTGTGGCTGACTTTCTCCGGAGTTCCATTGAGGGCAGCTAGACTGACGGGGTCCGACTTGGGCGACGACCTTTCACTCGGCTGGCTCTGGCGAACCGTGTCGGAACCGACCTGTTTCAAGTCAGCGATACAGTCATGCCTCCTGAACAGAGTGCAAACCAACCCAACTCGCGAAGCTCTCAGGAGCATGTATGACGGAGACAGCTTCCTCGCTCGCCGGCGGCTGGCGCACAGTGTCGGGGAGATTGGTGGTCAGCATCAGGAGCTGTGATGAATGTCAGCAATTGGGCCTCAGCCATTCACCTATGCTAACAAACCTCAGAGCGGCGGTTGGAAATCTCATCCGTCGATTCTCTATGAACATCCTCTGATACATCGTCCTCGATTTCCGTTGTCTCCGTGCCGTTGGAGGTCACGGGGGAGGGTCCCACAATGTCACTGGGACTCATGAGATTCATTGTGCTATTAGAAGAAATTCGATTGACGGAACTGGGTCGGAGGGAGGCGGAGTCGGTGACGGCAGGAGGGGATGAGCTGTAGAGGCTGGTCAGCAATGAATTGATTAAGACAAGTTTAGTCAGAGCTGTAACGTACACCACCCTGAAAGGGGATCGAAGGCCATCTGATTCCGCAGGAGCAGCCATGTCTCTCTGGTAAGGATACGGGAATTGCAGGTTTCCAGTGGACGACCTCAAGGGAGCTTCGAGAGCCATGACGGGAAGCTGGGAGTTGATATACTGAGTGACGGCGATGTGCCGCACTCGAATGGGTTGGAGCGAGCTCAACCGTCACAGCACAATGACAAAAATGCCTTGCGAGCTGCCAGATACGCAGTCGACAACGATTTCACCCCTCTTCAGTGATGGCTTTGGGGAGGTTGAGTTGTCGGCGGCCCGTCGGACTACTTGAGCTATCGTAGGATTGAGTCCGGAGGTACCTGAGGATGGTAGGCGCTGAGGAGGGGGAGGGTCGGCCGGGCCTTTGGGGGAGGGTCAGCAAGCTTCCAGGGCCAAAGCAAGCTAAAAGGCGACAGAGGCTCCGAGGTAGGTCAGAGGATGGGAGAATGGAGGGCGGCAGGTTTAAAGGAAGTGGAAGAGACGAGGAGACTTGATGAAGCCAACCAACGTTGGAACCTTGGGAAGGAACCCGCAGGCAGACAGACGCACCCGGACCGGGGGGTGGCCGTTGGTCCCCTGTAAGCCCCGAAACTTGGAGCCCTTAATGGAGTACCTTTAGTGACCTGGGCGCCGCATCGATCAGGGTCGTAGTGCTGTAAAGGGCCCGTACCTCAATAACAAGACTCCTCGGCTGATCCTGCAATGCTGCAGCGGCGGGGAGCCGGAGCTGCAAGTTGCGCTTATCGGGTACCAGGTACGAAGGCTAAGAGACGCGGTAAAGGCCGCTTCAGGCTCGGGCTTTTCGGGGTGTGAGGAATTATGTCAACACAAGTTCTGTTGTTATTGTTGACAGACAGGCGCGTGTCCACTCTCACGGGCAGCATCCAGCAGCATCCAGCGTGAGAATGATCCACGGTACACAGTCCACGGACCACGGGTGAAGGTGTCGGGGTGGGTGCGACTAACGGACAAGTCGTGGGCTTCTAGGAGGGGCTCTGCGGCTAACTCTCGCCCTGTGACAGGTCCTTGCCAAGGGGAAAGCGGACCGCCCGTAGCTTTGTAGACGCAGCCCGCCAAGCCTGGTAGGAGAAAATGGAGGGATATCGCCGGAGAGAGACAGGGGGAGAGAAGAAACAAGGGGGAGGCAACGACAATTGGCCCTTGTTATTAAATGTTGAGCTGTTTCTGCGTTTCGAAACGAAGCTCGCGGCTGATACGAAAGAAACAAATGGGTTAGGGAATGAGGATAAAGAGAGAGGAAAATGACGGCAAGGGAATGACGGATGGAGCGGGTAGCTGGTCTTAGACCGTTCACTGTCTTAGTGGTGTCCTCATTTAGTGGAATAGGGTGTGGTCAATGCAACGTCCAGCCCCCGCTTTGTTGGACATTCGACAATCAATGCGTGGGTGATGATGGGTGAGCCAGGAGAGATGCTCTGACTGTCGTGATCAAAGCCTCGATCGTCAATTATTCCACCCGAAACAACCTCTATCGCGTAGAGAGTCTCGAATTGGGTGGGAATCATCTCGCGTTCCCAGCCCGACGCCATACCGCTGCAACAGCAGCTCCCAGGTCAGGCTGACCATCAAAAAAGTCCCTGAGTCCAATGAAACCAATGCCCAGCAGTCTCCGTGCGCGCCTCTCTTCACACCTGTTCCCCCGTCCCTCCACCGTCATCCACCAGAGAAACATCCATCGCCATGAACACCCACTCACAGGCCACCACTCGGTCGTAGTGGAGGATGGGGAAGCCTGTCCAGAGCTCCTAACTCGTGGGGCTGCATCAAAATGGACAGGCCTCGGCGCTTAACTAAAGGTGGGTCCTGGGATGGACCTCGCTCCCACCAACGAAGTCGACGAGTCGCAGCCCTTACATTTTACCATATCCTAGACATCCTCCACTCACCCACTCGCTTCTACGCCGCTTCATGAGATGGGATGTGCTACTTGCATATTGTCGGCGTCTACGCAGGGCAGGTAAGAGGTCCATTTGGCATTCTGGGCATTCACTGCACTGGCTGCTTGTCCCAGATCAGCTCGGGTGGACGACGTCTGTTTGGCTCTTTGTTGTAACTTGTCCAATGACACCGCCATCCGCACCCTCCATTGACACGTCGCGCCGTGACACCGACACATGTGGTGGTTGCGTTGCTCGCTCTGGACGGCTGAGCCCGAGATCGATCGCTGATAGGGGAGCCTTACGAATTCTCACTTACACATATCTCAATGTCTTAGCAACCTGAATCTGAGGGTGGCCGGGCGTTGGTAGCCACCTGCCACCCACGGCACATCGATAGGGTTTGGGAGTCAGCTCGCTCTGGTCGCTGGATCAGGTCGCCTGCTGAGGGATCACCACAACGCCAACAAGCGACCCAGCGCAGGTCCCATCCATGATCCCGTCGCTTGGGTTCTCTAGAGTCGATGGCCGATGGTCTGGTGGGCGGTGGGCAGAGGAGAAGGCCAATGAACGGTCGCCGTCAAGAACCCGGCAGTCTGGTCCCGGCGGCTTTGGACACGCTAAAACAAACCGGTTGGATCCACTAGCCCGGGCGGTAGAGTGGGTCTCTATCTATTGTGTGAGAGGATGGACTTTCTATGTGTACTGGAGGGCTCGGCCATGGCTTTCGTTCTGGGGCTTCTCGGCACGCCGACGCCTTGGAAATTGTTGGCTTGTTGGTTGACAAGTATGCATACATACATAGGTAAGGCTCAAGGACATTTCAGACGAGAGTGATCTGTCTTCGGCTATGGCTGGCTTTGTGAAGATTATAAAACTTGAGACATGTCTATCGATCGTTCGATTGAGAGCGAAAATGAAATGAAACGAGACGAGACACCGATCTTTCTGCATGGGACGCATAACATCTTGCGTACCTCAAACCCTCCCAACCTGCCAACATAAACCGGGCATATCAGCCACTGCAACTTTCTACTTGCTTTGCATTTGTCCCTCATCATCTGACGAGAAACTGTCCAGGGCCATCACATTCACCCTGGACTATTATGTCCACGGAAGAGCCGTCAGGGATTATCGTCCCAGCGGGCATTTTAGCGTTGTGACAGCCCAGATGCCTGCTGCCTCGTTTCAGTTATCACAGCGCTAGACAGATTGTCGGAACGGTGCAGCGATCCATGATCCGTCCCATTGGTGCGGGGAGGATGAGTCTCGCCAGCTCGTTGGCTGGCTTGGTGAGGGTCACAGTTCAATGGTTCATGGAAACGAAACTTTGGAAGCTTGGATTCTTGTGAAGAATTTCTGTCCGTCGATGCGGTTATGAAATGTCTCTCTTTTTGAACGGGCTCTCCGGAATGATCCCGGAAGCCCCACCATATTTCAATGTCGGAGGACTGATTTTGACCGACACCCACAGGATCCATCCTTTCTACAACACCCCAACCTCCAAAGGATCCCTTCCAACAGCTTTTCCTGGTACTCGAATAATAACGAGCACAATTCTCCCCCTTAAGTCCGACCCGCTTTCTAAGAGCCTACCTTAGTGTCCTGCTGTGCACCGCCGCGCTCTATCACTAGGGGTCGAGAAGGCCCAGAGGGCTGAAGACTTGCATTGCATAGGCGCCAACGTGAGATACTTCGTTGGCGCGCCATTCTCGCATAACCAACTGCGCCGCCCACCAGAACAACACTTCGCACTTTCTCTTCAGTGGTCCAAGCTGTTGTCTGTTGGCTCTAACGACCAACATGGTGTTGGATCGGCGCCTTGAGACGGTGTGCGAGCGCGGGTAATGCCCCCATTGAGTAATTAGTCTGCAACCTGGCGCAACCTGGCGCGGCAAATCTTGCGAATTTAGAGCCTGAACATGGGGTTGCTGGTGACTCAGGACTGAGGATTACGCCGCGAGTGCGGTACCGAATATGTTTGTACCGATGATTGCAACATCTTGGAACTTTGGACGCAGATGCCTTAGCTTTTGGCCCCCAATTTGTCCGTTGTCGGTGGACTGGTCTACTTGAGCGAACAGGACCACAACGATAATCAAGTCCCCAGCTTCCGATCTCGATGTTTTACACCTAACATCCTTGTCGATGCGGTTATGCCATCCATCCTGTATTCCGTCAAATCAGGCAATTATGGGCCTTCGTACAAAGGAGGGCCTCAAACTACGCCATGCAGCTCATTGACCGCAGTTTGAGCATTAACACCATAAATCGAGCCCCAAAATGACCAACTTATGTTGGCCGTGTCTCACACAGCACACCTGCTTTGGCCCGTGCAACATTTGCTGACCGCCTTCATAGCTGCGATAGAGATACCAATGGATGGTCAATCATAATTATTACCTCACCATTACATGCAGGTCGGTCCGGAAGGCACGTAACGCCCGCCAGCCTGGACATGATTTCCCGCGAGAAGGGAATGTCCTCTGGGGTTGCGGAGCGCGGAATTGGGGTGAATGGGCTGATATAAATACCGACGGCCTGGGTCCGTGAAATCACCGCCCAACCTTCCTGCAAGATGCGTTGGCCTCCGTCGTGGCCGATAAGGCCGACTTGGAAGTTAATGATCCTAGCAACGGTCTTTTTGGAAATTCCGGCAGAGATGGCCGGGAGAGGACCAACGACTGACAAGGCTCAACTTGCCGTGGATCTCGGGTCAGGTGAGATGGCGGATATGCGAGGCTGTTGTTCCCTGGTCTCCTTCCAAGCCTCTTTCTTTTAGCCCGGCTGTTGGTTATCCCCTGTTTGCTCAATGCGATGACCGATACCCATTGTTTTCTAATTTTCCCCTCCCTGCATGTTGAATTGTCATGGGAGAGCCAACAAAGCGGGCCATGTTTATGCACCTCTATCCTGTTCCAGGGAGAGAGGGCAGTGTAAAAACACGAATCCGTCCGGAAAAAGCGAGAGCGAACCTTGACTGCTGAATTATTGTAATCCGGAATTTACGGAATGTTTTGACCGTAATTTCAAGCCGGCTCAGAAGGTTTCTTTTGGGATGAATGATTTGCACAGGTTTACGCTGTTGAGGAAGCCCTGTGCTCTCGCTGCTTAACTCTACATAGAGCTTCGTTTTAATATAAAAATATTGTGGCATCGTGGTATGAAGTGCGGCCTAATCCTAAGGAACATGGAGAGGAAAGATATTACTTCCGAAGACGTTGAGATGTTTATCTATGACAGACCCTGCTTAGGAGGAGTCGAATGTATTTGCTTCCAAAGTAAAGTGAAATTGCTTTTATAATGAAGTAATCGCCGAAGACGAATGCAACAATCTTAACACAAATACACTGGCTTCTTGATTTCTCAAATAGGTGATTGCCCTGAGTCGTGGCTGGCATCGCTTACACTGTTGACAGGTCACCAAGGTTGGATATACGGCTGATTTTCTGCGACGCCATGCAAGACTTGTGCCTCAACTCAAGCACTTGAGTGCCCTGGGGAAAGTTTTATTCAACGTGAAATCCTGCATACGCCAACCCTTGAGACTGTATCATTCCGGAACGCCTGACAATGCATGGTTTTGTGGTGGCTTCTCTCCCCCAATAGCCTACTCGATCTCGTTTAATCGCTGCTTCTTCTCATTTCGTCCATCAGGTGTGTACCTGTATAAGCATTAGCAATCCACGTCTGAGCCATCGTTCTGGTAGAGGTATCGTTACTTGAGGAGCTTTTCGATCAGGTCGACGTGGGTCATGATCATTCGGCGACAGCAGTAGCGCTTGAGGCCAAGCTCGTCCATGGCATCACTAGGCTTACATTTAGTCTTCGTTCAGTCGTAGGGAAGCTGGTAACCTACCCATCAGTCTTCCGGGGATCCGCGATCAGTTGGAGGTATCGCTCCCAGAGATCGCCGGTGACCTACGTCGGTTAGTAGGCGGGCTGGAAAGCTAAGAATAGACTGCTTGCCTTTCCACAAGAGAAGCAACGGATGGGGATAATCATCTTGATAGCCTGGCGAGATCGCGCGATAGCCGTGAAATTAGTAAGAAGTGTTGCGACAAAGAAAGCTGGCAGTCTCGTGTCGTGAAGTTAAGGTGCTTGCCTCTTGGTGTTGAAATAAATTCTTTTACCGAAGTTTTCCCGCAAAGCTTATCTTATCGCCTGCAAAAAAGTTCCAACACAGGCGGGACCAAAATTTCTGCGGAGGTAGCAGTTCTCACCATCCTGAACTACGACGTGGTACACGATCGGCCGTCGCATTCCTAAATTCTTAAGACTGTGCTGAGCGAGTACGGAAAAGACGAATACGCGAAGATGGCCGGCCAAAAGAGCCTTCGAACCAAAGATGACAGAGCAAAGAAGCGAAAGAGGGACCTGAACGAGAACGACTCAAGGTCCAAGCGACTGAGGGCGGAGAGGAAGGAAAGCAAGGTCAATGGGCGCAAATCTGAAGCTTCTCTGTCAAGTCCTGCGAAGGGTTCTCAACTAGAGACGAATAGCTTGAACGGAGCCCTCTCCACTGTCGAAGCTGCGGGCGATCGTCAGCTCCAGGTGGTTCGACAATTCAACGATGGAGAGGCAGGATGGAGAGTCTCCAAGCCTATGGGCGGAAGAATGCTTGATATCGATCCAATTCTTACTGCAGACGACCAGTAAGTACCTGAAAGCTGCAGTACTACAATCTTTGCGCTGACAAGCTTAGGTATCTCATCTTAGCATATAACACCTCCATTCAAGTCTACTCGGCTGTCGATTCGCTACTGGTTCGCCGAATACCAATTAGTGTTGTCGATGCTTCCTCAGAAAAGGCCGCGGTGCCTGCACACATTGTTGCTACACGACTTTCAAAACAGAGTTCGGACTTTCTTTGGGTGGCTTACTCAGATGGCCGTGTCTACCACGTCAACTGGACCACCTCTAAACCTCCAACATCTTTCCAAACTAGGTCAGGAACAGCTAGGGCATTGACTGTATCAACGACGAAGGTCGCCGGCAAGAACGAAGAGATTATTCTGGTCGCCGAGTCTGACAAGTTACACCGAATAGAGGTTGTTGCTTACGCAGGAACGGTGCAGTCAGCACCTGATTCGAAGTCACTCTTGATGATGAAGAAGCCAGGCAATGGGCTGCAACTGCTCGAGACAGGTACAGATAGCCGGCTGTTGGTGGGTGCGATCAATGACCGCCTCTTCTTGGGTGTCCCGACGCAGGAGGAAGTTGAGAGCCTGGAGCGACTGCAGTATGACTTTTACACTTTTGATACGCCAGACCTTATCACGAGTCTGGACCTCAGGGTGTACCAGAGGCCAGCTACCAGTAGTAAGAAGGCACGAACGGAGGCTCCCACGGTTGTTGATATCGTTGTCGGTGGAGCACGAGGTGCGATATATGTCTACCACGATGCGCTTGCAAGAAGCTTAGCTGTGGGAAAGGCGGGGTCGGAGAAGGATATAATCCAGGCGCAGAAATACCACTGGCATCGAAAGGCTGTTCACGCTGTGAAGTGGTCTCGTGATGGTATGTGTTGCTTTACCTACTGCCTGCTTCATCGAGTTAATGCTGACTTGACTAGGTCACTACATGATCTCGGGAGGTTCTGAAAACTCTCTAGTGATCTGGCAGATGGATACTTCAAAAAAGGACTTCCTTCCTCATCTCTCTGGAAGCGTCGAGAACATTGTTGTGTCAGCCAATGGGTCTTCATATGTGATTCATTTGGACGACAACTCGACAATGGTTCTGTCGACCGCTGAGATGAAGCCCACGGCGTACATCTCTGGTATTCAGTCCGCCGCAGTCAGCGTCCTGACACCCAAAGATCTGCTCGTCCAACGAACCTGGACCGCTCCAGAGCAAGTGCGGCGACCCATCCCGGCAGCCATCAGACCGACAGATCACTCGAAACTCCACGTATGCGTGGGTAATAGCCGTCAGGCAACCCTTTCCGGAGATTTCTCGGCCCCCCTATTGCAAACATTCGACCTTGAAACCTTCAGGAGCGTTTCGAAACAAGCCCTGGCACGAACGCAGCCAACAGATGTCAACATCACCAACAAGGGCAACCCGATTGACGAACCACTGATCACACACATGGCCTTCTCTGCCGATGGAGCGTGGCTTGCTAGTGTCGACATCTGGGAGCCTTCGCCTCGTGATGTGGACAATGTGACTAGTGATTTAAAGGAGCAGTTCATTGAGGAGCGACGAGAAGTCTATTTGAAATTTTGGGAGGCACAACAAGATGATGATCAAATTGCCCTGGTCTCTAGGGTCAATGCTCCTCACGCAACCAACCATACTGAGGCCGTATTGGACCTTGCCTCGAATCCCGTGGCTTCATGTTTCGCAACTCTTGGAAGTGACGGTATGGTTCGCCTGTGGCGGCCGAAGACTCGATCACAGAATGGCATTGCCGTCAAGGGAACGAATGGACGAGACACCTATTCCTGGTCCTGCTCTCAAGTGATTGCCGTCGGCGACGGCCTTCCCCAAGAGGGAACCATTGACCTGGCGGACTCCAATACAAAGAACCAGCCTCAAGGTAGCATTACATTCAGCGAGGATGGATCTACTCTATTTGTTGCCTTCGGAGCCTTCGGCAGTGGTGCTGTCTATGTTATCGATGCTGCATCAGGAGAGGTTGTCAAAATGTTAGAGGGCTTATGGAAGGGGCAGCTCAAGTCTGTTCGAGCCTTGTCGCCATTCCTCATTGTTCTGTCAGAGGAGCTTCGCGTATATGACGTTGTCAGCGACGAGTTGCGTTACGGCATTGTGATACCCAAAGTTGCAGGCGCCACAGAGTTGCATCAGCTTGCTGTGGATCATACTTCGGGATATTTCGCGGTTGCTCTCCCAGCGGAGACGGGCTCTTCAATTGGGGTGTTCGAACCAGAAGAAGCCGAGCCCCTTCTTGTGCGCAACACTCCTCAGAGGATCATTAGCTTGGTGTCTGCCCCGGACACAAGTGGCTTCATTGCTCTTGATGACGCTGCGCAAGTCTGGATTGTCGCTGAGGGATCCAACCCTTCGTCCCTAGCAACTGTACAGCCCCTTGAGGACTTGCGCCTCGAAGACGTTGATACTGTTGAGAACGGTAACAGGATCGAGCTTATTCAAGAGGATGAGGATATGGCTAGTGATGATGAGGCGGACGCAGAGCCAGAAGACGTGGATATGGAGGACGATGACGTCCAACCTAGCGTGATACATCAGCAGCACCTCGCAGATATCTTTGATGCTGCGCCCGCATTTACTGCGCCCCCGATTGAGGATATGTTTTACAAGGTTACAGGTCTTCTTGCGACGAAACCTCTTTCGGCTTCTTCCTAAGTGGCCCTGGGTAGCCTGGGTAGCTAAGTTATTTGAAGCGCGCCATTCACCATGATACGGCTGAGTTCTGCCTAGTCAGAAACAGCGATTCGATCTTTGCAACTCGAAGCATAACTTGCAAATGTAGGATTGCTCCATAATTACGAAGTATATAAGAGCAGCGTCGAGATAGAGCTAAACGTCCGAAGCCGGCCTGGATAGAACGCCACCCGGAATTCATCGGTTGTATGCCGATGCGGGGGCTCTGGGCGACAATCAAAAGGCGTGGACCAATTGCGCAATAGCGCGATGATGTGATGGGGGAATTTGGCTACTTTACACAAAGAAGAGAGATACCAATCCAAAGATTAAGCACCTTGTCAAGTTTGCCTTCACTTCTACCTAATTAGCACTCGCCCTAGTCCCGTTAGCATGTCGTTCACGTCTATCCCCATCTTGGATCTGGCTACAGCCAGCGATCCGGCTACCAAACCCGAGTTTCTCAGGCAACTTCGTCATGCCTTGATGGAGGTCGGGTTCTTATATCTCAAGAATGTAGGCGTTCCCGATGAGTTATTTCAAAGAGTCATCACGCTGGGCAAGGCCTTCTTCGACATTCCTGAAGAAGAGAAGTAAGTAAATTCAAGTTGATGGCTTATCACTCTGATTTGAGATTGAAACTTATTCACACTCTCATTAGGCTCAAGATTGAGATGAAAAACGCTCCCTCCTTCCTGGGCTATTCCCGCCTCTCGGCCGAGATCACGGCCGGCGAGATTGATCACCGCGAGCAGATCGACCTCTCCACCGAGCACCCGATTCCTAAGCCGGGCTCACCGTTGTACTGTAACCTTCTGTCGCCCAACCAATGGCCGGCGGAGGAGAGCCTTCCTGGCTTCCGGGATGTGTACACTGAGTACATGGACCGCATGGGCAAGATTAGTATTGCTTTCACATCACTCATTGCTGAAGCAATTGAGCTGCCAAAGGATGCTTTCAACAAGTATTTCGATGAGGATCAGCAACACAAACTGAAGATTGTCAAGTATCCGGACCTTGGCCAGTTGGGAAAGGATGGGGAGTCGCAGGGACAGGGTGTTGGTCCTCACAAGGATAGTATGCTGAGTAGCTATCTCCTCCAGGCGACGAATCATAAGGGACTACAGGTGCAGAACATCAAGGGCGAGTGGATTGACTGTCCTCCTATCCCGGGTACACTTGTCGTCGCTATCGGACAAGGTCTTGAGGCTCTCACCCAAGGAGTCTGCGTGTCAACGACCCACCGGGTCCTTTCACCACTGGCTGGTTCAGGAGCGCGATTCTCGATCCCGTTCTTCCAGGGAGTGAAGCTGGATGCGGACTTTGTAGACCTAGAGACCGTAGGCGTTGGCAAGGTGCCCGAGGATGTCAAGGAGCAGCGAAGAAAGGTGGTGGAGGCCAACGGTGGGAGGATCGACGACGTGGAGTTTACATTTAGGGCGGGCGGCGTCGCGAAGACGCTCGGTGAGGCTACGCTACGGAATAGGGTCAAGAGCCATCCGGATGTCGGCGAGCGGTGGTATCCAGATATTCTCAAGAATATTCGAGAGGAGCAGGCTAAGGCGAAAAAGCAGGCTGGAATACCGGAGAAGCCTTCTGTTGAGGCGACCCCTCAAGCAGTGGAAGCTCACTGAAGCAAGAAGCAGGCAAAATGGGCTACTTTGGTGTAGTGAGGACGCCGTAAATCAAATCATCAAGGGAAAAAGACCGTGTAAAGCATCCATCGTAAAGTCTCATCACATCATCTCCACGTAGTTATCACCCTCTTCTTCTTCTCTATGCCCACATCTCAGACGCCTCGCTTTGCTAAATTGCTCCTCTCTCCAACATGTCTACACCATCTGGGGGCTATTCTCCCCGGAACTACTGCTGGAAAGTGGGGAAGCAGTCGTCAAGGGACTTGCTGTGCTTGTTCTCAGCGTGCTGGAGAAGACTATTGGCCGGGGGAAGAGTCCCATGTTAGCAATGCTGTTATCGCGAGATTCGGAATTGTCGGTGGGAGAAGTTGGGGGATACGAACGCGGGAGCCTTGGTGGTCTTGAGGAAGGTCGATTTGCAGACCTGGCACTGAATATCGCAAGCCTGTGCGTTCTATCGACGAGTCAGTAGCTGGATTTTCACGGCGAGGAACGGTAGGGAGTACGTACGACCTTGAGCTGCGACTTGGCAACCTTCTGATCCTTCTGGTTGCGCTCCCGCTTCTGCTGTGCTCTGGCTCCCTATCATTCAAAGTCAGGACCTGCTCAGCCACTTCGTGTACAGTCCGGGACTACCGTACGTTACCCATGTTTGCGGTTCGAAGGGACGATGGTTTCGAGTTGCGGACTGAGGGGAAAATGTCAAAGGATCGGTGTGTGGTGAGACGAACTTGTTGGAGGAATGCTGAAGTTTATCAGGAAGGAGAATGCGATTGGGCGGGTCGGCGGCTGCAGAAAACGGAAAGTAAAAAACGGATGCGTGGTTCCACTGACGGGGAGTTATAAATGGAAACCCTTTTTTTCTGCCTTTTTTTTTTGCTTCTGCTTTTCTCCTAGTGGACGGGAAGAGTCTGGACCCTGGAGGGATTTCTGCACGATTTTGGTACGTACCATTTTCATGCGATTTCAAAGGTCGATCGGGAAGTTACAGCGCCTTTGCACTTCCATGACATTGTGATGGGCGAATATTTTTGATGCTTTGCAAAGGTAATTGATGGCCTGAGTGACCTGTCACTTACTGTGTGGTCTTTTGGAATTTGTTCGGTTCTTTCTGTTCGAACGGGCCTGCGAAGGATAGAACAGCTTGCAGAAGTGACAATGAATTCCTAGCTTCCGTTTCGACTAGATCGATTGTACTTGTATTCCAATGAAGGCTCGGCTCTCGTTATTATAAGACGACAGAATTCATCAATCAATGATCTCATTGAAATTTACTGTAAGCACCTATTGAGTAGTTCGTGACTTTCGAAAGATGCAGGTTTGACTTGGTGCAATTTAGCCCTTCATGCAGGTTTGTCGATCCACGAATAGGGATGCCGTTGCGTACCATCTTGAGCCACGCACAACACTTGAAGTAACACCACGATACCTTTGATAAGAAGATCTGAAATATTAGCTGCCTTCTTTATAGGAATTAGACCCCCAAAATCTTTGGTGTAAGTCGGCTGAAGCTCAATCTAGTAGAGCCGTTCGGCTAGTTTACCGACGAAAGCCGGGCCTCTAACGTCATTCCCCTCCAAAGCCGACATCACAGCTTTCTTCATCCCCTTCTCTTCTCAATTAACCATCCTATCCTCTACCCTCCTCCCAAAATGCCTCCTCGTCTCTTCTTCTCCCTCCGCCCCGCGAGGCGCCTCTACTCCACCGCTTCTGAACCGCTGATCCGCGTGTCAAACCTGCCCGCCGCAGGGAGCGGTCACATTCGCGTCCTCGAGCTCAACCGTCCCCAAGCGCGCAACGCCATCTCCAAGGCCCTGCTCGCCTCTCTACGCAACGAAGTTGAGGATGTCTTGAGGCAGTATGGGCCCGATGGCCAGGAGCACCCTCCGACGAAGCGCTTTGGCGGCGCGGCGGGAGTCGATGACAGGGGCCCTACGAGAGCACTTGTGCTTGCTAGTGCCGTGGACTCGTGCTTTTGTGCTGGGGCGGACTTGAAGGAGCGCAGGGGGTTTACGCAGCAGGAGTGAGCTCTCTCGAGAACCAATTGCGCCTCTAGCAAGATATCTAACTTATAGTAGAACCGCCGAGTTCCTAAGCAACCTCCGCGAGACCTTCTCCTCCCTCTCCACCCTCCCCATCCCTACCATCTCGGCCATCTCCTCCATCGCCCTCGGCGGCGGCCTTGAGCTCGCCCTCTCCACACACTTCCGCGTCCTCTCCTCCAACGCATCCGTCGGGCTCCCCGAAACCCGCCTCGGCATTATTCCTGGTGCCGGCGGAACCCACCGTCTTCCCGCGCTCATCGGTCTTTCACGCGCTCGTGATTTGATCCTCACCGGCCGTCGTGTCGCTGCTCCTGAAGCGTACTTCCTCGGCATCGCGGATCGACTGGTAGAGGTCGTGCCCGAGAATGAGCGTGATGGTTCGACTATCCTAGCCGAGGCGAGGAAGGCGGCGTTGAGTGAGGCTGTGAGGATGGCGCAGCAGATTTGTGAGGGAGGGCCGGTTGCGATTCGCGCAGCGTTGGAGGCTGTTGCGTGGGCGAGGGAAGAGATGGAGAATAAAATGTACGAGAGAGTAGTGAACACTGAGGATCGGGATGAGGCGTTGAAGGCTTTCCAGGAGAAGAGGAAGCCGGTCTTCCAGGGCCGATAAACCAATTGGGGTCTGTAGAAAGGACCGTTGTAAATATTGCGTGAAGCACTACTTCTGGATTCTTTACGTAGAAGTGAGATCAAAACCACCCCAAGGGGTTAAACCAATCCAACTGAGAACAGGATCACGGAGAGTTGAGAAATGATGGCTATTCCTGATCCTATTTCATTGACATAAATCTTCTAACCTAATGCTATGGGTATGTTGCCGTTCGATGCTCTCATGCTAAACGCCTGATACAAATCAATACCCTGCTTCATCTTTCAAAACAGGGCCGTCTCATACTAATGCTGAACAGACGAAATGTAAAACGCATCAGAGCCGGGGATTTCGCTTATGTGTTACTTTTCTTTCCTGACTACGATCCTGACTTGCTTCTTCTCAGTCTTCCCATCTTGTCGCTTCTATGCAGACTTCCTGCGTTTTGTAGAGGTACTCTCTTCAGTTTCGCATCCATCAAGATCCTGCTTCGGACCCTCAACGTATCTTTTGAGGCTTGGACTTCGTAGGCTGTCTACAAGAGACCTAGGATAAGGCGATATTCTGTCCTTGTCCATCTTGAATCCATCCAATGCCATAATAGTCGAGAATCCAGTACTTTCATCGCATTGCTCCTGGCCCTTCTATGACTTGAAATTAGGTGGCAATACGCTCTCGCACGTCTCTAATAACTCAGTAAAGGTCAAGTTGGTCGAAACTCCCATGATCCCTTTGGACCCATCCTGGTCCCTCTATGACTCGGTATAAGGCGGCAATTCGTCCTTGTTCGTGCTCAAAGCATTCGCGACCCCATCAGGCGAGACTGCAATATCCCCATCGGCATCGATGCGTGGGGAAGGCGGAGGGACATTCCGTTTGGGAACATCCACGTATGAGTCCTTGTCCAAATCGCGAACATAGCAAAGGAAATAGGGCTCCCCGCTAGTGCTTAGTGTCTGGAGGACAGCTTGGGTGTTGGGATTCTCCTCAACATTGGAATCGTTATACTTGCGCCAAACCTTCCTTTCAAAGTCATGGATCCACACCCAATAATGGCCCGACATCAACTGGCCTCGATGGCAGATGACCGCATGGAGCCTATACGGGTTGTTTTCAAGCCCGGCAAAGTTCTGTTCGAGGGTGGCTTCGCGGTGGCGTAATTCCTTCTCCATCATGTCCCTCACTGTCGTCTCCAGTGCCTCAACGCCTTCAGGCTTGACTGCTGGTTCTGGGGTAGGAACCTCCTCTGGCTTTGCCGCATTGATGAGAAGAAAATCCTCTTCGACTGGTCCATCGAAATCCCAATCCTCTTCGTCCGAGGCCAACAGTTGAGGCGTAACACCGCCAATCTCCTCAGATTGCGGAGCTTCTGGGCTGTACTGGGCATAATTCTGGAGGAACGTCCCACTAGGGGCACCCGCATCTATTTTTGCCCTTTGCGATTTTATGTCGGAAATGCGATTCGCCAATGTCCAATTCTCAACTCGTTGTTGAAAGACTGGGGAGTCGTGTGGGGTATCCATGTACCGATCGAGATACAGTGTTTCTGGGATGACTACTGGATTGCCGTTCTTGCTTCCCATGGACTGCGAACGTTGAATGAGCACATGCAAAACCGGGGGCAGGGTTTTGATGGCTGTGTATCGCGACAATTTACTCTCCTCGATGATTTGCTGATCAAAATTTCTTCCCAGTGCATCGTACAGGGAGCACGCTCCTTCGGGGGCCGGAAACGCGGTTATTGATCGGTCGAAGCTGATCTCCTGCTGGTAGTTTTTCTCATCAAACTTCTTGGTGTAGTTGACGGTCGTCACGAAGAAGGTTTCCATGATCTCTTCCAATTGGATACCAGTTGACTCATCGATCGAGTTCGGCTTGATTGCGGCCTGCAGACGATTAAGAATACTTCCCATTACTTCTTCCACGTCTTGCTGGTCAGTTCCTGACGATCGCTTCTGATGTTCTAGTGCAGTGAGCACTTTTTGGTCTACAGTTTCTGGCTCCTCAGTATTCGACATCTTTACGTCTAGGCTTGTTAAGCTTGATTGGGTCTTGTCATTAGAGCCATCAACACCCGTTATCGGTTCCGATGGCTCAATGCCCTGAAGATCATGCTGAATATCGTTCATGGCAGCATCGTTATCATCCTTCATATAGGTGTCAATAACTGGATTTTCTGATCCCGTAGGCAAGTTCTCAACTTTCTCGTAGGACTTGTCGGATTCCGCATCATTCGGATCAACAAGGGTCTGTGAGCTCCGGCTGCTAGCAATCTCGATGGATTCAGACATAGGGTTTACTGTGATGCTATTATGCATTTCGACATCTTCATTATCCTTGGAGGGGGGTGCAGGGGAGGGGCGAGCTGGAAGTGGAGGAGCTTGTGGTGTTGTCGTTACTTCCGACACCTGCTTGTCATCATTGAGAAGGGTATGCGTCGACAGAAGAACAGCATTTGCTAGCCGCTGAGAAGGCCGCGTCGCGACTTTGTCAGAGGTTTGGAGATTCTTGAACAAATCAGAGAGCTCCTGAGCAACTGCCAATGGTGTTAGTTCAAGCACTCTACTAGGGATATTTGAAGAGCATACAGGCTTGTGCAACAACAGCCTCACCACGATCCATTTGCATCTTGTTACCTCCGAGAAGGCGCTCCTTAATGTTTTCATCGGTAAGGTCTAACTTGAAGGATTCGTAGTTCAGCGCGATGTCTCGTACGGGTTTAACCGTAAAGAGATATTGAAGAAGACTGTTTAAATAGCAAGTGTTGCCAATATTTTCAAGTCCAACAGGGAGGTCAAAGTTGACTGGTTTGTCATAGCTAGTCTCGCCGCCACTTGGTGCGGAAATGCCAATGTTTCGACGCATGTCGGCGACTGTCGATTTTAGATCTGTGGAGTTGGTGTGGTCTGCTATAGCCTCCATAGCATCGATGTAGGTCGCCTTTTCCTCCTTTGTTTTGCTGGAGTCAATCTGAATTATGATCAGCCACTGCATAGCAGGAAAGGAAAGACAGCAATTGGATCGGCGGTCTTGAGGAAGTCCCATTCTGTCTTACTCACCTTGCTTCTGGCATTTTCCAAAGCCTCTGGCCCAAATGCAATAGCCTGATCCAGTCCCAGGAGTACCTTGCTTGTATTCAATGACATCTTTGCATCTGTTTCCATCAGAAGCGTAGCCTGGTATGTGTCATCTGTCGAGGCCTGTGCGATCAATGAAAGCATAGACCTGGCGGTATTTGCATCACCTGGATCGCTAGCTAGCTTCTGTCGGAATGCCTGAACCAAGGACTCTGCGGTGTAGTTGTTGGGAGGTTGGAGTCCGAGGAAGAGAAGGGCTTGAGAAACAAGCCCATCATCGTCGTTGGTGCTTTGATGTTGTTGTTGACTCTCAAATATGGAGGACTGTGTGACAGCGAATTCCGAAAAATCCTCATCGTTCCCATCGTTGGCAACCTTCATAAGGGCATCGAGTAAAGCACCGCGCTTGCTTGGTAATAAATCCCATTGTCGGTAGTATGCGTTGACAACCACTTCCTTGCGATCATCTGGCAGAACACCTAGCACCTTATATCGTTCAAGTTCGGCCCTGGAATCTTCGACAACGATATTTGGCGTCAAATCGTAGTGTAAGTCTGCGCTCAAGAGCGGCAAGCAGTATGACGGTTCCGGAGTGGCTTGTCTACTATGGATGATACACTGAACTTCGCTTCTGACATCCTCCAGATAAGCGCGATAGGTGCCCAGTTCGGTTGTGCCCGACGGGCCGGTGGGAGGTTCAGGATATGTAGGGACGAAGTGGCCTTCGTCGATGCCATCATTCTCTGAAATCTCTTCCGAAAATCCTAGTTGCCGAAAAAGATCGAAACATCGGGGGCCAAACAAGACCGCAAAGCGCTTGTTTCTTTTCGAAATCTTCCTAACGTCCTGGGGAGCCCTTGCTTCTAATAGGTTCTTGAGGTAAGTGTTAAGGTTCGAAGGGGCCTGATAAACCCAGTCGTCCGAGGCAGCCTCATATCTACTAGGCTCTTCTTCTTTAGCAATACGCAGCTGCTCCCGGATGGCTGAATGATCTTGAAGTAGATTAATCCACGCGGACGGCATGCGTGGCTCGGACACTTCAAGCGTAATCTGGAAAGTGCAGGGTGCTGCTGAGCAAACGAAAAACTCGCGCGCCAGCAAAGGATAGTACTTCGAATGATCTTTGGCTACGTTTGGGTCTGAATCAGAACCCACCCAGACGAGATGGTGCCATGGAAACTGAGAGTCTTTGGGCGGCCAGCGGGCATGCTGGTGGTTGCATAGGTCAGCGGAGTGCTGCGCATCCCAGGATGTTTTGAAGACGAAATGAATGTGGCACTCTAAGCACACTGCCGATATGAGTGGTGATAATGTCTGATTTCCATTGACCACCATCGCGTGGGAATGTTGCCAGGGAACGGGAGTGTCCAATCTAGCATGTCGTGCTCGCTCGAAGATGTCGCAAGTAGTGAAAATATTGTGTGTCAGCTCGTATATCCATCGTCCGGGGTGGCATCCTGTAGAAGTTTCAAGTTAGCTAGGGGAGGGGAAATGAAGACGAAGAGCACAAACCTGGTATTTCTCTTGCTGGAGATAGCCTTGACTTCATGGGAGTGATGTTGTTTCTTACAAATGCCCCAGGAGTAGTGCCTGGCAAGGCAGAATACGATGAACGATCCACGTCCTCCACAGATCGCAACTCGTATCGGTTCGCCATGATCGCGGCTTAGAGGGGGTATGACAGGTGCTTCTAATCCAGAGATCTCCTGCAGCTGCTAAAACAGGTCGCCTTAAACTTCAACGATGATCGTTGGGGTAAAATCGTTCTCGAAAATCAGAGCAAGAGGGGTATCGTGGGTCGTAAGCTCCAGGTGTTGGCGCTCTGCTGCTGCGATGCGCAAAGGATCGAGAAGAGCGTGTATTGAAACAAGTCTGCTTATACCCTGTACGGTAGTGTGATCGAAGCGTATGGAAAACGGTAGAGTATGGAGAAGATATCGGCTGGCGCTTGAGGTATCGAAAGTAAATGGTTGGACTGGTCCAACGAAGCTCTCGATTCACAGTCGAAGGGCCTCTCACAACTAGATTCACGTAATCATAGCTTCGGGGGATGAATGCTGCAGCCTAAGTGAATCAAAGAAATACGAGGCCTAGTCCTAGAAGTAGCGTAAGACTGCTTGCGTAGACTGGCGACGTGGTAATCGTGGCAATCGAACGAGTTGGGATGACGAAGCGTTTGTGGTGACGGAGCTCAGAGTGAGCTATCCGTAGCCGTTACGATGCAAGCGCCACATAGCTGAGTCAGCAGTCACAGGCGGTCGCCCAAACTTCCCCTAAATGGACTCGGTGACAGTTCCGTTTGCCAATACTTGTTTAATCGATGTCATGGATGTTAATCTAGAGCTTTTCCATGTTCACGACACTATAAAATGTTTGATGACTTGTGGAAGGTCCCGAGACAATCTAACGATTTTCTCCCTTCGGATTTATTACCATGAGAGGGATGGATAGTTAAGGACGTTTTAAGTTACCACTGCTTCTTTCTATCCATCTTCGTGGCTTTGCCATGGCTAATCTGATTTTTCGAGAATAGGAGGGTCTTGTGATGTCTGCGGTTTGGGGATCACTTTTGATTGACCATATATTTGATCTAGATCGAGTATTAGGTGTGTAACCACGCGAGTCATACCAATTGCGCACGAAGATCCTCGCTCCCAAATGGAATGAGGGCCTTCAAAACGAAGATGGCTGTTGCTTTGTCAATTATGTCTAGTTTCTGATAGCCGAATGCACGGATTGCAAACTACCTACCTCGATTCGAGGAAGAAGCTGCGATCTTATCAATCTGATAAAATGAGAGAAAAAATACAAGGATCCTGTAGCATCCACCTGCCGTGGACGGAGCCCCGTAACGCTTAATGTAACCCCCGCCCAGAGCGCCGGCATCGGTAAATCGTTTCCACGTTTCAAATGGAAGTGCCATTCAGCCCATTTCAATTCCTTGTACTGAGGGCTTCTCGCCCTTCAGCTTCAACCCACCAGTGTAATTCACTTTTCGACGAAGTCATTCCCATCCTTTTACGATCATGGCGGACTCGAGACGACTTCGCATTGGAGTCGATGTCGGTGGCACGAATACAGATGGCGTTATCATTGATCCTTTCCAGTCTTCAGCTCCTGAAAAGGGCATTGTAGCATGGCATAAAGCCCCTACAACAGCGAACCCAAGTATGGGCATTAGTGATACTATCATGGCCATGTTCAAGTCTGCGACTATCAATCCTAAGAATGTGGCTAGTGTTACCATTGGAACAACACACTTTGTCAACGCTGTGGTGGAGAGAGACGCGGCGAGACTCTCCTCTGTGGCTGTCATTCGTCTCTGCGGGCCATTTTCGAAGCATACGCCGCCATGTGTAGATTGGCCTGATGATATGAGGGAGCTGGTCCTAGGCCATTATGCTCTGGTTAAGGGCGGGCTGGAAGTGGACGGGTACCTGATTTCGGATATTGGCGAAGATGAGATTATAGCTCAGTGTGCTATAATTCGCGAGAAGGGCATCAAGAGCGTCGTCGTTGTTGGAATCTTTAGTCCCATTGACACTGTTGAGCGACAGGAGGAGCGTGCTGCTAAGATCATTCAAGCACAGGTCCCTGGCTGTGACGTTGTTTGTTCTAAGGAAGTTGCTAATCTTGGCTTCCTTGAACGAGAGAACGCTGCTATTCTCAACGCCTCGATTCTCTCCTTTGCCCGACAGACTATCCAATCCTTTCAGGAGCCCGTCAAGCGACTTGGGTTAAGCTGCCCTGTATTCATCACCCAGAACGATGGCACGGTGTTATCAGGGGAGATGGCCGCTCGTTTGCCTATCCGGACATTCTCGAGTGGACCGACGAATAGTATGAGAGGAGCGGCATTCCTGGTAGGAAATCAACTAGACAAAGCGATTATGGTGGTGGATATTGGTGGTACTACCTCCGATGTTGGGCTACTTCTGGCAAATGGATTCCCTCGCCAACAGGCAGCATATAGTGACCTTTCCGGGGTAAGGATGAACTTTTCATGTCCTGATATCAAGAGTATAGGATTGGGTGGAGGCTCCATCGTACGGAAAGAAACTGGCCTGTCAGTCGGCCCTGAGAGCGTTGGATATAAGCTCCAGGAGGAGGCCTTGATATTTGGTGGAAAAGTTCTCACAGCCACAGATTGCACCGTCTTGGCTAATCCGGACATCAAGATTGGAGATCCCGATCTCGCCAAAGGTTCATTGACAAAGGCCGAGGCCGCAAAATTTCAAGAGGTAGTAAGGCACAAACTCGAAAAGGTGATCGACACCATGAAGACTTCACCAGAAGATATGCCAGTACTGCTCGTCGGCGGAGGAGCCATCATTGCCCCCGACAAACTCAAAGGAGCGAGCAAGGTCATGAAGCCACAGTGGTCACAGGTCGCTAATGCGATTGGTGCGGCGATAGCAAGGGTTAGTGCTGTCGTAGACACTGTCAAATCTACAGAGTCTAAGACAACAAGTGAGCTCCTTGAGGAGATCAGCCAGGATGCTATCGAGAAAACTGTGGCGGCTGGGGCGGCTAGGTCATCCGTTAAGGTTGTGGAAAAGGAGACACTACCACTTCAAGTAAGTGTTCAATGCCTTCTAGCGAAGCTCACTAACAATGTTACAAGTACGTTGAAAACAAGACTAGGTTTATCGTGAGAGCTGCTGGAGACTTCGACTTTTCAAAGAGTGCCCTCGTTCCTGCCGCTGCCGAAGCATCTGCACAGGAAGGCCAGAACATGAGTAAATATGAGAAGACAGCGCAGCGCCAGGGACTCAGACGCAAGGTTAGGGCCAAAGAAGAAGTGGACATACTTTCCTATCGGCCCAAGGTCAAGCATCGTGTTTGGTACGTTTCCGAGACCGACCTCAACTGGATTACGACTGGCTGCTATATCCTTGGCACCGGTGGAGGTGGCTCTCCCTATAGTTTGATGATCCGGACTAGAACACAGCTACGAAGCGGAGCTACAGTGCGCATCGTCAATCCGTATGATCTACCTGATGACGCCCAAGTTGGATGCGGTGGAGGAGCCGGCAGCCCGACCGTTGGTATTGAAAAACTTGCGGGTGACGAACTCCTCGAAGCGCAACAAGAGCTGTACAAGATGTGTGAACGGCCAGCTACACACTTGATTTCCATTGAGATTGGGGGTGCAAATGGTCTCGGAGGGCTGATCTTAGGATGCAGCACAAGTATGGACTTACCTACAGTAGATGGAGACTGGATGGGCAGGGCGTACCCTACGAAATGGCAGACCACTCCAGTGGTCTTCAAAGAGCGGGAAACGATTTGGTCACCAACAGCCATGAGCGATGGAAACGGAAACATTGTGACCATGCCTAAAGCTTCCTCTGATCACCAAGTGGAGCGCATATTGCGGTCCGCCTTAAGCCAAATGGGATCCCAGGTGGGATTTGCAGACGCGCCAGTTACAGGCGCAGAAACGAAGCGTTGGGTAGTAGAACATACTCTATCCCAATCATGGAGAATTGGAAGAGCGGTTGCTAGGGCTAGAAAGGAGAATAGAGTAGACAATGTAGCCGAGACAATACTTGGCGAGTGCGGAGGCGCCGAAGCAGGGAGAGTTCTGTGGAAAGGCAAGATCGTCGGCGTGGAGAGAAATTTAAGAAACGGCCATGTTTACGGAGAGTGCCTCATCGAAGGGGCGGATGTGAAGGACGACGGCGACGGCATCACTGGAGACGAACCTCTTGCACAGTTTCAGGGTACCATCAAGATCCCCTTCAAAAACGAGAACATCGCTGCGCTGAGAGTGCATCCCGGCACAAAAGAAGAGCGACAAGAGGACGTGCTCGCTATTGTCCCTGACTTGATCAGTGTCATCGACGCTCAGAACGGTGAAGCCATTGGGACCCCAGAGTATCGATACGGACTCCTAGTGATTGTACTTGGCATCACTGCGAGTAATCGGTGGACAGGGACTGAACGGGGAATAAAGATAGGAGGGCCAGAGGCTTTCGGATTTGGACACTTAAAGTATACGCCTTTGGGGAGGTTTGTGAAGCCACAGAGTGTAATCGATGAGTTTGACGAATAGTTACAGATACGCCCTTGATAGACAAGAACTAGCGTGGATCACATGGAAGGCTGAAATACCCCCCCTAAAGTTTCAATGCCCCGTAATACGCTTTGAGAAAGATTGTTATTCGCCTTGTACCCTGACTCTTAAGGTATTTAACCTGGGATCACGTTGTCCATAAGGTAGCTATGCTGAGGTGAAAAGTTCTGGTGACGTCAGGCTTTGGTTGCAGATGAAAGCAATGTTATCCTGAACTCCAACTTCACTCGAACCTAGATATCACATGAACACAATGAGAAAGAATACGAAAACGCCGTTTGGTAAAAGTAGTGCCCTGCATCTGACAGAAATGCTGAGGAAGGCTTCGAAGAAAGCATCATGTAGTCAATCAGGAAAAGTAATTCTGTCGTCATTCATCGTAAAATTCTCTCACGCGTGCTTCTTTACAAATTCAAGTACAGCCTCGTTCACCTCCTTGGGATTCGTGGCGTTCAGATAATGATGGCCTCCTTCCACGAAGGTTAACTTAGTCTCCTTCGCCGACGTGAACAGCTTCAACTGTTCTTCCTGAACTTTTGTCCCATAGGGAATATCGCTCGTGCCCTGTAGGGAGATATTAGTCCAAGTTCTCTTATTCAAGGCGTAGTCTGATCAGTAATGGGTTCTTACCTGGAGCCAGTGCACCGGGCACTTGACATCTGACAATCTCAACAGTAACCCGTCTCGGCTACCCAGCGCCAGCGCTGCCATGCGAACCTTCTTGCGACCCTCATCACCCTTGTACACCTCCTTTAACGTTTTGGTCCAGAACTCGGTCAGTTCCGGCGTCGTGGCATCTGCAAACCCAATATTGATGATGGCAGCGCACCATTGGTCGTCGACAACGAAGTCAGGTGTAGCGCTCGCCGTAGTCCAGGCCTGCTTGAAGGGGGCCAGAATAGGGAATGGGTCCCAGCAGCCCTTTGATCGAGAGTCGGAAGATTCGTAATCCATTGAAGTGCCTAGAGGCAGCAGGCCAACGATCTGCGGCGAGTGTCAGTCAATTCACAACATTTAAGCAAGTTTGGCCGAGCTGATAGAAGGACCTACTCTCTCTGGTGCCAACAGCGCCATTCGCACCACAATCCAACCTCCTTGGCTGGTCCCCAGTGCAAACGCCTTCTCAATTCCCAGCTTATCCATCAACTGAAGAGCCACGATGGCTGTATCCCAGTAGGTGAAGTGCTCGACTGGTGTACTTGTGCTCCCATGACCTAGGGGCTCTACGGACAGCAGATTCATAGCATCCGTCAGCGACTTGTCCTCAAACTGGGCATTGTAAAGCGACACAGTCGTGCACATGGAGTTGATCATGACGAGCGTTGGCTTGGAAGCATCGTAGGCATCATTGGAGAGCTTGTAGCCAGCGGTGACGCCACCCAAATGGGGGACTTGAATGGTTGTGGTAGCAGCCATAGTAATGTTCTTATTAATCAAATCGAAATATCGATGTTCAATGGAAAGAACGTGCGACGAAGGAGAGCAAGACGGGAGCTGTGGGGGAGCTCTTCATTATCAATGAAGCACCAGCATCAACAGCTATAGCTAGGTTAGCTCATACCGCATAATACCAGTCTCCACAAAATTGTGTTCTCACCTCGGTCGCCGCCTTGCCTCCAATGCAATGATCGCCTCTGCGGAATACATCCGGCATGTCGAATCGGCGTTGAGTTCCATAAGCATCGTAGCATGGCCAAGTGGCGGATACATGCCGTGTAAGTTGAAGGTGGAACAAGGCCAGTCATCCCTGACCCTGGACATCACCGTTTCAATCAGTCGGCGAACCCTGGCAGACCCCTGAAGTCCCCACTTGGAGCCCGTTTGGTCCGTCTGTCTAGTGTAAAGACACCGAGGCCCATCCTACTTAGTGTCATTCTCCTGAAATGACGTGGATTCCATTGGGCTGGTAACCCAAACGGCCAAAGCGGGTGTAACGGTGTGGAGGGGCCATATGCCTCGGGAGATGGCTGGTTGCACCGGCAGTTAGCCTGTGTCGTTGCGAAACGCTGGCTGAGGAAAAGTCGTACACACAGGATTCATTTGTTGAGGGTGCTCAAAAACTGCAGCTTCATATTTTAGTGTTGAGATGGGTTGACCACTCGACTTTGCTGTCGCAATCCATTCGAAGCTTGTACAAGTACAGATGCCCATTCTAGACTTCAAACTCGATGACCGCTCTCAGGCCTCATGACGTGTTGTCGTGTCAACCTGAACGGTCAATCTTGACTCGAACTCCCAATCAACCATAATGCAATCCGTAGAAGACGCTGGACCAGGGAAAAGGGTCAAACAAAGCTCAAGGAAATATCCTCTCTCGACCTCGGCTAAGTTAGGTATTTGCACTCAGGAAATTGACTGTTTAAAGTCTCTCTGGATGCGGATTCCCTGCAAAGGGACCTCGTCTCCACTCCAGCTATCTCCCTCTCCCCTTACAGGACGGGTCGTCACTGTCTGGGAATATCCATGCTCAGGTCTTAGCTTCGGGTCTGAAGCAGATGCTTGGTGGCCATTATCATCGTCGAGCCGATAGAAGTCGCCCTTTCCTGTGCTGTGAACAAGATCGGCGTCACTCGTGTCATCGCGGTGTCCCGAACCGCTGCGCATATGGCTCGGCATTGAACCCTTCGTATTGCGGCTTCCGTTCATGGTCATGAAATGACGGCTGACGAAGCCAGAGAAGCCCATATGCCGGGCAAAGAAGGTAAGAGCTGGTTTCAGAGTCGGGAGACAGGCCGAAACAATGCCGGCGGACATCTCGATGGCCGTCCAGCCAACTGTTGGGGCAAGAGTGTAGGAGGGATCCTTGTTCGTGTAGGAGAAGAGGACTGTAAACCGGTACGCGGAGGCGAAGATAACACTACAGTGGCTGTTAGTACGGCCAGCCATTCACAAATACCCATGCGGAGCACGAACAAGAAACCTAAGCAGAATGCCACAGTGATGGCAATCTTTTCCGCTTTTCTGAGCTGTAGTTTCCAAACTGAGGGAAGTGGTAGAAGCAAGATAGCCAAGTCGCTGAGGATGGTCGATGCTGCGTTCGCAATCCATGTTCCAACTTGATCAATGCAATGCCCCGGAAGGTCAGGAGTCCAAACCTTCTCGACAGGTACACAAATGAAGATGAACAGAAATGTGATGCAAATGACCCTGAGCCGCACATTAGCTCATCATCAAGAATAGATTATCAAGATCCAGGGAGCCTACCAAGCAATAACGAAAGATCCAATAACAAATGCCCAGCGTTTGAAGTAGGGGAAGTGGAAGATTCGGTAGAACATGAGAAGGAAGCTAATCTTTGTCCACACAAGGTTATAGACGTAGAGAATTTCTGCCACGAGGAGTAACTTGGCGATCATGACGATGTTTTCGAGGGGTACGACATCAGCATGTAGTCCCATCCCTTCCTTGACCATGGCGAGGATAAAGCCAACGACAATGAGGTTCCACGCCATCGACCAAAGAATCATCCAGTCATCCCACCAAAGCCGCTGGCCTTTCTCGTAACGAGCCAAGAGCCGCAAGGCCACCGCGACGACCGCCAAAACTGTCACGGATGTGACGACGGCAATACTCCATGGTTGAAGATTATCGGCGTTGCTTGACATCTCGGAGCTCGTAGACGTTCTCGCTACGTCAAGAAAGACTCGATGCTAAAATATAAAGGAGACGTTCTCTAAAATGCAGTGCCGTGGAAGCGGCATATGTATACATCGCATGTCAACTGGGATCTGCGGTCCACTCTCCTGAATTTTCTAGAGTTGCTGGGGTCAAACTCAATTCTTCTGCGAGCCGGTTTCCCAGGCTGGTGCTAGGGCAAACGGCTTGTAGAAGACCCCCCTCTACTTGAAGATGCTATCCGGCACTATGGGAAAGATATGGGGCTTCCTTCGCAAGGGTGACTCGGCCGATGTGTTCCCAGGTCCACCACTCCGTAGCTTCGTATTGGCGTCGGTGGGTGGCATTGGGAATGGACAGGAGCCTAATTCTGTCTGCGTGCAATACTATGAACAGTAAAATTCTCGTCGATCACAGAGTTGTGGCTGTTTATGACCCGTCCTGCATTCGCATTTTGGGCGAGGACGCTATCACAAGGCCAGACTGGTACAGCAATAAGCTTAATTGCCTTAAGGCCTGGATTGAGCCGCTCTTTGTGCTCACCTCGTGAACAGTCCTTGGTAGGCCCGCTACTCGAAGCATTTCAACGCAAAAGGTAATTATGAGACCTCTTTGTCATAGTTTGTGAGCTCAAGGTACCCCCGGCCCCTGAGGTCCCGCCATTTCAGTCACCCCTGTATCGAGCCATGGACGATCCCAACTCCTCGGTAGTGGTGCTACCAAGCGCATCCTGAAGGAGCAACAAACTTGGGAAGCGAGAGGAAGTTGGTAACCAACTGCCGAGTGGATGCTCTGCTTGGTATCATTGATAGCAAACATTTAAATAGGCAGGACTTACTCCTTCTGTCGAAGATAGGTAATCCTCTGACGCGCCAAACGTGCTCTACGTCGAGGAGAAAGGACGATCAGGACCAGGCAACGGACCTGTGGCCTAAGCAGGTAAGGTTTGCCCCAACGTCTCGGTCCGTACCTGACTGCCGAGGCGCTGGTCTCTTGTGCTGCCGAACTGGCGTGAGGGGATTAGTGTCACCCAGGACGCTGGTCTAACGAATGTGAGCTAGACGGGCAAAACCAAGCTTATTAGTGCCGGAGCGTGTCCGCCGGTGTGGTGGATCGGGGGCGAGTGTGTGTTGCATTCAGGGACAGACTTTGAAACTGCTGATCAGGTCATAAAATGGGAAAGGAAATCGTACAATGAATGAACTTCAGCCGATGAAGATGGTGTGAGAGGTCCGAGGGCGGGACTTCGGGGAACAAGGGATAGCGCCACTTGCAATTCTCCTGCACCGCAGAAGAAGCACGTGAACCAGCACGTGAGCACCTGGTTCGTTGAAGACGGGGCTCGGCCCCAGGTCTCACTCCGTGTGCCGAAGTGGGACCAAAGAAGAGGTGCACTGGCGACCGGGTCGGGCCAAGATTTGACCCCCGGAGATCATCACCGTGGTGTCTCAACTCTAAAGTCCGTCACGTCCGTAGCATCAATTGTTATCTCCAGAAACTTGAGGTTATATGTGGTTCAGTAGAGGTATAAAAATGCATAGCTAGTATATCATAATTCTCAACCTCTTCCTTGCCTTAGACCAAACACGTATTGATAAACATTCATGATGGAAGACAAAATCATTACCCTCATCACTGGTACCCTCGCCTTAAAGCTCGGGTGCTAAAAGCTTGATTCTAATATGTAACACAGGTGCGAACCAAGGTGTTGGCTTTCAAACGGCCAAAAATCTCCTTCAGTCCAGCAAGTACCACATCATCATTGGCAGCCGTGTTATGGCGAATGGGAAGTCTGCTGTAGAAACATTGAAAGCATTGCCAGAAACGCGAGGCACTGTTGAGGCCATAGAGATCGATGTGACAGTTGACAGCTCCGTGGACTCTGCTGCAGAGAAGATTGCTTCGACATATCATCGCCTCAATGTTCTCATCAATAACGCTGGTATCTGCCCCCAATCTGCCTTTTCTGCCAAGGACTCAGCAGCACCTTCATCGCGAGAGACTCTACGTTCAGTATTTAACACAAACGTCGTTGGGGCGGTCAGTACGACTGAAGCACTACTACCGCTACTCCGGAAGTCCCTGAGCCCGCGCCTAATCTTCGTCTCCTCCTCAACAGGGTCGTTAACACACGCGTCGGATCCGACATCAAGGCACCATGTGGTAGGGAGGAGTGAGTATCGCGCGAGTAAGGCGGCCTTGAATTTCTTGATGGTACAATACGCGACGGCGTTAAGGGATGAAGGGTTCTTGGTGTTTGGTGCCGACCCGGGGCTAAACGCGACGAATCTGACCGGCGACGCGGATTCATTGCGAGGTCGAGGAGCTCCAGAACCCCAGGTAGGAGGAGAAAAGATCGCAAGCGTGGTTCGAGGTGATCGTGATGGCGATGCGGGAAGGGTCTGCGGGGAGTATGGAGAGTCCAACGTCTGCCCCTGGTAGTTGGACTGCTTACTGTCACTGCCACAATATGGTTAGATTTTAAGAACAAATGCTATCATATTGCCCGGATATTTCTAACCGATGATTCTTCGTCTTTGATGGGAAGTGTGATGCCGACACTTTATTATGAAGAGAAGGCCCTCGCCTCCAGTGACCTTAGTGGCTGGCGGACCCCTGAGTTTCCGATAGGCGATATCTTGAGGCTCCTCTGATTCACTCGACACTTCTAATTACCTCTGCAAACATCGGATGATTCGAGCCAAAGCATTGGCTCCTCCCTTTGGTCTCCTGAGGAGAGGGGTATCCACTGTTCAGGTGGCTGACTGCATAGTTCGCCCGGCTTCTTTTTTGTTCGATGGCAGCAGGCTTGTTTCGATGAACACAGCAGCATCTCCAGAGACTGAAGAATAGCCTACATTGTTACGCATGAGTAGTTTATTGCCTTCAGCCACGGTGTTCTCGTGTTCATGGATATGTTCATTGTGCCAGGACAGCCCCCTTTTGGAGCCAAGAGTGAGATTTAAGGAGAATACACTATTGCTGGATAATTCACATTTGAAGCTGGCCTACATACTCATACTTGGGTAAATGCGCCTGCGTTGGCAAGTAGACTAGGTGCCCTGACGCGATGTTGTTCACCATTCTTTGCTACAGCTGGTGGACTCTGGGCCGAAGCTCGAGACGATTGGTCGATAATGCTGCTTCTCCATGGCAACGATATTGCCCTCTACTACCAAGCCATGATATTCGAGATAACAACCAGAGAAATGCACTGGATGAAAGTCATGTCACTTTGAATTTACAGACTGGGGCGTGCATTAGGCCAATGGTTGCTTGAAGATATGTTCAGGGGTAAGAAGTCTAGGGCTTGGCCGTAGGTAGCATGACTCCTCTAGTGCTTCCCGTATTATCATTGAATCAAGCTCGAAGTAAATGCATTGTTGTTTGGTGCCCGAACGCGGTGCTTTTCTTCCTGCTTAGTTCCTCCGCCAAATTTCTCTCTTCTTCATCGCCCACAACCTTCTCTCCCATGACCACAAGCTCGAAGCAAGGCGTGGCCGATCAACCTTCTCTTTCCATACAATACACCGATAAAGCACCATTTCCGTTCTTCTTGGTGAGTGCTTTACCTGAAGGTTTTGTTTTCTCCTTCCCTCGATCCAACTCTCGTTCTCGCTGGGCACCTGGTTCTTTGCACAAAAAGACCACATCCGCCCAAGACGGTTACGACGACTATGCATGACGCCCTCACGATAACGTGAGTACTATTTCATCTTCTTATAGCTTGCTGCCTGTATCTAACCGCGTTTTTATCAGGTTGCCCCTTTCCCTTGCCGACCTTCCTCATCCTCACCTGTCGTAACACGATAGGAACGCGACAAAAACAACACACCAGGGAAATGCTCCTCTGTTGCTGTCATCTGAACTTCCTTGGTACCATACGATCTCCTGTTTCATACTCCTAATTTATTGAACTTTCTCTGTACTTGCTCTAGGTACGAGTACATGCTACAGGTATCCTTCCTATGGCTATCGCTAATCCTCTCGTTAGACGTTTCTGCTAAGTTTCATCGCGCGATACCATCATCAACCAGTCACCACAGCACTCTGTAGAGGATCAACAGCCAATATCCTGGTCCAGCCTGTGGGACCGTGTCGTTCTTCTCGGTCATCAGCCTGAGGTCCTGTCCTCCCAAGGGCCTAAGAACTTGGCGCCCTTCGCACCAGGTCACTCACATCGACGTCCACTGTGTGAATGTTCTACACAAGATTTCGTTATACTGCAGCTAGATTAAGCAAATAGACTTGTCTGCTTTGTCCCGGTTCGAATTCACTGCTTTCGGCACCTTTCTACCTCCCCCAGCCCCTTGCACGGTTCTGACTTTCTTCCACGTACGGCTAATTTGCAGCGCCGTAACTCGAAGACGAGTCGAGAATAGTTTCAACACTCTCATTTCCACCCAGCCCTTTCTTTCCCTCCTTCGAACGGACTATACTCGTCTTTGGACCTTTCTTTGGGTCCCTCGAGAAGACAACTACCTCGAACACTACCACCACAGTGAACGAGCAAGGAGTCCAGGAGCAGCCATAACCGCGCGATTATTCTTTGCTTCTCGACAACAGAGATCATGGGTCCCACTCTAGAGGGGTTACCCAATGAGCTCCAAACAGAGATTGCGTGGCATATGCCTATCCGCAGTTTAGGACGCCTTGCATTGGCGTCTAGGACAACCTACGGAAACGCGATTAGGGTTCTGTATCAGAAAGATGCTATCGAGAATAATGTCGCTATTCGATGGGCTGCACTCCTTGCTCCCGAGGATCTCGGTATTCAGATCATCGACATCTCCGTGAGTTATGGAGGCAACGTCAACGCGACACACCAGCATAGAGGCGGCTACTCGACGCCACTTCATGTCGCGGCGGCCTTGGGGAAACGTCGAGTACTCTTTCATCTGCTCAAGAATGGAGCGGTTATGGGCGACGCTCGAAACCTCACCGCCCTACTCCCTCAGCTGGAGCCTTTCATTCATCAAGTATGGCCGAGATTTTCAACCAAGCGGGCTGTCAAGTCTCTGAACTGGAAGCCACTGTTCGCGCCTGTTGTTCAAGGTGATATTGAGACTGCCCATATTTTGCTTGCGGCTAGGCATACGACCTTTCTAACGGAACTTCGGGCAAAATCAGCGGCTGAACCTGCGCATGCCGATCCATGGACTGCTGTGAACATACTTCATGTCCTCGCTATGAGACAAGTCGATGCGTTTGCAATGCAAATGATACACTGGACGCCTATCCACTTTAGCCCGCAGATGATACAGTGCTTATCCACGCCATTGCACCTTGCAGTCAGTTTGGGCAATGTGTCATTCGTCCAGGCGCTCATCGTACGAAGCGTCCCTGCAGATCTTGAAAAATGCGACAACATGGGAAACACTCCATTGCACTTAGCTGTTACCTCAGTTACCGCTGGAGCTGCGACTCAGCGCAAGGCGAAGCTTAACATTGCTACGCACTTGCTTCTGGCTGGCGCAAACCCGAACAGGCGAAGAATTAGCATGGACCAGGAGACTCCATTACTTCTCCTGGCGGACAAGGTGAGATATGAGTGGTCGAAGGCAAGCCACCATATCAAAGCTATGTTCAGAGTTTTGATCGCTGCTGGAGCAGATCTCAATGCTGGCGCAGCCCGTTCAGGCAACACCGTGCTCTACATTCTATTACGGGCGATCCATGCAGGCAATGCCGCTGGGCATCCTTCCGTTGAAAACTGGTTTGTAAATCTCGTCGATAATGGCGCCGATCCGAACCTTCCAGTGGTCATGCCCAACCAAATCATGCAGAGCTTGATGGCATTGTCCATTATAACGTCGGGCGCACCTCGCTTTTCGGCGACGTTGTGTGAGCTCGGGGCAACCATCTTGCCTCATGAAGCTGATGGCATCCTCTGCCGTTGGGTGGTCTCGAGAAAGTGGCCATCCAAGTTCCCAATCTTACAGATGCAAGCTTGGATGTCCCAAGAAGCCATTAACCGAGCCTTTCGGGTGGCCTTTACCTCGCCTACCATAAAGATGAGGCGGTTTCTCGAAATTTACAACAATTGTACCTTCACAGGAAGTTGGGATCGCCTTCTCTGGGAGCGGATGCGTCGAATTCAAAGCCGGCTCCCCGAAATCCCATTCGACTTCGACCCGTTGTCATTAAACGATGGCGATACCTACATCCACAGGTCTATCCAAGCCTTGCGTCCTGGTGTGAGCCGCAAGATCGAAACAAGAGTGCTTGCTGATGTGGAGCAATTTATTCGAAGAGGAGTGCCAGTTGACGCACGAGATGGTGGTGGAATGACTCCTCTGGAGTGTTTGCTCAGCTACCCTACGAAGTACCCAAGAACGCAGCAGGTGCTAGAAGATGCTGAGAGCTCCATGAGTTCGGCTTAGGAGATAGCAGGGCATTTTCTGGGCTTATCTTTGGTTTAGGACGTGGTAGCACGGACGATGAAGCAGGGCGCGTGATTAGATGATTGGAAAGTTGTACTATAGATGTCGGAGTAATGGGAAAGTAAAACTTGTATAAATCCTTGGTCCATGCAAGAACTATTGTGAATGCTTGAGGTTTATGGGGCTCTCTGAAAACGTAACAATAATATCCAAGTACTTGAAGCAATTCGTCTCAATGCTATCGACAGAAGCTCGCTTGTTCGCTTACGAAAGGGCTCTTGTGACTCGATTCATCCAAACCCGTATCAGCGAAGTGCTAAATGAGGCAGTACGAATCACCATCAATAGCTCGTGTTGTGGTATCTAGTAATCACAAATAATTTCTTACCCAAGACATCGGCTATAGCCTCGACGATAAAGCGTCATGATTGCTCGAAATAGTAGATATCGGAGCATCAGGATGTATTGCGGCATCGAGTCGAGGTCGAAGGGCTGAGGTTGCGATCATGGGGTGTCCAACAGCAGCTGGTCGCAGCTGGCCAATCGTTGTACACGAAATGGCGTGAACCCGTTGAAAGTGGCATTTTATTGCTGACCACTGATATCGATAAGACTTTGGCTGCTATCACGGAAGACCACGGGGGGAAAGACAGGACAACGCTCCCTGAACGCCGTCAACCTTATTTGTAAATTCCTTAGTAAGACGCCGAGCTTATTCACGCTTTGAGGATATGTTGTCATCAGTGGGATTAGCAACGTTTTCGCCAGTAGCTTAGCAACCTGGAAGCTTAAGATTCGAGACCGAGGACTTCATTAGCCTAGCACCTGAATAATGGAGAGACAGTGCATTACTCCGGCGTAATATCTAGGTTTTTCGTAAGAGACATGACTTCTTATGTTAGAAGCTCCAGAAGCGGGCTGATACGTGAAGCGGCTTGCCATGGTCATATACTGGCCTGAGGCAGGCGAGCCCGTGGGTGCACGTGACCCGCTCGTGGTCCTTCACTGAAGGACCCCCGCCCCTTCACGTATCCTGGAGATAGAACATACACACACAAAAATTGACCCTTCATTGAGAAGAACACCAACCTTTCGTATCACGGGCAATACGCTGCGCTTCCGGTTTTGCCAGTGAACACATAGTCCAATGTTGCAGCTAGGACCATCATTCTTCCAACGCAATGCCAACTCTTAATTCAAAATCATGCACATACTAGAAACTCAAACAGAAAATCTTAAACCGAGCAAATGGTAACTAAAGGATATGGACTTGACACAGTATCACGATAGTTAGTCGTTGCTAGCTCTGCCAACATGAGGCTGGGTGGAGATACTAGTAGGACAGAAGTCTAAAAGTTCTTAAAACCATGAACGAAGTAGAAGTGGGAGGAGAACAATACCAAAATGAGTACTTCTTCCCTCTACGTAGTTTTGTGTGATACTGATAAGAGTCTACGTACCTCGATGCACAGTGTCCATCCGTTCAAAATCGAGGAAAAGAACACCTCGCACCCACAACACCGTAAAGCACCAATACTTTATTAAGTGTCAGTATTACTTTTAAGTTTATTCAAGTGATAACAACCTTTTCTCACACGGTGATTAAGTTCTGAGTCTTCCTTCAAAAAAGTGCCGGATCGCCGCTGTTTAGTCCTTCCCCCGGTTCCTTCTTAGGTATAAAATAATCACAACACCACTCTTACTTGAATCCTTCTCACTTTGAATATCTAACCAACTACCATAAGTCTCTATCGAATATCCCTCTTACAATCATACTTTTCTTAACCCCTGACTTCAGAGTCATGGACTACACCACGCAGTTATTACCACAAACGCATTCCCTTCTACAGCTCTTGGTACGATTGCCATCAACCTTTATAGCTCTATCTTCTCATATTCGAACATCATCCCTTCTTTCCTCTTTCCTTTTTTTCTTGCTATTGGGTAAATCTCAAAACAATGGGTTCCAACAATGGCTTGTTTTGGCTCCCGCTGGAGATCTTCGACGAGATCACAGGCTACTTAGGCTACAAGGATTTAAGTATTCTTTGCAGAGCTCAGCCTTCCAACTCGAGCAGACGGGCAACAATAGCACTGTACCGTCGAGATGCCCTGGACAACATGAGTATCTGGTGTGCCTCAGCTCTCCACTGGGGAGCCTACCATAATATACTCCCAACAGTCCAGAGGGCCCTTGACTGTGGAGCTAATGTAAACCAGATGCGAAGATGGCACCCGAACACCAATCAAATCCAAGAAAGCACCCCCATTCATTTGGCTGCAGAACAAGGTCATGATGATATGGTTCAGTTTCTGTTAAGCCAAGGCGCGGGCTTGAATAACTTCGCCCGGGTCTATCTCAACGACTTCCCGGCCTTAGAAAGCCCTCCGCTATGGATTCACAGGGTGCGCCGTCGAATGTTACTGTCATCGCTGAGGGGCAAGTACACTCCCCTGTATATGGCTATAAAAGGAGCTCATGAGTCTACTGCGAGGTTGCTTCTCGCGAACGGAGCATCCACTATGGTTGGGAAGTCGGAGAGGAACGATTCGAATACCCTCCATGCAATCCACGCTGCTGCATTTATAGGAATGAGCTCTCTATGTTCCGAGCTCGTCACTCACCATGTCACCGACATAAATGTTGTCGACCATAAAGGAAGGACACCTCTGATATGGTCACTCTTCTCTGAGAAGGGAGTTGGCTGTTTACGGGAGCTCATCAACCTTAAAGCCGAAGTCAACCATCAAATCCTTAACGACATGGGTGCTCTGGGCATTGCTGCATACATACCAGACCTGGAACTGGCGAACAAAGCTCTCAATATTCTCCTTAAGGCCGGAGCGAACCCGGATCTCCATGGAAGGTCTAGCCCTAGACCACTAATACTGATGATGGCGCGTTGTGAGCCACGACTAATACGAACTATGATCCGTGGAGGCGCCATATTTGACCTCGCAGATGGACCGACTGATTTCGCGTTCGATCAACTCCTACACCAATACCAGTTCAGCCAGGACTTAGACTTGATGAAGAGTATACAGGCGTGTTTCAGAACTCTCCTTTCGAGGTCCAATTTCAAAGCTAGGAATCTGAAACGCGCTTTACGGAACAAATTGCGCAATCGCATCATCCAACACAACGGAAAAGCTGCAGAGTTGCTACATCAAAATGGTGTAAGGTTACTGCCATCTGAAGTGGACCAGCTTTTCTTTAGTTCAGACATCCTCACTCCCGTATCAGATGAAGCTCTGAAATTCATGATCCTTAATTATAGGAGCAGGATTGGTCTCAGACGGGAAGCTCTTCTGGGCATGATTTTGGGTTCGGAAGTCATCAGGCATGTCGTGGCCTCTAAGCTCATTGACTCCAGATTGAACATCCATTGGAGAAATGAGCTAGGACACTCATTCCTGCACATATTGCTCGGTAATATACATTACGTGCATCGCAGGTCAAGCGTCATCTTCGATGCTCTCCTACGGGGAGGGGCCGATGTCAATGCTAGGACTCATCGAGGAGAAACCGTTCTTCACCTCCTAGCTTTACATCCCGCCTTATTCAGTTGGGAAAGCGAGGGCTTCCGAGAAGTCCTAGACAACCTTAAGTGCAACGGCTTAGATTTAAACGCGAAGAATTATCGTGGAGAGACACCATTACATCTCCTCGCGAGGTCGAAACACGCCAGTGACTTGTCCCGCCGAGCGGAGACACTCATAAAGCTAGGAGTTGATCGCCTACAGCGTGATAAGCAAGGGCAGACCGCTTGGGACTGTTACTTGAGACAAAGCCCTGATGAGAACAAGCAACGCGCAACTCGGTTTGCGTATGCCCTATCGCCTGCAAGGTCAACCTACGAGCTAAGATCTCCGAGGAGGGCTATTGAGCGTGAAGATTGGGACCAAACAGTGAAGGAACGTCAAATGCTGGACTTTCGACGGCAAATACTTGAGACCCGCCGAGCACATTCGGTTTAACAGCTGAGACCAGAGGAAGAATGAGATCCGATAATAGTTACGAAAAGAATTTCAGGCTGAGAACGTGGAGTTATTTGGAGGGGATTTTTGGAGGCTTTCGTTTTGGGACAACCCAAAATTAGACATTGGCGCATCTGGGTTTACTTGCTATCAATGAGTATTAAGAAACGATAAATTATAAAATATCCAATATTTAGAAAAGACCATTTTTATTCGGTGAATGCTTATTGGATGGGCCAACGCTCAAAAGACGCATTCAGAGCATTTTCAGTCTCGCCAAGTCTTTGGGGCTTAGGGGCATTTATGGTAATATCTACCAGAGACGAAGGAGGCGACCATATGAAATAGGTCTCCCGGATGGGGAAGTGAAATTCGTTTGCATGTATCCATGCCAGAAGTGATAGCTTCATTTATCATCTTAGTAAACACACATGACTTACCCAAGACGTACCGCAGCACTGATATCAGCGGACTTGGCAACAAAGATTCCACCAAGATCACCAAACTTAGCCATTTGAACGACAAGGGTAACTCCTATAGCTCTGAGCCCATGTCGGGGACTCCCCGACGTCGTTAGCTGTGAAGCAGTGGAGCTGGCCTTCCGGGAAGTGGAATGTGCTGTTCTGCGGCTGTCCTGGCAGCCGAAGAGCCGGGGTAGCCGTGATGGTCACGCTATTTTAGCTTTCCAAACCCCGTCCCGGAGTAAGCGTAAGTTTTGTTTGGAGAAATTTTAAGGATGGTGACTTGAGAGATACTTTCTTAGCCACTAGTCAAAGGATCTTGTACCAAACGCAAGGCCAGCAACCCTAAAATCTTGCCGTAAGAAGCATAACGAACGCAGACATATTATTCCAGCTAAACATACCTCCTGGAAGTATATCTACACTTGTTTTTTTTTTTGACCCTCTTTTTTATTTCTTCGAATAAAGTCTCATGCTTCGTAAAGGCTTATGGAGAGAAGCATCTCTATCACTGACTTCACACTCTCAACTCTCCTTGGCCAGTTAGAGAACTTACATGCCTAACCCTACATTCACGGATTATCCGAGCCCCTCAAACTTGCAGAACCCCCACGTGGCCAGATGACCGGAAAGGAAATGCCGTACATCTCGACAAGGGTCTGATGTTACATGCCCCAATTCTTACAGTTGCTTTTTTCCTCCAGGCGAGCCAACTTTCTCCTCTGGGTCCCCGCTGCGGACCTTCCATGACCAGAGAATTGGTAAGACGTAAGCTCTCCCTGACTCAACTGCAGCTAGCCAGGCACGCGCCAGGAAGACTGTTCCATCTTCCACGCCATCTACTGCTTTCGACTTTGTAGAGATAGAGAGTCTTTTAGAGGGCAAGAGCAGTACACATACTTCTCAGAGATAAACTCTTACGCTCCTCAACCCTGGAAGTCATACCTTATATCTCAGCTTCTTTCTCAGAGGCCACAAAGTTAGTAGAAACTATGAGCTCACGTTGGCAACAGAAGAATACAGATACTAAATTCTATGCTTCCTCACTTGAAATATGGCTTAACCGACGCGCGCCTGCTGCTTCGATTCAAGAGGTACTAAGTCATATCTCGGACGATATCTTACAGACTATCTTATTATTTCCCACATGTTGCCAGTAGGGTGCGAAACCGAACCTTCATGGGGTGCACTAAATCATTACAGCTCGCTTTCTATCCAATACACGAATGTCGTTTACAAACCTTCCATAGTCGCGATGCGCTAACACTTGCATGGGATCTTATAGCGCGGGCACAGTAGATGATGTGATTGTACGGACTGATAGCATAACCACCGATTTTCGCAAGGAAAAGATACCCTATGGTAGTTTTCCTGGATATAGTTTCCGAAAACGGCCCGCAGGATTGTCGATGAAATGCTTAGGACGAGGATTTTACTCCTTCTAATGGACGATGAAACCACCGGCCTCGGTATCGCGACATCGAGGATCCGCATCACGCAAGTATCGCTATCAACGGTTTGTTTCCGAGATTATGGAATCAAGGTGTGCGGATCCGCTTGAGATTCATATTATCGGTATGCTTCTCGATCTGCTTATTACCGTTATTGCCGGATGGATTATGATACATATAATTCAATGTATAGTGGGCATCCAGCCAAGAGATAATTGTTGTAATATCACAGGCATCCTGCGTTTCCCAAATATTTACCCAACTTACTGGGTCTTGGTCTTCTAAGATGGCTGACTCCGAGGCTTTGGTTCCTCTGTCTCAGGGGGTGGGCTACGGCGTTGTTATTGGTGTTGGTCTCGCCTTTGGCCTGGGCATGATCCTGGTCACCAAGTTTCTTTCGCGATTCTTGGGGGAGCGATCTGATCGTTCGGAGATGTTCATGGTTGCAAATCGATCTGTTGGCACCGGACTGACTGCTTCGGCTGTGGTATCGTCGTGGATGTGGGCGTAAGTAAAGAATTACCAATAGATCCGTTGGTGTAAGTTCACGAGGCTAAACGAGGATGACAGTACGGCTATTATCTGGACAGCAGCCCAAGGATATTTATACGGAATTGCTGGTAGATAAAATTCTTTCATCCCAAAATCTGTTAGTATGCATGCTAATACTCCCCCCAAGCTCCATTCTGGTATGCTGCAGGATGCACAATTCAGATTGCCCTCATGACAGTCCTGGCAATCCATGCTAAAGTAAAGATTCCGTAAGAAAGGCCTCTTCAAACTTGTATCCCACGTCATCTGGCTAACTCTGAGGATAGAAATGGCCATACAGCTTTGGAAATTGTTCGACTGCGATACGGCTTTCTAGCACATATGGTATTCATCTTCCTCTGCCTCGTTACCAACCTTCTATCCGTTACCGCCATGATCCTCGGAGCTGCGGGTGTAATCACTGCTTTGACAGGCATGCACATCATTGCATCGACTTTCCTTTTACCCCTTGGTGTCGTAGTCTATACGGTCGTGGGTGGACTTAAGGCTACATTTTTAACGGACTACGCGCATACTCTGGTCGTGATGATTCTACTGTGCTGGCTTACCATCGCAGTCTTCAATAATGAGGCTATTGATGGCTTGGGTAGCTTCTACGATGCCCTAGTCGAAGTCGACAAGTCATACAATGTGGAAGGAAACTACAAAGGCTCCCTCTTATCGTTCAAATCAAAGGGCTCTATCATCTTCGGCCTAGTCCATTCCTTTGGCGACTTTGCCCTGGTCATCATGGACACAAGTTTCTGGCAGAAGGGCTTCGCTGCCGACACGGCTGCTGCTATGCCGGGTTACATGCTTGGAGGAATTGCGTACTTCGCAGTGCCGTGGGCTGTCGGAACTACCGCTGGACTTGCAGCTATTGTTCTGGAGAAGAGCTCTATCTTCCCAACATATCCGAGGGCAATGACGACAGCCGAAATTAACGCAGGCTACGTTCTTCCTTACGCAGTTATGTCAGTGGCTGGAAAAGGTGGTGCTGCCGGCCTCTTGGTCATCGTCTTTATGACGGTAACGAGCACGACCAGTGCTGAACTGATCGCCGTGTCTAGTATCGTCTCTTTCGATATATACCGAACATATATCAACCCCAAAGCACACGATAAGCAGGTTATTCGCGTCTCCCATTGGGCTGTCGTCGGCTTCGGCCTCTTCGCTTCGGCTTTTGCAACTGCGTTGCACTACGGCGGGATCGATCTGAACTGGATGGGATACTTCCTTGCCACCATTATTTGCCCTGGAATGTTCCCTATGGCTTTCACTATACTTTGGCGGAAACAGTCCAAGGCGGCGGTTATTATCTCACCACTTCTCGGCCTGGTATGCGACCCCTTCCGAACGAACTGGATGAAATGAATACTAACACTAAAATAAAAGGCAAGTGGAATAGCCGTCTGGCTTGGCACAACATATGCTTACTACGGAGAGCTTACGATACTTACGACCGAAGCCCAGCTTCCTTGCTTATGGGGTGCTATCACCTCAACCTTTTCATCTGGCATCTACTCAATCGTAATTAGTCTGATTAAGGTAAGCTCTCGTCAAACCTCTGATCCCAACAAAAAAGTTTCTCACTAAATCAATAGCCCGACAACTTCGATTGGCGAGTATTTCTTCTACTCACGCAAGTCGACGACGACGGTAACCCAGATCAAACGCGTATCGCCGAAGTCGAAGACCTAGACCAAGTTCAGCATCCCTATCCCGAGAAAGAACTTCGACGGATGAATCGTGCCAAAGGCATTGCCGCTATCTCAAGTGTTGTCATTGGCCTAGTTACGTGGGTTGTCTGGCCACTTCCTCTCTATCGAGACTGGATTTTCAATAAGCCGGTAAGATTTCCCCATTCCCTTTGCTCTCAAGGCAACATCAGCAAATTATATTTATAATAGAGCTAACTTTCGATGCTCTCTTTAGTTCTTTATGGGCTGGGTCACAGTTTCTGAGATATGGCTCTTCTTTTGTCTTTTTGTGGCATGTGTCTTTCCGGTATTCGACGGCCGCCATGTCCTTGCTACTGCTGGGAAAGCTGCCTGGCGTGCTCTTCGAGGACAAAGCTCGCAAGATGATATTGTTGACAGCACCAACGACAAGTCAGGTAGCGAAAGTAACTCGCCGAGTGATACGGAGAAAGAAAAGTCGCCTGCAGCCCCAGCAGCCGTGGTAACAACTTCCATAGACTAGTGAAGAACGATGAAGCGCTCTGAGAACTCGACAGTTAATTGTGGTAGACAAGATATCACACAGTCACAACCTGTGGCATGAATCTAGAGATTTCGATAGTCAAAAGTTAAGATAAGCTCTAAAAATCCATACCGTGAGTTCAATTTTGCAAATCTCCAGTGCCCTGATTTGATTGTGAACCCAAAGGGGATATAGCTGCCACAAAAAAAGCGCTTAGTTAAGACACAAAGAAGCTCTGGATGACCCAATGCGGCCTCAAACACTTCGCTACTAAATTGAACAGAAAAACGATGACTGAGACTACTAGTCACGCCGAGAGTGATTCAGTGACACTGCACCCCGGCATCTCTTAAGTTGCCAGGACAATGTGAGCTGCCAGAGGACAAACGGCTCAAGCGGGTGAAAGAAAACACCTCTCACCTCGCCTGAAGACCCGACCCCTCTGTGAATCACCGCGAGTTGACAGGGGTTAAAGTCTCAGTAGACGGAAGAAAAAGCGCTGGGATTGTATCGTAACAAAGGACTACCGTATAGTCTATTCAGATATACAATGTAAAGCTTTGAAATCCTGTTAAGTCTGATTTGCATGATATCATTTAATGCAGCCCATAAGGCGTGGTCACTGTCTTAATGAGGCGCTCGAAGCTTCGCAATTAACCAAGAAACTGCAACCTGATTCCTTTTATCAATCCCATATGATTCCATCGCGACGCCAGAGGCTCGTTGCTTTATTAGCTCTTGCGTGTTGCAGTATCGTTCAAATTGCTGAGGGTACTCTTTTCGTTTTCGTCATTCGTTCGTCTTTGTCAGTCCAAAGCATTGCTGCAACCATAATTCTTTCCATTCAAACTTCGGGTTTCTATTTCCAATTAGAGTCGAGCCGCTGCAAATTTCGAGTTCAATGGTGTGGCTACAGGCTATCCTCCAGATGCTGCATCCGTAGGCGTCTTGGCCCTCGCCTTTACCAATGCGACTGGGGATAATGCTCTGCACGACTCTGAACTATAGAATAAGACACGCTGAAAAATCCTTAACAGCCAACATTCAATGCAACCAGATATAGACTATTGACAATGCGCAGTCTTCAATGACAAGAAAATACCTATTCTAGACGATAGGTGTAGCTGTCCAAGCCGCCTAAGGCCAGGCTTGGCGGGCAACGTTGGAGCTCTGCCTACCTTCAACGGGTGATGCGTTTAGGCAAACAAACTCCTATCAATAGACTTTATTGTTCTGTTCAAGGTATGAACTTCTGAGGACGAGTCCTGAGGCGAATGCAGGCGGGTGGCTACTTTTCTTCAGCAAGGGAATGCTGGAAGCCACCCGCCAAGCCAGAAAAGCCCGATTGGCTCCGTCCATGTGTCAATATGCGGCTGCAGCGGTGGCGGAGTTTAGCTCTTGTATGAAACGGTACTTGCTTATATCCCTCATTATTTCCACTAAATATCTTGTCTCAAGGTCGAGGAGAAGAAGCCTACCGCTTCCTTGTAGAATGTGTCTTTGATGCTCCTAATGCTACGCAATTAACCATACGCTCAATATACCAAGTGCTATCAACTATGCACAAGCGATTCTGCCTATTCAATCCATTTGTTTCACAATTCCATCTTTTTGTATCTCCAGAACTTCGCCAAGACTATTTGAGCCTTCTATCGTGGCTTAGAGAACGGTCTCAGCTTAACCGCCAAGACCCCTCAACCTAGAGGACGCAGGGCAGACTCCTAGTGTGCTACTGGCCCTTGAGATTCACAACCACGTAGCTTCCTGTAGAGATTGTGGCTGCATGGACTCGCTTGGCGGGCTTGGCGTCCCCAGACTCGGGCGTCGTTTTGACGCTTTTGCGGGAGGCATGGGTGTTGTTAGCTTATTAGATGGAGACGCATTCGCTTGATTTGTCTCCTTTGGGGTTGGGTTGAGATTCAGGATGCAAGATATTGCTAAAAGGAAATCAGCTGGTCGAAACGACTGGAATGACTTTTCTGCTACTGGTTATGTATAAGTGGGCGAGAGTCCTCAAATTGGGGTTGCCAAACGCAATGAAGCAAAAAAGAACTTAGATCGATCCGCTCAACTATACCAGAATGAAGTCCTCCGTCCCACTGGCCCTTCTCTTGCCAACCCTCACGCTCGCCACAAACCGTATTTTCAGCGACGTCGGCAGCACCGCCTGTCAGTCTTGTCTCTCCGATGTCGAATCCGTCTGCAAGGGCCCGGTTACCAGCGACCAGTTCAACGACTGCTTCTGCGCCGCCGACGGGGATGCTTTCGCCGCCCTCGAGGACTGCTTCAAGGATACAGACTGCGTGGAGGACCAGTACCAATTGTTGAGTTACTACGGCGCGCATTGCTTTGCGTTCAACGACAATGAAGAGCAGGAGTTTTGTATAGATGCTAGTGAGGAGGACGAGTATAAGCTGTCGGTAGCGGATATGTTTTGTACGGAATTTGTTACGTGAGTCGCGGATAGGCAGATCGGGGTCCTCAGTGTGCTGATATGAATCTTCATAGAGCATCTGGCTCAGACAGCGCTCCCACTACTAGCATAGAAGCTCCATCCTCAACCGCAGCATCCGACGCGGAGTCGACGACCTCCGAGGAGGCTGTCAACACCTCAGAACCTGCCATCAGTTCCACTGAAGCAACAACAACACCACCTACTCAGACTACAAGTACAACATCGGTCAGGTCGATCGTACCCACCGGTCCCATGGATCAGGGTGGCCAGACCCGGCAAGGCGGCAACAGCGGGCAAGATGATAGCGACAATGCTGACGATAGCAACGATGACGACGATGCCGACAGTGACAATAGTGATGATACCCGCAAAGGCAATGTGGGATCGAGCTTGAGTTCCATGGGGACTACTGGTTCGACTTTACTGGCACTGTTGTCATCGGTATTGGTTGTTCAGCTCCTTTGAGCCAGGGAGCTTGAGCTAAAGGGAACGGTTGGTCCGAGATTGAAATATCTGGGTGCTGGATATACAGGCGCAAAGTGTATACTAGAGCGAGAGTGTGGCGTATAGGAGTGGGGGACATCATTCAAACCTTGTATGTATTTCTCTCTGTGTAGGTGCTCTTTATCAGCATACCCCGACATGTAGGAGTTCATTGCCGTATTAGGAAGTCAACGGCGAGGTTCATTTACATTTACACCACCAAAAGTCACTCAAGGCAAAATATGCTCATCATTCATACCCAGTAAATTTCTTATGTTGCAAATATCTAGCTCCTCGCTTATCAAAAGTTCGTCAGTTTCGTGTGAGGATATCTATCGTACACCTCAAATCCCCATCAAACACCCAATTCATACAGTGGTAGAAGTGAATAAAAGTAGAACTAAGAAAAGGTAGGGTATCAGGCTGGAGGTGAAAGAAGTGAAAAGAAACTCCGACGCCTATTGTGTATGTCTCGGTCTCAAGAATACCCGCTCGTGTCGAGACAATCCGTGTGATAATACATGATTCAAATCATGGTCTTAAAGTTTCGTCCCCTTCTTCGCCGCCACTGACTTCCATGTCTCCGTCGCTCAGCTCGCCTCTTGCAGCGCGCTGAGCTAGATCTCTCTCAGCGTAGATCTCTTGTTTTCTTACTTCGGCTTGATGCAGACAATCGACATAAGTTCTGAACTTTACAATCTCTCGAAGCAAGTAAGCGCTCTTGCGCTCCCAGTTCGCCATGGATTTCGTAGCGTTGCTGGCCCGAGGCGAGAAGGCAAGAAGCATAGGGCTTCGAAGCTGGTTATGAACTTGCAACTCTGCTTCAATTCCCTTGACGTAAGCCTCGAGCGTTTCGAGTTGTTCTGTTTCAGATGCGTTGCTCGGCCGCATGCTCTGCGTCGGAGGAGCCCATTCCGCGATGTGGATTCGATCACCTGGTAGCTTCCCTCGTCCACTATTGTTCGTGAAAGCACCAGCAACCTGGTCGAAACTTGATCCTCGGAAGCTGTTGCTGGTGATGCTGGATTTCCGACCGTGAGCGGCGGCGCTGCCAGGACGCTCAGTCTTGCCAGGGGCTGTAGATGTCGTAGTCTCGTTGATCGCAGCAACTAGGGCATTGTTGACAATAGCTTCGCTCCATCCATATTCAACGTTGCTAATCCCACCAACCAAGGGATGGGTACTGAGACGTGCGCTCCAGTAGTTCACCGTGGTCACGAACTCTTTGGCAATCTCCGGTGTACCGACTTGGAACAAGTGAACAGCGCCATTAGGCAAGCTCAAAGCCCAAACATGGGGTCGCGACCTTGAATAGCCAGGAGGTGGCAGAGCTGACGCCAAAGTCTGGCGAAGGTTAAAGGTACCGACATTAGTAGCGTTGTCCTGCCAGTTACCGCCTCCGACAGGTGCTTGGGGACCGGCATTTCTCGAGCGGCTCTTTTGGCGTATCGATTTATGTGAGGAGAACGAGAACAGGCTCATTTGACCCTTCTGGATGACCGCGAAAACTTCAGACCAGTGCCTATCTTTGGCCTTCTTATCGACTCCATCAAGATGGTGCTTGTGAATGACATTGCCTTCCTTCACCCATGGCGGTCCGGCAAGTTCAAGCGATTCATCTTCGAGAAGCTGTGTAGCAGGAATATCAGCGCTTAGTATGGAAGGAGCACCGTCATAAGCATCCTCATCCCGGATAATGGCTTGGCTCAAGGCATTCGCGAAGCCGATGGATTGCTGATAGTCACCACGAGGCATTGACGATCCAAAAGAGTCTTGTGACATAGACCCTTGAGTCCTGCCCAAAGAGTATCGGCTCCAAGTAGCTGAGGATAGGGTCGGGCTCCAAAGAGAATTCCCATCGTCAAAGCTGGTACGACTTGACGAGAAGCCATTGCGACCCAGACCAGGACGCGATCGACTTTTGGAAGCCCACCTAGCCGCACCATTGCGGCCATTTTCAGTGATACGACCACGCATCGACAGCTGGCTTTCGGAAGGCGCCTTGCTGAGTACACTAGGGCTGCGCTTAAGCATGCCCATAACCGACAAGCCGCTTTGCGAGGGAGGAATATTCAGGCTCCTCTCTGACTCAGCCCCGAAGAGAGGCAGACGCTCATCCCTGATCGAGGTGTAAATGCTTTTCAGCACCACCTCAATCAACTCCTCCCAAGCCTTCTTGGTTCCATTAAACCGCCATTTGACCAATGGGCCACAATCTTCCTCATCGGTAGGTAAGGTACCAGAATCCGCTCGAGGTGGTGGTCGGAAGGAGTTCCTGAAAGACCTACGATCATGTTCTTGAGAAGTTCTCTGAGCTTCGGCACCAAGCATAGAGTTCTTCTCCGGTAAGATACTCGGACGATTGAAGGCATCAGGTGCTGCCTCTGAAACTGCCTGGGTGATAGTTGACATGGTATTCTTGACGAACTGACTGCGTGTCATCTTAGACTCGATATCTGCCATATGCAAATCTGTGTTCAACAGCATAATCGAGTAGCAGATGGTATGGATGACGTCTATATCAGTTAGTCCTGTATACAAAGTGTTGGTCCAGAAAGATTCCTTACCCGTAGCTTTGAACCCATGATTGGGGTTGCAGTCGCACCATCGCTTTGAGAAGGCAACCAGAATGCGATCAACCTGTTGGGTCTCTGCGCGAAAGATCAGACGACCACATACTTGTCGTAAAGCGTAGACGATGCTATGGTTCGCAAAGTCGTAGAGTTCCATATATGCCTGTAGAGTCCGTTGTCGTACAGGACCTTCCTCGCCCATCCAAGCAGCAGCCTTCTCTTTCTGAATGAAGTCCTCGTTGCCGTCATAAATCCTTTGGGCTTTCTGTCGATCATCCTCAGTTGGCTCGCCGACGACAAACTCTGGTTCATCAAGGGGCTTGGCCTTCATCGAATCGAAGGTTCCTAGTACCTTGGGGCTCACATCGTTGGAGCTCTCAACTCGGACGCTTGGAGGGGCACTTAGGGCTGACTTGTAGTCCGTTCCAGTGGAAACCGAAGCAGGGCTTTGTGCCCGAGCACCCTCAATAGGAAGCGCCAGAGTCGAACGTGCTGGATCGTCTTCGGAATCCGTTTGCTCCAGTCGGAAAGGTTTCTTGCCTCTGATTGTATCGTCCCTGTCATCTTCGCGGCTGCGGGGCGATTCCTTCGGTAGGGAGGCGGAATCGATCCCCTTGATCCTAGACTTTCCAGCAGGCTTTTTATTCGACTGGCTCGCATATTCGTCCTCGTTTTCGCTTGCACCATCTAGGTTTAAGAAAGAATTATTCCGGGTCTCAATCGATTGCTTCGGCCGCTCGGGAGCTCTTTGTGTGGGGCTATCGGTTCGTGAAGGCATCTCATCGTCAGAGTCAGAGGGAACGGCACGGACCCTAGCATTGGGGCTTGGTTCATAGTCTGGCGAAAACCCTCGCTGGTAGTCTCTCCTCTCCGGTGTCCTATTATGTGCGTCGGGGGATGTGGTTGAGATATCAGAGAGTGGTGAGGGGCCTTGTCCTCCTGGAGTGCCCGAAGCGTTCTGCTGGCTCCGCAGGTAAGGGTTCATAACCTTCCTCAGGCTGCTCACAGGGCTTGGCTGAGGTTTCGCAATCACCCTATCAACATCGGTAGGGACTTCGATAGGGGCAACCCGGGGTATGGGTGGTGCCGGTGCCGGAATAGGCATTGGGGGAGGCTCTTCGTTCACGGACTTCTTTCGGCGGCGGAAGAAGGATGACGGCTTCTTTTGCAACACGGGGTGATGAGAGTGTGATGAAGAAGTATCTCTAGAGGGAGGGGTCGAGCCATTGAGATGCATCTTATTGCTATTCGGGCGATCGGCGTGGTCGGCGGGAGAAGAGCCGTGGGAAGAATTTGTAGTTTCGTTATTACTGTTATGATGTGAGTTCCAGGAGGATCCAAAGACCCTCCTGAAAAACCCAGGCCGCTCCTTTGCTTGTGCAGGAGTGTTTGGAGTTGGGCCTCCGTGCACGGCCTCTTTCGACTTCTCATACCCAACATGGGGGGCGGGCGCCGAGTCAAGATCCAATGGAGGCATGACGGGCACTTCGTCGCGATTGTTTGCTGGCTTACGGCCGGCGACGCTCTTTAACGATCGGCTCACGCTTCGTTTGCGTTCGACAGTCTGTGGCTGAACGGGTTCGGGTGGTGGTGGAGGGATGGCAGGTATAGAGGGCGCCAAGGGGGGCTCACGCCGAGGGCCACCAGGGACGGTCGGGTTTGGTGCAGCGTCGTACTCGTCGGCAACGTAATTATTGGAGAACTCGACTCGAAATGGGGATTCTGGAACACTCTGTTGCGTTTGCTGTGGGCCGTAGTCAAAACTGGCTGATCGTCCAAACCCGCGTGCCCAGCGTTGGCTGCCGAGGACCTGAGCGTATCCGGCGTCAACGCTGGTGCTGGTGGTACTGCTGCTCTTGCTACCCTTTCCACCCCGTGAGTGCATTCCCCGGGAGGGACCCGGCTGGCTACGTTGCGGTGCCCCTTCGCGGACGCTGTTGAGGCGTGAGAAGCCGGATTGGAAGTTAGAGCTGCTGTTGCTCCGCCGTCCACGGGACTGCTGACTCGATAACCGGCTGGAGTCGTCACCTCCTTCTAGATCAGAGCTGTATGAGTACTGGTGGCCATTGGCTCGGCCCCCGCCCTTGACTGGTGTCGAATTGGCCCAAGTCTTTGTGGACTCGGTCGTCGCAAATTGCGGCGCGTCGTCGAAGGTATGTGAGTGTGAACCGGGTCGGTAAGTGTCGCTCAACTGTCCCATGGAAAACTGGTCGAGGGACAGGAGCATATTAGCCACGAGAGAGTCGCGGGTGACGTTCCTGGGCGACAAAGAGAGATCGTGAGAGTCTCGCTGGGAGTCTCTCGGGGGCGCACGAGACGGCAGACCGGCCATGTCGACCTCGACGGGAGTAGGGTTGTCTAAAAAGGATTCATGTGGGTGGCGCGTTGGGGTTGAGGACGGCACAGGAGGGTTGGACGACAATCTAAGCGCCCGACTATCAGCACTGGCCTGTGACTTAGATGACTTAGACACGGGCGGAGGCTTGCAGTCTGGCGGCGTCTGCGGAATGACGTCCCTGGAAGACGTGGATCTGGGCGTGGACGTGGACGCAAGGGATGTGTTGATGTTCAGATCGGTACGGCCTCGAGTCCTACGGCGAGCGTTGTCGGTCGAGTGCATCCTGGTGGGACTGGGCTTTTTTTCCCGGGGGCCTGGGAACTGCCAACAACGTGTTAGGTCTGAGTTAGGTTCGGGATCTAGCCGTTCATTGAAGAGTGCGGCGAGACCAACGCTCCCGAAATTGACAGCCACCGCGGGTCAAGCAGCCTGCGACTGGGGGTGGGAATTGCGACACGACAGGCGATTTCCTCTCGGGTAGGAGAGAGAAGCACAAAAAAATGTTGTCCGGTGGTCCTGATGGATCGCAGACTGACTTGACTGGTCTTTGACTCTTGGGGGGAGGATCGCTGAGGCGCGAGCTAAGCCGGCGGAAGAGGGGCGAGCCGGGATAAGATGCAGGGGTTTTGGGTGTTAATTAGCACCGGCGGCGCGAGCACTGCTAGACGGACTGAAGAAGCAGGTTCTCCGTACGGATACAGGCCTCGGCGACGCAGATGAAACACCACCAACAGATGTAGTGTCAGTCGGTGGTGAATCGTTGATGCTCTGACTAGTAGGTAGGTACAGGTACGAAGCACACATCCACAGCGTTACTCTACGCGCCAGCCTGCAACAGGTGCAGCTGCAAGCAACCACAGCAACCGCAGAAACAACCTAAAACAGGGTCTCCCAGGCCAACCCATGCGAGAGGCCAATATCCACAGCTTCCAGACTATCGAACGAGCATCACAAGGGGGCGGCTGAATGGAGCAGAGACGGAGCAGGCAATCCCCAAGAAAAGAAAGTCGTTCGAACGCTGGTCCCAGCGTCCGCCTTCACATCGCCCAAAGGAGACTCGCTCGTCCGCAGTGGTGGGTTCGCCCGCAGTGAAACGGGGCATGTGAGTGGACGACCCCTTTTTCTGCTCGTTTCTTCTTTTGTCAAACGCATTGGCTTCCATCAGAGTTTCGACAGGGGATGCTGTGCTTGGGAACAGGATCAGGTCATTAGGATGCGCGTGAAGTGGTGAGTGATGGACGCTGTCATAATTCACAAAGTCTCTCCGTCATGATGATCAAAGTTCATCGCTCCCGTCGTTGATGAAGTGAAGAGCAGCCGAAAAAGCAACGCCCCGAGATGAGATTAAACCGCGTTCCTGCATCCGCTTCCGAGATGGTTAGTGAGGTGGGGGGACTGGAGAGCTACCCTGAAGGTAAGGTAAGGTAAGGTACAGCTTGTAAGAATTATCAGAGTACATACTACTAGAAGTACCTACTATCTACTACAGCAGTTGTAGAACATGCATGCTCAAAAGCTACTGTATTACAGTAGGTCTAAGGCTACGATGATTGGTTCCATGTGATTACTGTCTTTTCTGTTGCTGCACTCAGCCGTCCACAGGAGGTTTGTTGCCGCTATCTTCCACTGTCTACCGACTCAGAATAATCCGAAGTGAGGTACAGGCTATCCAATCACAAATACTCCCAGCTTGCGCGAGAAACCCGGCACGCGGTTCCAGTTAGGATCCAATCTCATCAACCTTCGCGACAGCGCATAGAGAGTCACATCAATGGCAAGGCGGCTATAGCTGCATCTCGTAGCACGCCAATTGCGGCAGTCTCGAAGCTTTCTCCGCTCGACTACAGCACCCCGACCTGCCGTATTTCCATTTTGCGCTACATGGGCTGAGTTGTCACCTGCAAGGCGGCAGTCTGTGACCCTTCTCGGCAACGTTGAGCAACCTGAAGCACACAAACATGGAAGTTAGTCACCTTTTGGCCCGATGCAGTGTGATGCGATATCAACGTGGCACCGACGAGGGCCATTACATCGGAAGGCCAGTGATGAAGACTGTTACTGGCGGACTTCTCGTCTAGTGAGGTCGTCAATCAACGACTTTTGGAGGTCTGGACTATCGCCCATGCAATCTACCAGAGATATGAATTGTCACTCGACATGTCACTGCTTAACCTCAGGAAGGCCTTGGAGCTGATATCGCGAATGCACCTCGGTCTCACTGGCAGTGGACCCTTCAGGTTCCCCTTTTTCTCCTGCATGCTCCAACGGCGAGGGTGTGCCACACCAATGCATGTTGATGAACTACCCCTTCTACGATTGCCCACCAATGCGACGGTCCATCCATACCCACATGCTCTACAACATTGAAACTTTTGCTACTCCATACCTCAACTCAGGTTGTTGGTGGTATCCCTAGCCTTAGGTCATGGCCTCCCGTAGCTGAGGGCACGGGTACCCGAACGGCCCCTGACCGACCGTCCCTCCGCTGTCGAATAACATAAACATATCGGTCCACTCTCGCCAATATTTTAGCATTCTACCCGGCTGGCGGTGAGAGAACAATCCCACCTACTAGAATAAGTTGATCAGCTGCTCGTTCAATCTCCATTTGGACTCGGGTACAGTTTGAGGCTGAAACCATTGTCTTGGCATGTTCGAGCATCTGAGAATCTCGCGGCTCACAATCTACAGCACTGGTTCATGTCTAGGGTTCCGCAGTGACAACCACCAAAACAATACAATCCTCACTAGAGAGATAGTGAGAACTCAAATTCAGTTTACTCTCATTTGCATCTACACTTCCTCCGAAATAGTCTACTCATGTTACCCATGTATTTTATCAGGCTTTCCATAGGACGTGGTTTTCTACAGACAACCTAATTCCCAAAGTCTAGGGTAGCCATGTGGCAAGCTGCCTTCTGTCCGTCTCCTCGGTTTTGGAGAAGCCCGCCCTGTCTCCCCACAATCATCAACGCCAACCCCGCACTTTGCAGGGATTTTGGCTAGTTTCAAGCGTCCGATGCCCTGCACCTGACCTGCCAAAAGCTGACCTGTTAGAGCCTTCACCGAGCTTGACCCTACACCTTGCTCTCCATGCTGTCTCATGCCAGCAGCAAAGACATCAGTCTTTGTTTACGAGGCTAGCCCATCTTCAAGATTCGATATTTCCAGGTGCCATCTGGGCCATTCTTCAGGGGGCTAGCGCCGCCTGACTTACATCGCGTGTCTAGGATGGATACCTTCCCTTTCCAGGACAACTCCTCTTCACCATCAAACAGTTGGCCTCTTGATGAATTCGTTCAAGATCCTGGGTATCTTGCATACCAAGAGGAGTTACGATGTCTCATCTTCAACACCGCTCAGACAGCGGCACCTTCGCGAGAGACCTCGCCTGCTCCAGGGGTAGATGACTCCCCACAGGAGCAATTCGCGGCCCAGGCCCAAACCAAGGCTACTCTTTCTACTGGACGGAGGTTAGAGTATCTTAAGAACTACGTTGCTGAGGTGGCACCCTGGGTATGTTCTCTTCCCCCTTCTTCCAGGGAAGATCGCTGTTGTTAACTCACCCTCCTACTCAGCTAGACATGTTCGACAGTGATGGTGCCTTTACAGTGCAGGTCCCCGTTCTTGCACGCAAGTGCCCCGCGCTTCTGTATGCCTGCTTAGCCCTCTCAGCGCGCCAAATGGAACGGAAGGCTGCCAAGCAACACTCATTCGACAGCTTGGAACTCTATCAGGAGGCAATTCGACTTCTGAACCCTCTCCTGCAGGTCCGCGATCTCACCATCATCCCAATCTGCGTCATACTATGCTGTCTCGAGATGATGTCGGCAAGTCCACGAGATTGGCGACGACACCTCGAGGGCTGTGCTGCCCTGTTTGATGCATTTGGCGTGAACGGGTTCAGTGGCGGCTTACTCCAGCCGGTTTTCTGGTGCTATGCAAGAATGGGTACGTCAAAAGTACCATTGTCACTGTTCATTTGCTGATATTTGCGTAGATCTGTGTGGTGCCCTCATTTCTGATGGGACGCAGTGTACACTAGTTCCTATGGACAAATGGCTTCCTCCTGGCGCGGATCCGGATTCTGCAGCGGATTACTTCCGCGAACACCGTTCTCCAGATATGCATGCAAACTACTCTGTCTATCTATGCTCTAAAGTATGTGAACTTGTTGCGGATAGGACAAGATTCGTCGAGCTGGGGGAGAGAAATGGCTGCGACTCCGCCGTCTTTGAAAGACGCTGGCTTCGATTGTGGAACGAACTGCAAACTTGGTTACAAGAGCGACCTCCTGAGATCATCCCTGTCCAAACTATCGACAGTCGACCATTTCCCCAGATTCTTTTGGTTCATTGGGCTGGAATTTCTTCGAATCAACTATATCACACGGCCTGTACATTACTCCTCGGCTCCAAGCCTCGAGAGGTGAAGCTCGACGTTGGTGTCACTGGTTCTGCAATCTGGCACGCTAAGTGCATTTGTGGGATATCTCTGACGAACCCCCACCAAGGCTGTTTGAACAACGCGATCCAGCCGCTATGGATTGCGGGGAGGCTTCTGAGTCACAAATCCGAACATTTGCTTCTCGCTAAACTTATTCGAAGCATCGAGGCAATGACTGGCTGGGCCACTTGTTGGCGTATCACCGACCTCGAAACAGCATGGGGTCACAAAGTTCGTTGAACTGCCATAGAGGGTGGCTATCATTTTCTTCAGCTACGGCAACTCTGACTAGGCTAATCTGGCTGCCACTCCTGGACGAGCTGCATTGCGAGTGCGTTCAGGTTCCAGCCAGTGATGCTGGCGATACGGTCAATGCCTTGCAGGATCGTCTGCTGCTGGGGCTCGTATGTCATCCTCTTGGCGGCAAGATATAACGACGCAACTAAACTAAAGTCCCAATTTGCCCTGCTGTCGTTGTTCAAGCTGATGCCGCATATTCGCTGAGCATGCCACAAAGGCGACATGAAAACGGACCGTCCATGCTCATTTTGCAGAGTTCGCGGTCGATTTTGAAGCAGCAGCAGCATCGAAGCATGATACAGCTGATTTGCTAGGACTGCTGCTCCATTGGTGAAAAGAATAAGGGGAAAAAGCTGATCCTCTTCCTCAATCTCCAGCATGGGTCTGGAATCTCGGGGACGATTCGAATACCATATGTTAAGCGACTCGAACAGAGACTTCCAGTTCTGGTTTGTACCGAGGCCAGTGTGTATGCTGGGGGCTGACACAACGTCTTGCCCAAAACAGTGGTTGAGAACCCGGGCGCACAGAAACAATGGTTCTCGATCGTATTTTAGCGACTCTGGCGAAAGTCCGACTAAGGGGGGTGTGACACCATACGGCAAGATATCGGGAATCGAGACGGGGGAACTGGTCATGAGACCAACGCTGACATCTGCCCTAAATCAGCGACACGAGATCTATATATGGGCGATCTGTAACTTACCGAGACGGAGTATTAGCCAAGACACTGCTAAACTCACGGCAGGATAATGCTCCTGGAATAGGGCAGTGTTCAAAGATGCGAAGCCAACACTCTTGAAAGGGCTTTGCCAGGATGTTGGGGCTGCCACAACATAGCGACGTACAGTTACGAATGCAAAGACTAGAAGACTATATAGAACGTTCATTCCAGACTCATTTGGATCGACTGGCAATATGTGCTGGTCTCTGAAGCCCGGATCCGCATGTTGCTCAAGTGAAGTAAACGAGAGAGCAAGGAGAGACTCGAGGACTGGGATAGATTCCATTGCAACGCGCGAGACCAAAAGCCCAAAGGTCTGTCCGGTATCACCGAGATCTAGCTGGGTTTAGTAAATAGGCGTTAGTCTTGACCTAGACGACGCGATGCAGCAAACTCACCCATGGGGCAATATTGTATCTGTAGTGACGGAGCAGTTGGACTACCCGGTCCTGGGGAACGTGGGCACAATTTGGAAACAATTCTGCAAGCCAGCTGTTTCCGACCTCAGCTTCGGATACAGTTAGGTGATGACGCGGTTCGCTGGGTGATTCTATATATCCTACACTCCCCGAAACGTGAGATGCTCCTGACGGAGCCGCTTGATTGTCATTACCCAGGGAACACAGTACATTTAAGGCGGTCTCATAAGCGGCGTTCTCAGGAGAAGTCCCGAGCGCATAGCTCTTGGGCGTATGCAATTCTTGTCGTTGAGGAGGAAAGTCATGAGGCTGTGCTTGTGGACTCGGCGACCCGAAGTCCTCTGGCCCAGGGCTGATGAGGTCAGGAAAACTTAATGGCTGTGCAGCGACACCCTTCTCCGGGAACGTCTGCTCTGCCGCGGCGAGAGTGCTCGTTTTATCAGAACTTTGTGATGGGGTGTCATCCTCTTGAAGGCGAAGACCTGGTTTAGGGGTCGCGGATTCTGGCTCAACGAACTGGGAGCGACCATTAGACCCTCACAACCAAAATAACAAATGAAGTTGGCTGGCGGTACATACTCTCAAAGTGGAATACAATGACTTTGAATTTTTCTCTTGGCTCACGACTGTTTTGGCATTCTTTTCTAAAAATGAGAGCCTCGTGCCATATTGGCACTCGAAGCCGCCCTCAAGGCATCTTCGACATGTCGGCTTGCCTTCATCGCCTGCGCAGTTGTGTTAGTCATTTCAATACGCGGGTTCTGGTCGCCGGTCAATACTTACATTTCCGCCTACGGATGCGGCATTTGAAACATCCTGTCCTCGTCCTCTTGAGGCGGGTCTTTGAGCCCGAATCCGCCATCCCTCGAGCATGGAGACTGGGGAGACTGGGGAGACTGGGGGATGGAGGAAGAGGCGAGAGGAGCGGGAACCGAAGGAGGAAACCTGAAGCCTTTACTTAGTAGGTGAGAGCGCCGTCTGCAGACTTTGCCCCTTTCGGAAATTCTTCACGCGGCGGGGTGGGACTTAGAGACATTTGGGGAAGGGCGAAGCGCCCCTAACTGTCGCTAGCTGCTAGGGTTAACCTTGCTTCAATGGGACATGATCTCATCATGGAGGGGTGGGAGGGCCGTGTTAGTGGACAATGGGATGGAAATAAAGTTGATAATATTATTGAGCTTTAAGCTTTAAGTTCGAGAGATCTTCCTTTTCCCTATCGAAGCTTTGAAAGACATCTGTTCCACCAGGCATCGCATTCGCAATCACAATGTCGGCCTCTACTACTGTGAAGCTTGCTTCTGGGCATGAGATGCCCCTTGTCGGATTCGGCCTCTGGAAGGTCCCTGCCGACCAGGCCGCCGATACGGTCTATAATGTGAGAGCATTCTCTGAAAGATACGTTTCATCATCGATACTGACGGCATTTCTAGGCTATCAAGGCCGGCTACAGGCTCTTTGACGGAGCGTACGACTACCAGAACGAGAAAGAGGCCGGAGAGGGCATCCAGAGAGCTATCAAGGACGGGCTTGTGAAGCGCGAGGATATCTTCATTACTACCAAGCTGTGGAATAACTACCATCGACGAGAGCACGCGCTTGCTATGGCGAAAGCTCAAAACGAGGCTTGGGGCCTTGGCTACATCGATCTTTACCTTATTCACTTTCCGGTTGCTCTTAAGTACATTGAGACTGAGAAGCGACGGTATCCCGTGAGTCTAGAGCACCTCCTTCTCTACCTATAGGTGATACTGATATCCTGAAAGGCATGGTGGATGGATGATGCTGGCAGTGTCGAAACCGACAATGTTCCCATCCGTGAAACATGGGAGGCACTGGAGACTGTCGTCGATAACGGCATCGCCAAATCAATCGGCGTATCTAACTTCCAAGCGCAGTCTCTCTACGACCTCCAGCGATATGCCCGCCACCCCATCTCCTCCCTTCAGATCGAGCACCACCCCTACCTCGTACAACCTCAGCTCATCGCCCTCGCCCGGGAGAATAACATCGCCGTTACGGCCTACTCATCCTTCGGCCCGCAAAGCTTTGTCGAGCTGCCCGGAGTCTTTTCCAAGAGAGCTCACGGTGCCGAGCTGCTCCTCGAAGCCGAGGTCGTAAAGAGCATCTCGGGGAAACATGGCAAGACCCCTGCTCAGGTGCTGCTACGGTGGGCGACGCAGCGGGGTATTGCGGTCATTCCTAAGTCTAACAACCCTGGGAGGTTGGCTCAGAACTTGGACGTTTTGAGCTTTGATCTTAGTGAGGAGGAGATTGAGAGCATATCGGGATTGGATAGAGGTCTACGGTTCAATGACCCCGGTTTCTACCTGCCCAACCATCCTCTTCGCATCTTCGCTTAAGCAGAGGCTACGGACGCCTGGAATTGTGCATATGGATGGGAAAATAGACTGTGTGATCCATGATAGTGTTTCGTATATGTTACATACTCCTAGCCAATGTGAAGTTCAGTTTGCGAATCCCACGAAGCTGTTGCACAGTTTCTGCCCATTGTTATAATAACAAGCGGCTGACTTTACTTTGAGCTCCCCCTATCCGACCCATCAACGCGTTCCCTCCAATATTTGTCAATATTGTCAATATTGTAAAAAAAAAAAAAAAAAATTTGGCTCAACTTACGTGTTAACCAGCGTGAAAGCCCTAATCATGAACCAACTTTGATATTGTGACCGAGATGACAGGTGTTTAGTCCCCAAGTCTTGCTCGTATGCTCTTCCTCGCATGCCTCTAAATCATCACCGTACGACGCCGAATGGCGCACGGACAGACAGTACAGCTTGATTGCTTTTACTAGAGGGTGGTTCACAACCTTGAACACCTCATATGCTGATGCATGCATGACATCGACAGTAAAATCACTAGCATTTGACCGCATACATAGAGGTACTTAGGTAGTCTACCTCCGTATAGTAGTAGTAGTAGTAGTAGTAGTAGTAGTAGTAGTAGTAGTAGTAGTAGTAGTAGTAGTAGTAGTAGTAGTAGTAG